>JAWNKV010000003.1:0-600000 GCA_035041805.1 Amiota mariae
AGAGATTCTTTTGTCAGTAGAATTATTAGTATTATTAGTTGTTAAATATGTTTAAGAAATACTTTTAGTTTAAGAAAGCACATTTCCTAAGAAATAGAGAATTAAGTTGACTGTAAATATGAAAATTTAAGTTTAATAAAATTTATTTATTTATTTTACCGAAAAGAAATTAAAAATTGTCTTGTGATTTTGTAGATATGAGCTTTTGTATTGGTTATTGAGTTGTATAGTGGCTCTCAGTATTTTAAAGAGCGCAATTATATTGTGAGAGAGTTGTGATGAGAGCATGAACAGGTGTCTTTCTGCTAGGCATAAACAACAAGCAACAAGTGCCTGTTGAATAGAATCAGATGTTTTGTATTTATTGTTTTGCTACATGTTTACAAAAGCAAAGTGATTCAATACTTATAGAGAGAGGGAGAGATGTTAAAGAATCATATTTTAATGATTTTGTAGTCACTTTCTATTGTTTTTGGCTAAAAATTTAATGAATTAAATAAAACAATTTTTGATTCAATTTTTTATAATTTTTTGTTTTTTAATTTTTTTTTCAATTTTCTTTGTTGTTTTTTTTTTTTGTTTGGAAAGAAAGAATAAAGTTACCTAACAATGTTTGTTTGTTTTACTTAAAAAATTATTTATAAACATGTGTTTTTTTTTTATTTTTTATATCTTATATATTCTTGTGTTTGTTTTGTTTTTATTTTTACATTTCTTATGCATAAAATTTATTTTTGTTTTCTTATTCGATATTATATTTTCTTTTAATTTTTTTTATTTTCATTTTTATATTATTTGTTTTTTGTTTATTTTTTATCTTTTGTTTTTTAAATTTTTTCTTTATCTTTTGTGAATTCAATTCAAATTTATTTAGTTGAATTACATGTAATTTTGTTGGTTGTTGTGGTTGTTTTTTTTTTACTATTAGTATTTAATTTGTTGTTTTTGTTGTAAATGATTAAAATAAGAAAGAAAAATGATGTGAAACTTCTGTGATCTATTTTATGTGCTGAGAAAGAAAAAGAAATTTGTTTTCTTTTTGTGATACTCTTCATAAAAATTACGAGTTCTACAATTACTGGATGATGGAGGTCACTACTCTTCCTAGGTTTATGGTCAATTTTAATATGAATCAATTAATCTTTAATCTCTTTGGGTAGTTGGAAGAGAGGCTCATTAAATGGAACTTAAGAATTTGTTTAATCGGTTTAAGAAATCAGAACCTTAAGAGATCAATATCATATCTTAAGTAAAGTTTTGTAATAAAGTCTTTTATATTTTTATATTGATCTAGTCATCAATAGATTCTTTACTAAAGTAAAGACCCCTTGCGAACACTGCAAGCTCTCAGTGGGGTAGTAGAAAGCTAAGAGTAAACGTAGCGGCATTAAGGCAATTCTATTTATAAAAATCAAAATTTTTTAATTACTTCAACTCTTATTTCAACCTACACATAGTTGAATATGAGGATCGGATATGATAGATAGATGGGACTGACTGATAAAAGATGTCAGTGTCAGTGTCTTTACACTTACTGAGCCCCCTTAGCACGACAAGGTGGCAATCCTAACACAGCAACCACAGAATAAATTTGGAACCAGGACTTAGTTGTAGAGAAAAGTTTATTCAAACCTCTTTCTTCCTTTCAACCGCCTTGACTTGGCTTAGTTCTAAAGAACATTAGACATTAACAGAGAAGATTGATTGGTTTTATATACAAAAATATCAGGAATGCATATGAAATTAAGAAACTTCATTTAAAACCAAAGGATCCAAAACCGAACCCCATTAAATCCAAAACCAATCTATGTACCAACGTGAGAAAATATTCAAACTGATTAAACATTACATATTTGGTTTCTATAGAGAAAGAATTCGGAAAGTATTGACTGACTGACTGCATCTCCAAATTTTATTTATTTATTTAAAAAAGACTACCAATTTTATGAAGAGTATTTTTAAAATATTCCTTAATGTCACCTGAAATTGTTTTCTTTGTTTATATTTTTAATTTTTTTATACAAAATTTGTAGATATTTTTTTTTTGTTTGTCTATTTTTTCTGCATTGAGAAATTGTTGAATTTTTTATTTGTTGTCATATTATTTATTTATTTTTTTTTTATATAAATATTTTACTTAATTTATAAATAACAATATAGTTTTATTTTTAACAAATAATTATTATTTTCTTTCTTTTCTTTTTTATATATAAATTATTCTGATTTTTGTTTTTTGTGTTTTGTTTTATTTAAATTGAATGAAAGAATATTTTTTTTTTAATTTACTTTAAAATAATCAAGTGGAAAAAGAAGGAAACAAAAGGAAAGGAAAAAAATTTTAATGGCGAAAAATAAATAACAAACGAAGAAAAATAAATTGTATAAAATTTTGTTTTTCTGTTTTTAAATAATTAAAAGTATTAATTTTTGTTTAATATAAAACGTATAATTTGTTGATTTTATAATTTATCTTTCTTTTTTTTTTCATTTTATATATATTTATTTATGTATATAAAAATAGATTTGTAACGAGAATAGTTATAATAATAATAATAATTAAATATTTATAATAATTTTTATTATTTTGTTTTGTTTTGTTTTTTTTTTTGTTTGTTTGTTTGTTTGTTTATTTATTATTAAATAACAAAATAATTTTATAGGAGAAAAAACAAAATTAAATTTTGTAAAACTTCTGTGAAAGATATTAAAAAGAATAAGAAGAGGTGAGGATTTTTGTTTTTAATATTAATAAAAATCTGTTGCTTTTGTGTTTTGGAAAACAAAACAAAAAAAAAATACAATTTAAAATCTTCTTTTGTGGTTGTTGTTTTTTTTTTGTTTTTTTTTTTTTGTTTTATATGCATGCATTTTGTTGTTGTCTTTGTTTTAGTTTTTAATTTAAGTTTTTAACATTTCATAAAAAATTATTTACAATACAAAACTTTATCCGTTTTTGTTTTTGTTTTTCTTTTAGTTTTACTTTCTTCTTAAATTTATTTTTTTTAGTTAAGATTTTGTTTCATTTTATTTTTTATTTAATTTAATTTATTTTATTTGTTTCTTTCTTTACAATTTGGCGTCTATTTTTATTTTATTTTTTAAGTTTATTCCTTTTTTTATGTAGAAGAGATTGTTCTTGTAGACCAGAAAATAGAATTAATTTTTTTTTTTTTTTTTATTAAAAAAAAATTTCCCTTTTTTCTCCTTTTCTTTACTGTTTTTTTTTTTCTTTTTGTTTTATTTTTATTTGTTAAATTAAAACTTTTACCTTTTTTTGTATTTAAAAAATAAGTTTTCTATACTCTTATTTAGTTTTCATTTTGTTGACATTATTATTATTATTTTTTTTTTTTGTATTGAAAAGTTTCATAATTTTTTTTTTTTAATATTTTTTGTATATGGAAAATTTTCATAATTTTTTTTTATATTAATTTTTATTAAACAGTATAGTAATAGTCTCCTCCTTTTCCTATTTTTGTATGTTTATGTTTTATGAGGATGTTGTTTTTTTGCGCTTAAAATGCTTAAAAAATTATTTCTTTTTTTTCTATTTATTTTTTTATTATTATTTTATTTTTTATTAATTGATTTGTTTTTTAAACTATTTTGTTGTTGTTGTTGTTTGTGTGTGTTGATGTATTTAATAATAATTTTATTTATATATAAATGATATATTTAATCATTAAAATTATTTAACATAGGGGGGCATTTATATTATTATTATTATTATATATATATATATAAATATATATATAAGTATGTATGGGTGTGTGTGTGTGTGTGTGTGTGTGTGTGTGTGTTTGTATATATATTTGATATTTATATACAACATAACAACATTTGATTCATTTAATGTGATATGAACAATCATATGAGGCATAATCACTAAATAAATCCGAAATTCCCTCAGTTGAATTCAATGCAAAATTATAATCAGCTTCCAAAGGCGGATCTATTGGCATAAATGCAGCCATATCATCAAGATCTGTAAGAAAAATATACAATATATATGTATTAATGTAAATATAAAACAAATATTTTGTTTTTTAAATAATAAGAAGCCATTAAACAAAAAAATTAATATTTCCATGAAAGTAAACGAATGAAATCATGATGAAATGAAATGAAATGAAATGAGGAAATGAATAAAGTTAGTAAATGTTAGTTCAAATTTACAAATTTTATGATTTACATAATATTATATATATATATATATAAATATGTGTGTATGTAGGATATGATAGCCTTTGATCTAAACCCCATAGAAACATGCAACGGAAACCCAAAATGAAATATAAATGAATGCTATCAAAACTTCAAATTCATTGGTTATCTCAGTCATTTACTTAAACCTAGAACCTTTTGGTAATACAAGAACCCCAACCCATCATCATTAAATAAGAAAAATAATAAATACATTGAATACAAACTGATGAGAAAGTTTGCCGGTGAGTCGTGGTTTATCAGAAACTTCGTCATTCACCGAGACTTGAAGAATTCAATGATCAGAGGGGAGATTATTAGCCAAAAAAACACCCACATTTCTTGATTGAAAGACTATGATAATTAATTGGCAACCAACTTGCTGCATAGCAGCAAACATACGCGGCGCATGAAAAGTCAATACACTTTTGTAAATCCACCAACAATTGTGATTTTGCACTTTTCATTCAAATTCATCTACTACTGTTGTCATTGACTGACAGAAAGTTGTGAAACGAAACTTACTAGATCACACAGATGGACTCTACTTTCTCATATTTATACTTAAGAATTAACTAGTTACGAAATTTATTGCCTGCGATTGCTAATCGAATAGTGATGCGAACATAAAGCATCCGTTGGTGATGCTGCAAACATAAAGCCTCCCGTCGATTGTAAAAAAAAGAGGCTCTGGCGACCGTGTACGGGTAGTATAACCCTTTGTGGTTGAAAATCGGCCTAAGCGAAGTTGGGCAGAGAACCCACTCGCCAAAAATTCCGATAATTGTCATGAAAGCTACACAGCCCATGTGCAGCAAATTCAAAGCTCACAAAAAGCTTTAGCGCTAATAATGATGATGGTGATTGGCCGCGAACTTATTTTAAATGGATGTAACAAGAGCTTCTAACTCCTATTGACTACCTCCTAAGTAGGACAATGCTTTCATGGCCAGAGTTTCTAGCTCCTATTGACTATCTCCTAAGTAAGATGTTATAGGACGTTGCCTCTCATACTAAGCGCTCCTAGGGTAGAACCTACTGACTCGTAATTGTTTCGACTATCTTACTTGACAAACTTACTAAGTAGTTTAGTTTGAGTTTGTCTCATAGCAAAAGCTCCTCTTATCTCTTCTAATCTTCACAAATATTGACAATCACTGATTTTTCTTTCTTGGGTTTGCCTTGCAAGTCTTTAGAGATACTATTAATACTACTAAGGATACCCAAACCATCAACTTCCTTATGTCCTTCTTACTGTCAGTCTTCTAGATAATCTTTCACTTTCTATGACAAGTGAATTTCTGCATATCCCCCCCTACCTTCTCCTATCCTCTAAGGATAGGATATATTTTTCTTTTTTTTATTTTTTATAAAATTTTTTCATTTTAATGTTTCACACACTTAATTTTCTTTTAAGTTGATTCTGTTTTTTTTTTTTGTTTTTTTTTTTTTGTGTTGATTTTGAAATTCACGCCAGAGCTGAATCTCATGGTGCTACAAAATTTCAATTTCAATACAACAATTGCCCATTAATCGTCTATGGAAAAACATTTGACGTTTGGGATGTGCAATGGTCTATGCAGACCCACGAGAGTTCAGTTCCAAAATGAATTTTGGTCTTCCTTTCTTCTTCTTCTTATTCTTCTTGTTATATGAATTTGATTGAATTTTATGTTTTGTTTTCTTTTTTTATTATTAATATTATTTACAACAATATATATATATAATTTTTTTTTTGTTTATTTAGATGAGTTAAAAAAGATTATGAGATTATTTAAATTGATTTATTATGATTTATTAATGTTTATACACTGCGAGCAAGCGAGCGATCGAACGAAAGCGAAATGAAAAGTTTATTTTATGTTGAGTTAAATTATTGAGTTGATATGCGTGATGTTAAATGTTATTTATTGATAATACTATGGCTGAGTTGAAGAAAACACACATGTTGTTATTAAAAATTATTAGTTAATTAATATATTTTTAAAGATTTGTATTTATGGATGAAAAACTTCACTTTATCCTAAGCGACCCCCTATAACCGACTAAATTTAATTTCCAATAACATTTTTTTTTTTTTGTTTTATTTCATGATTAGAACAAATTGGGAATATTTAAAACTAAAACCCCGCCCCATCAACTGTGACTTCCATGTAGGATAATTTTAAAACGGACACTGGTGTTGGACAAGAAGTCTATGTGGGGAAAACACCCAGAAGAAAGTGCTTACAAGCCCTCAAGACCTTGTCTTCGTAGCTTATTTGTTTGTGACTGCTTAATTTTACTAAATAAAAACGTTAAGCAGCAGCAAACAATTATCAGGTTTATACAAATAAGTTTGGAAGGATTCATTGTACAAAAGTTAACGTATCGCATTGGACCAATTAACAACTGTATTTATGTCATTTCCCACTGAATCAAAAATCAGTAAATGGCATTTTATACTGAACACAAAATTTCTTTGTACTCCAACCATGTCAACCCTCTGGTGCTTCTTATTTTGTTTTAAATTGGAAAAAAAAGTGTAGTTGATGAATATTGATTGGTGCGTGAAGTAAATTATTCCCCATTTACTCCATCAATACAAATAAACAAAGAACGCAAAGGAAGATTCGTAAAGTTTGAAGACGCTGAGCTGGAAGCGTTAAGGGACAAAACTCATGCCAAACAAGAGGAAATTGCTTATTCAGTCACTCCAAAAGTCTCAGCACTCTTCAAACCTTACTGGCCACCACCCTTTGAGTTCTTTGACGCTGATGTCAATTAATTACATATACTAACATAATTATTATTATATTTAATTAATTTAATTTTTTTAAATAATTTATTATTTTTTTCTTTATTTTATTTTATTTTCTGGTTTTTTTTTTTCTTTATTTTATTTTATTTTCTGGGTTTTTTTTTTTTTCTTTATTTTATTTTATTTTCTGGGTTTTTTTTTTTTCTTTATTTTATTTTATTTTTTTTTAATAATTTTTCAATTAAATTTTGAATAAACCAAACACAATTTTTTTTTTAAAAAGCCAAAAGAAGAAATAGAAAATAAATTTCAAATTTTGAACTGAATTTCTCGCAAAATCGAATCGAAAATTTAGAAAATAATGAAAACAACTAAATAATTTACCAAATTAACAAAAAAAAAACAAAAAAAAAAAAAATTGAAAAGGAAAGGAAAGAAACAAAATCAGAAAATCTGAAAATTGTTTAAATAATGTAAATTTCACAAGAATAAAAGTGAGTGTAGAGGCAAGACAGCAAATTCAGGCGAAATTATTCGTTCACCAAACGTTTCTTTCAATAAATCAATTGTGGCACAGCTCCTTCACACTAAGGGCATTCAAAATTGTGGAACAAAAAAGTCAAAGATCTTGGTCTTTTGTAGCGGTCACCATTTTTCAAAAAATACAGACCAAAGATTCTACCGACATAAAGCCCAAAAAGCAGATCAAACACTGACTTCTTCAGTATGCAACAGTATTTCGACAATGACATAAGGATTCTTTTCACTTCAAATGCGGACGATAGATAAGCCACAAACGATTGACGCCTTGGAAGACAACATTCGCCATGTTACCACGTTGATAAACGGCCTCCTCCCCATTGTTGTAAGAAGTGATCAAAAATTGAACTTCCTCTGAGCCGTGGTGGGGTGGTCATATGCAAGAAATTATATTCAAATAAAAATGGCAAATAATAATCTTTCGAATAAATCCAAATTCATTGCATTTAACACCATTACTCTATCTGAGTTTTTGTTTTAACTTGAAGTTCTTTTTACAATTTTTCATGTTTCAAATCAAATATTTTTCATTTCTTTATTCACTTTTTCTTGTTGTTGTTGTTTTTTTTTCATATTTTTGTGACGAAACATATTCTTTATCACTTATGACACTTTTGAACAAATCTGAATCGTTGATGGCTTCATTCAACATTCGTGTAAATTATATTGAGCGCTGTCGG
Organism: Amiota mariae; assembly: GCA_035041805.1. NCBI lineage: Eukaryota > Metazoa > Arthropoda > Insecta > Diptera > Drosophilidae > Amiota > Amiota mariae. Next base: position 8,164 of record JAWNKV010000003.1, read on the forward strand.
AAACTTTTAGAAGCGCTCCATATAATTAACGCAATGTTTTGGGCATGAAACATGTATGGCAGCAGCAAAAATTGTTCCAAAATTATTGAAATTTGAACAAAAAAAAAATTATTTTTTTTTTGTTTCACTTTTGCGTGACGTCACGTTTCTTTACCACTTATGACACTTTTGAACAAATCTGAATCGTTGATGGCTTCATTCAACATTCGTGTAAATTATATTGAGCGCTGTTAGAAACTGTTAGAGGCGCTCCATATAATTTACGCAATGTTTTGGGCATGAAACATGTGTGGCAGCAGCAAAGTTTGTTCCAAACTTGTCGAATTTTGATCAAAAAAAAATATTTTTTTTTGTTTAATTTTTCCGTGACGTCATGTTTCTTTACCACTTATGACACTTTTGAACAAATCTGAATTGTTGATGGCTTCATTCAACATTCGTGTAAATTATACGGAGCGCTGTCAGAAACTGTTAGAAGCGCTCCATATAATTTACGCAATGTTTTGGGCATGAAACATGTGTGACAGCAGCAAAGTTTGTTCCGAAATTGTTAAATTTTGATACAAAAAACCAAAAGAAGAAATAGAAAATAAAAACTGGTGCATGAGTATCGCTCAGAAACTATTGGGACAGTAAATTATGAAACACGGATTAACATGGGTTATCATCATATTGAATTAGCCCAATGGAAGCGGCGGTCAGAAGATCCAAGACTGAGAAAAGCACATTAAGTACGGTCAAATGTGAAGGTTTTTCTTTGACTACAATGGTGTAGTATCGTGATGCATGGGTAGTTCTTGTCAATAAGGAATATTACTACTTTGAAGTTATGCGCCATTTGCGTGAAGCAATACGAAATTTTGGAACTACCAGTCATGGATATTGCAGCATAATAATTTGTCAAACGTCATTGCATGTTCATGATTATTTTTTTGTTTTTACAAAAACAAACAAAACTGTAATCATGCTTTAGTTATAGGAATTGGACCACTGTGACTTTTTCCACCTTAACCTTAAAACGAATGTAGGTTTGTCACAATTAAGGAAATGCGTTACATTTTGACATGACCATCGATCGAACCCTTTTTAAAATCATTTTCACGTTAAAACCGTTAACACTAGAGTATTATTGTATACTAGATACCTTGGCAAACGTTGTCTTGCTTCTCCTAACTAAAAAAAAAATATATGGATACTGATTTGGCTGACCTGATGAGATATTTTTCCAAAGAGATTTGATTGATTTGACAATATATCTCTTCTGAAGTTTATATTAGATGCATATCCCACTTACACACCTCACTCCTTTCGTGTTTTTTTTTTTTTTATTAGGTTTTTTGGTTGTTCCTTTAGTGTTTTTCGAATAATCTTTTATATATCTTATCAAAACCGTATGAATATCCGTTCGGTAGTTATTAAGTTCATCGCGTTCAGACAGACAGATGCGGCAGAGGATTTAGTTTTATAATATGAATAAATAGATCTGAGTGAGAATACTTTAAAGGTGATAAAATAAATATTGAATCAAATAAATATTGAATAAAATAAATATTTTCTAATATTTTTACGGGTGTGAAAAAAAACCACTGTGAACAAATCACGTCACTTAAAAAAATTTATATAGCACGAGAAATTTGAACACTCACAATTATTTTTTTTTTTTTTTTTTTTTAAAGAATAAGTGATTATATGATGATAAGGATAGTAAGCTGAGCAAGAACTCAGACTGTGATGCGATTATCGAAGTGATGCAATCATTAACGCAGATCACAACCTAAGTTCTCGTTAAGCAAACTTCAAGAGACGACAACAAGAGATCATAAATCATTAACACACTGACGAGAACATGACATCGAAAGATTGTTTGTTTATATGAATGGAGGAAGGAAAAGATATGAAGAGGGGGCACAATTTATCACAACACTATTTATATTATATTATTTTTTTTTTTTTTTTTTTAAAGACACATGATTCAAAATTTGTTATTTAAGGATTTTTTAGGTTTTTAGTCAAACTAATTTTGATTTTGTTGATTAGTTGAAGTATTTTTTAATTAGTAGATATCACAAATTTAGTTATTAGTAGGTTTAGTTTGGTTTGGCTTGGCTTCATGGAATTGTTTAGTAATGAAGATGATGATATTGCTAATGATGATGATGAGATGATGATGATGATGTTAGTAAAAGTGCATACGTATATGATTATGGTGATGGTGATGGTTATTGTGTTGTCCTTTGGTTATATTAATGTTTATGACACCATAATGATTGATGACGAATGCATTCATTTTTGAACCTCTCTCATCTATTTATATATGTAAATAAATATATTAATAAATAATATGATGAATACTTACAATCTGGTGAACCGGGCACAAGACGTGAATCACTATTCGTACTAATCTGTGTTAGATATGAATCCAATTGTGGCAATGTACCCGTACTGCTATTGCTATTATCGGCAAGTGCAGCAGCAGGAGGAACAACATTACTCAATATGTCATAGTTTGTTGAAGTTGATGATTCTGATTTTACTAATCCACCACTTAATGAAGTTTCAACTGTTGATGATGATGATGACAGAATATTAGATGATGAGCAAAGTTGATTTGTTCCAGTTACTCCTGCTGCTGACGATGATGTTGTTGCATGCTGCTGCTGATGCGACATTGTGGAAGTGTTCATATTGCCACCACCTAATTGCAATTGCAATGGATGTGTCACATGATGTTGTTGCTGATGTTGATGGTGTTGCTGAAGATGTTGGTGTTGTTGTTGTTGTTGTTGCTGTAGATGTGTGCGGCCGGCGCTTATTTGATTTATATTGTTGCTGTTGTTATTATTATTATTATTATGAATGAGACTATTATTTGATGATGACGACGACGACAGCGACACTTTGTGTCCTTCCATTGCACAATTAAACATGGGTACATCTTTTTTAAGACCAACTGAGGGAATTGTTGTCGTTGTTGTTACAGATGATGTCGACGACAATTTATTATTATTATTATTATTATTTCTATTATTATTATTATTACAACTATTAAGCGTATTGTTTATTTGTTGGTTTTGTTGTTGTTGCTGCTGTGGTTGCTGTTGCAACTGTGCTGCTGCAACTGCTGCTGCGGCTGCAGCTGCCGCTGCGCGTGTTGTACGCGTTGGCATTTGTAATGAATTTCCTGATCTTAAAGCAGCAGCTGAGGATGATGTTGGTGGAGATGATGTTGTTGTTGTTGTTACCATACTTGTACCAGCAGCAAACATTTGATCAACAACAACATTATGCATTTTTGATCCATCATTATATTCATTATCATCAACAAGATCACGTTTAACTGGATGTGTTAAACTTGGTAGCATATAAAATTCTTTATCATTTTGTGCTTGGTGCGTTTGTTGTTGTTGTTGTTGTTGTTGTTGCTGCTGCTGCTGATGATGATTCTGAAGGTGTTGATGATGATGATGACTATGTGTAATTTGAAAATTACTGCCATTGCTGCTGTTACTATTGCCAATAATATCACAACTATAATCATTTGTGGCCGTTGTTCCTCTTGAAACGACTACACCATTGTCCACAATAATATCATCATCATCATCATCATTATCATCATTATGATGTTGTTTGGAAACAGCTTCAATTGATTTACTAAGATTACGTTGGGCAGAACGATAACCAGGTGTAATATAACCTAGAAAAGAGAGAAAAGAAAACAAAGTATAAGTTAAAAATTTGATAAAAATCTTAAATTTTCATTATTCATATTGATTGAATTGAATTGATTTGATTTCATTTGATTCTCAATTGAATCTGATGTGATGTGATGTGTTATGATGTAATGATGAATTTGTCTTACCTCCTATAAGGTGACTTTTATTATTATTGTACATCACAGCATTTATCATTGGCGACAATTGACTAATATCATTAAAGAGCGGATCATTGAGCCTTTGTTGTTGCTGTGCTGATGACAAACGTGTTTTCGTCGCCGATATGGACGTATTATATACGTTATTACCGTTGTTGCCAGTCTGATTTGGTGAATTCTCTGGTGATTTGTCATGACAAAGGAATACATTGATTTCACCACTATTTTCGGCTTTAACGTAAATCTCACGTGGCACAGGTGTATCAGGTAACTAGAATGAAAAAATTAAAGATAAATAAAAAAAAATAATATGAGTATACAATTTCAGATAAGATCTGTAATTTAAAAGGTTTATATATAAGTAAATAATAAAAGTATAGGTAGTAGGTTAGTAAGTAAGGCTGATTAATCTAAATAACAGATTAAGTGACAATATTAGGCTAGTGAGTGGCTAAGAAGAAGCAGAACTACGCTGAACATGTGGCAGAGAAAAAAAACAAGCAATTGACTTTCGACTTCTGAGCAGAGTTCAGCAACGGTCGGCATAAGTTGAGAAATTTCGACAAACAAGCAACCAACCACCTTTGAAGACATATGCCAGATGAAATTACTACTGATGAATGAGAGAAGTTGATATTATCCATACTAAATTTCAAACTGATTCATAGGTGAAAAACCTCCCTTTTCAATCCTAAGACAAGTGCTTGTTGATCAACTCTTTAGAACTATGTGCAGTATATGTAATTAATTCAATAAGAAAAGATAATAATAATAATCTACATACATAATACGTATGTCTGTTCCTTTGGGACTCCAAAACCGCTTTTAGGATATTAATGAAATTTTCTGGGAATCTCCTAGCATAGACTGGAAAGTGTTTAAGTAAAGTTTGGTGCGGATCGAATTATCATTTCACAAATTCAAAGCAGTGAACTGTGTGTTAACCAAATGACTAAAAGTTAATCACATGACCAAATGTTAACCACATAATCAAAGTTAACTCCATGACAAAAATGTCATCCCACCCTACTATACGAGGGCATAGCAACACGCGCCGTAATAAGTACTAGTTTATACACATTACAAAGGTAGTTCATTCAATAGGTATCAGTTCTTAAGATCAATGGATGACATCTGACGCTACTGATATTGATGTGCAATTAAACTAAATTCTTAATCTATACTTATTATAAAATCATAGAATAAGAGTTTTGTGCGCGCATCATCTAAAATCTACTCATTGGATTCAAAATCGAATTACTGAAAAATAAGAAGCTTTATTCTGAGAAACATGTAGCTTTTAATTGATCAAAATCGACCTACAGAATCGTTTGATATTGGCGAATCAAAATTTGAATATAAAAATTACCAGACATATTTTTAAAATCAAGAAAGTAGTCTTTATCAAACATCTATTTATGGCTTGTGAGTCATAACAAAATAAAATAAAAAATAGAATAAAATGTGTCATTCAAGAAGCCTTCATATATCAATGAACTATTTAATTGCAAGCAGATATGAAGATTATTGAAGAAACTGTAAACAGATATGAAGATTATTGATGGAATTTCAAATGGTTAGATTCCAAGAATATTGAAGAAACTGCTGATGGATATGATGATTATTGAAGAAACTTTAGTTAGATATGAAAATTATTAAAAAACTTCAATTAGATATGAAAAAGATGACTGAAGAAACTTCATTTAGATATGAAGAAGATGACTGAAGAAACTTCAAATTAGAAATGAAAAAGATGACTGAAGAAACTTCATTTAGATATGAAGAAGATGACTGAAGAAACTTCAATTAGATATGAAGAAGATGACTGAAGAAACTTCAAATTAGAAATGAAGAAGATCACTGAAGAAACTTCATTTAGATATGAAAAAGATGACTGAAGAAACTTCAATTAGATATGAAGATGACTGAAGAAACTTCAAATTAGATATGAAAAAGATGACTGAAGAAAGTTCATTTAGATATGAAGAAGATGACTGAAGAAACTTCATTTAAATATGAAGAAGATCACTGAAGAAACTTCACATAGATATGAAGATTATTGAAGAAATTTCAATTACAAATGAAGATTACTAATGAAACTTCAGGTAGATAGGAAGATTATTGAAGAAACTGCAAATAGATATGAAGATTACTAAAGATCGATGATTCATCTGATGATACAAAAATTCACTATTATAACCCTTATGGGGTTTTCAGAATTGCAGAATTAATACTGGACAATATTGATATTATGTATTCAACTCCAATCCAAAATACTTCTATATAAGTCAATCAAAAATATTTAAAATTAATAATATTAGATAGAAATTATTATTGATTCCTTGACACCACGCACTTTTTTATATTGTGAACTTGCTTAGATTCGAATTGAGACTGATGACCAGCTATCAAAGCACAATTTGTCTGGTTGGTTGTCGGTGTCGGCCGGCAAATCTTATTTTATATTTTCTATGCAAATTTTTAATGGAAAAAAAAAAAAAAAATTAGAAAGAAAAAGTGAGACAAATTTTTCTTTTTTCTTAATTTTGGCAAACATTCAAAGAGTTTTGTCGTTGTCGTCTACGTCTGTCCTGTCCACAGATTCAAAGAAAGACTCTAGGCAACAAACAAACAACCAACAACGATAACATTAAACATAATAATGATGATGTTGATGATGATGATGGTAATAATGATGACGACAACGACTAAAAGTAAATTCTATTTATTTGCCGGTGGCCGCAGACACCAGACACGCATGCGGCTCCTCCAACTCCTCTACTCCTGGGATTGGTGGTGGTTTAGCCACCGCGACTGTTTATTTATAGAAATGATATTTGCTTCTTTGTATTTACTTAAGAATGTTTTTTTTTTTTATTTATTTTAGAATGTTTTTTATTTTCTTTCTTTGGGTTAATTTGTGTTTTTTTTTTCTTTCTTTGGGTTAATTTGTGTTTTTTTTTTCTTCATTGATATTCATGTGTATTTTATTTCTTTCATTAAATTTATTCTGTTTGTTTTTTTCGTTTTTTTTTCTTTTGCGTGATTCTCGTGCAGTTAATTTATTGAAAGTTAAAAAAGAAATCGCATGCTATAAACATTTTGAGCAATTTTATTATACAAAATTGCATGAAATTTTTTTTTTTTTGCTTCTTTACTTTAATTTCTTTTGTATTCAACAAAACACAAATTATGATTTTTATCGCATGAAATAAAATAAAATTTATAATAAAAATCACAAGTATAAATTGAGAATATTTAGACAAGAGATCAATCAGATCACATGATCAAATGATTTCTATGCTATACTTTATTTATTGCATGAGATTTTTTAGTTGCCTTGTAATTTTACTTCAACATAAGAAGAATAATTAGAAGGGTTGAATGAATTAATAATAAATTTCATGAGATTTCTGTAAATCAAAGTTATGAACGACAAGCAGAGTCAATGTCTATCCACACACCCACAACAGCAAATATTTTCTTCACCAATCGCATGCGAGTAATTTTGTGTGTATAAGTTCAACAAACAATTCAAGGTAAACGGAAACATTATTATTATTAGCCACAACAAGATGAGAATTGTGAAAGGGGAAAAATTATGGTAACAGGCAAAAATAAATATAAATTAAATTTATAGAAAAAAAAAAAAACAAATTGCAAAAATTTATGCGAAACGCGTCGTTTTTTTATTATTTCATCCATCGACAAAAAGTTAAAAATATATTTTTTGACCGGCAAACGAGACATTAAGAAGAAAAAAAAAAATAGAGAAATAAATGTTAATCAGAAAGAGAAAATTTGTTTGAATAAAATACGAGGGCAGTTCAATAAGTGAGTGACTTTTTGAATACAAAATTTGTTTTTTTTTTTTTTTTTTTGCAAAATATCGTTTGATTTATCAGCGTAGTCTTCTTTTAGCTGAATGCATGTGTCAACCCCCACCAACACCCCCCACCCACCACCGTGTTTACTTCAATTTTTTTTAATCAGTTCAAAGTAATAGGTTTTGTCAAGGTCCTCAAAATAGTCGTTTGTTACAGTAATGACTTCTTCTTTTAACCCAAATCTCTTCTTTGCAAGTTTGAAAACAGGAAATAGTCACAATAGGTGAGGCTAAAATATGGAGAATATTCTAGCATATTAGTAGTAGTTCGTAGTCCAATTTATCAATTTTTACCATACATATGTATTGTCATGATTGAATATCACTTTTTTCTTCCCCAAATGGGATCGTTTTTGTTTCAAATCAATGTTGAATCTCTCCCACAACAAGCACTGAATATTAATCGCCTGTAAACGTTTTACTATTTTCAAGATAATCGATGTGAAAGAAAGCACACCGCGTGCATTCAAAAAATTCCTTCTGGGAATTTTTGAGTTTTATACAAGCCCTCTGTGCTTAAAACTGTTATCTAAGAAAGTAAATTATATATATTTCTCTGATCATTAGTTATTACTAACTCGGCAACTCGACTGGGTCCTGCGACCCATAGAGCATCGGAGGTTTTATGTACCTTCGGATATTATCTCCAAGGGGAGGAAGTTGATTGTCGTTTCAATCCCTGTGATATAAAGTCTTAATTGACAGGTGTTCACGTTAAACAAATCGACATTACTATCTCTCCTCTTAGTGCTTTGCTGCTATGTCCAACATCTGCTGTAATTGGGGTCTTAGTGTGAAGCGAGTTATATCTTTTTCCCAAAAAAAAATCATGGGATCAGTTACACAAATAAATCGACTGAGAGTGGTGATTTTAATATGTAGAGGAAAAATGATGCTTCTAGCAGAATTTATAAAAATTTATAACAAATTTCGATTTCAAAAAGTATTTCTAAAAATCACACTACATCTCCTTCCCTATGATAATATTATGATTATACTTAGTATTGTACTTACCACTAGTTTTGCTTCTGGTGGCGCTTTTATAACAATTATAATCTGATCTTTAAATAAATCCACATTAAGTAGATCACTTTGCGTCACATAAGCGAGTTGTTCGCTACATTGCGATATCTCGCCGCTCAGTTCTTCACGCATCTGATCGATTAACATATTTAATTGATTCTCTTTCTGTTCGAGTCTTTCATTCTCCAATTCAATGCTATGTGTACGATGATCAATAAAATGACCACCACCACCAACACCAACACCAGATGTACTTCCTGAGGTACCAGCAGCAGCAGCTGCTGCTGCGGCTGCTGCTGCACTACTTAGTGATGATGTCACTGAATTGCCACCTTTCCATTGGATATTATTTTTCGATTTCTTTTCTAATATGCCAATACCTTCAAGGACATTGGTTATATCATAGATGCGTCTCTTTTGTACTGATAAACGTGTGGAGGCATCATTGAGATCGACGACACCATCGGGTGATTCTTCAAGTAAATCAATGAATTTCTTTGTTAAAATACCCAATGAGGTATCAGCACGTGTGCCTTCGGCGGGTGTACGTTTTGTTGTTGTTGTCGATGCGGTTGTTGTTGATGATGATGTATTATTTGTTGCTGTTGTTGCTGATGAAGATGTTGTGGAAGATGATGATTGTCGTCCACCATTTGTTGTTGTTGTTGTTGTTGTATTATTGCTATTTGGTGTTTGTGATTTATAACCTGATGAAGATGAACGACCACCAGCACCAGTTGTTGTTGTTGATGATGTTGGTGTTGCTGCAGATGAGGCAGCATAACTTGTTAAACTGCTACTACCCAAACTACAACTGCTATTTGATGTTGTTGAGGCAACAGATGGTGGACGTTGTGGTTGTTGTTGATGTAAAATGATTTGTGGTGAAGGTGTTGGTGTGGCGAAACCATTCCCACTGCTAATATTGCTAATATTATGTTGTTGGTGCTGTTGTTGCTGCTGCTGATGTTGGAATCGTTGTTGTTGTTGCGTTACATTTTGTTGTTGCTGTTGCTGATGTTGTTGTTGATGCTGCTGCTGTAGTTGATGTTGGTATGGCGTTGGTTGCTCTTGTTGTGATTGATGTTGCTCCTGTTGTTGTTGTTGTTGTTGCTGCTGCTGGTGTATGGTAATTTGTTTTGCCAATTTCTTGGGATGTGTTTCAGTCATAGGCAGGCGACGTTTTACTTGCTATAAAATGAAAGAAAATAATAAAAGGATTTTAATCTCATAATCTTTCTCTCTCCCTCTCCCTCTCCCTCTCTCTCTCACTCTCACTCTCTCTCTTACCTTAAAGAAATGTGTTAAATCATTTCCTTGTGATTTGTTTGAAGCAGCTACAGCAACCATACGTGGTGTTGTTGTTCCACCTCCTCCTACTGTTGTTCCTGTTCCCACCACTCCTGTCCCTGTTCCTGCTGTTGGTGTTGATGTTGCTGCTGGCATACCTCCGGCTGTTGTTGTTGCTACTCCTGCTACTAATGTTGTTCCTTCTTGTGTTGTTGCTGTTGTTGTTGTATTATAACTTACACCATAACCATGATCCAAAAGATGTGTTGCCATAAAACTAGCACTCGCACTGTTATTACCATCAACATCTAATAATTTTTCATTTTTAATCATGATAATATTATTATTGAGGTTGTTGTTGGTGTTGTTATTGTTGTTGGTACTGCCAACAACAACAATATTGTCATAAGATAATTTACGGACAGCACCATATTGTTGTTGCTGCTGCGGCTGCTGCTGGTTTTGTTGTTGTTGTTGAAGGTGATGAATTTGTTGCTGTTGTTGCTGCTGATGAAGATATTGCAAATGATGTTGTTGTTGATGATGTTGCTGCTGCTGCTGTTGAATGCCACCACCACCACTAAAACTTCCACTTCCTGCTGTTGTTGTATTTGTTGCTGTTGTTGTTGTAATATGATGCGCCGCTGGCGTTATAAAATATTTGGACATTTTTTTGCTTTACTTCAAAAAATGCAAACCACTGCACAGTCCCGCAGCGCCGCCGCCACCGCCACCACCAATAAAAGAGCCAAAGCTAACAACAACAAAACCCTAAATTTGGTTTTAAGCGGCGTCGTTGTTGCTTCTCTTCCTCCTTCTTCTTCTTCTCTGCTTTGAAATCACACAATTTTCTTTTATTCTCTTGTTTTGTGTTGTTGGTTGTTTGCTTTAACAGAATTTCTGTTGTTGTTGCTGCTGCTGAACTATTTCTGTTATGTTAATAAATTAAATTGATGTTGCATACTTTTAGGCAACTTTTGGTCTACTTTATATGTTATGTTGTTCTGTAAAGTTTTTTCTAAGGAAGCATGCGACTTTTTTAATATGTTTGAATTTATTTCTTTCTATGCTTGGTTTTCCTCTTTCCTTTATTCCTTTATTCCTTTGTTTCTCTTTTCTGTTTGTTTCCCTTTTCTCCTTGGTTTTCTTCTTCTTCTTCTTTTTGTGTTTATTGTACTTTAAAATGTTAAGCTTATTAACTAAAATTAGCACCTAAGGATTATTATTCACATCTGGAAATAGAAGAAGAGAAAGAGAAATAAATAAGAAATTCATAATTTTTTTTTATTTTTTTTTATGAAAAATAAATAAAAAATATTTATATTCTCAAAGTTGTTGACCCACTTTCATCATATATTATTCTGTTTTTTTTTCTGTTTAAATACGCATATTTATTTATTGTTTTTTCTTTGCATTTGTTTCTGTTTTTATAATATTTTGTCTTGTTTTTTTATTTATTTGTTCCATTTTATTTCTTTCCTGTTTTTATTTGCTTAAAAAGTTATGCGTAAGCACACACAAAATGAAAAAGATAAATAGTTAAATATAAGAAAACTTAACCCATTAATTTTGTTTAATTATATGGATTTTTTTTTTTTTTTTTTTTTTTTATTTTAGCTAAGCGTGAAAATATTTTAAAAATTTATCTTTCTTCTTAATTAGCATCTCAATCTCATTTCATAAAAGTTTTGCGTTTCTTTCTTATACTCAAAATCTCAAGTGTCTAAATAAATAAAAAGTATTCGTTATGCAGTCTCAGAGTGTTGGTGTCTCATACATGATGAAGTAGAGAAAGGAGAAGAGTAAATGATGTAGAAAGAATGATCAAGAGAAAGAATTAAAATATTAAATAGGCAAATTGTGAGCAATTGTTGTTGCTTTTGGCAGCCTTTGAAAGCAGCAAAATGATTTCGTAAGCAATTTGTCCAGTCTATTAAATATTCATAATCTTTGAGAGAGTGTGGTAAAGAGAGAGGCTTCTGAAAGCATTTAAAACATTAACACAAGTGATGCGGGCTCTTACGATTATATGGGGGATATACACATATTATTTCACACGTTAGGGGGATCAATGAAGTATGACCACCTTTGAGGGGGGAATCTAAAATATTAAAAGGTAAATCAAAGCCTTTATAGAAACCCTAATATGAAAATTTATTCAATTCTAATTTTCACTTAACAATTGCAAAAATCACCGTGTTATGCTCAGAATGCTCTCCACTACTCGGCCATTAACACAAGGTATTCAATAACGATCAGTGTTTATTATTGAGTGCACAAAGTGTGAATTTAGTCGAAACAAACAATACTGTGTCATCATCTTATCATTGCCAAAAATAAAACTACTAAATTATGAATATCATGATAAGTTAGTTTCTTTGCTTTGTTTAGCTCAATGCAGATTTTTAGTTAGTAGCACACATACATATAATAATAACAAATATAAATACATATGATTATTTTATCTCAAAACAATAAAAAAAAAAAATTATGAATTAAAGTAATAATATTGTATTCATGATAGATAAGCGGAATGCTCAGCGCACCAGAGTGAGTTGTTATCTAAACAGTGGCGTGCGTGGCTTTGTATAGAATATAAAAAGGAAATTTTCAAATTTCTGTTGTCAAAAGAGATAACGCTACATGTTAGTACAAAGCTTGTGTTAATAATATAAAAAACTGTTAACAATATTTACTAGTAATGTAACATGTCATGCTATGTTATTATAAATGTAAGCTGCTGCTATAACCTGTTAATAACATGTTAATTCTTAACTGCTGTTAACTGTCAAACAAATCATGTTAATTCAGAGTCGCTGTTAACTTGTCAAACAGTTCATGTTAATTCTAACCTACTGTTAACTATCAAGCAGATCATGTTAATTGTGAGCTGCTGTTTATTATGAAGCAGCTGTTAATAATGAAATTCATATTTTGTATAATGTTAATTCGAAGTTGCTGTTAATTATGAAGCAGCTGATAATAATGAAATTCATATTTTATATCATGTTAATTGTGATGATTTGCTGTTATCAAGTGATTTTTCTGTTGAATTAAAATCTGCTTACTGTCTGATGATAAATTAATTTTTTTTAGTAAGAAGAAACAATGTTTAGGGACCAAAATCAAGTGTATTATTTTAAAGATTTATTATTTTAGGATATTCTTTTGTTAACTTAATTTAACAGGATTTCTTGTACAAAAATCATGGAAAGATTTGTTCGAATGTTAAAGAAACGAGAATGAAAAATACCAAAATTGATGATAAAATTAATTTTTACTGAACAAAGTATTCATATTTTCCCAATTTTTTAAGAGAGATATTTTATATTTATAAATTAATTTTATTTTTTTAAGAAATATTTTTAATCTTAAATATTTAAAAAAAAAAAAATTAATTAATTGCGTTTTAAACTGGTTTTCTTTCTTTTTTCTATAAATAAAAACCCCAACTAAAAGAAGAAGAAGAAGCCTTTAAAATACAATTTCACGCTTTTTGATTATTTCATTTTTCTTTTTTTTGCAAATTTATATTCTTTTTTTTTTCAAACTATCTAAAATGCCAAATACCATACCCTCCGCTCCATTCTTCCTCTTTCTTTGTCATCTTTTCCTCTTTTCCTAATCATTCATAAATAATAGCTTAAAATGTTTCTTTCCTCTTTACTACAATATTATTTTTTTTCTATTTTTCTTCTTATTGTCGTTTTAGTTGTTAGTTTGTCGTTATTCTCCACACTACTATAAAATGTCAATAAACTCAAAAAGTATTAAATAATTTGTTTAAGTAAAACAACAACAACAACAATAATAATAACAAGAAAATGACAGATACAAACAAAATTGACAGCAAAAATAAAGGAAATAAACGTTAGACAATGGAAAAGATAAATGGGTAAAGAGTGCGGAGAGGAGAGGAGAGGAGAGGAGAGAAGGCAGGCAGGGGATAAGACACGTTTAAAGTTTGTCAATTTCAATAAAGCAAACTCAAAACGGAAAATACAAACAATAACAACCGAAAAAGAGAAACAATGGACAAGAAAAATAAGAAGACAAAAAAACTTAGTAACGTTTTTTTTTTTTTTTTTTTATGCTGTAAATTTATTGCCACAATGCTCTTTCACCCCCTCTCAGTATTCCCATCTCATATTCCCTAGGCCTATATAAGCAGTTCTTCAACTTCAGTAGACTCTATTCTAAATTGAAATCAAAAATTGTCCACATTCATATTATTTCTTGTTTTTAATTTATAATATAAGAAATATTGGCACAGACTTTCGGTAAAAGCACATCGAACCATCAAGGATCCCCTACTAAGTGGAGTATTACACGAGAGACCTAAACAGCAGAGCTCTCCCTCTCTCTCAAATTTTGTTTGAAGAGAAGAGAAGGGGTGTGCGGGTTGCTCAGTCACTGTGATCGTTTTTAGTGTGGAATCGATACCGTTGTTATACTCATTCGTGTAATAAGGTCTCATAAGTGGTCAGGTCTATGTCCCGGAATCATCACACGACATTAGTCGGCCAAGAATCACCCACACCTGCCTTGAGGCTGTAGACCCCTCCTCCTTTGCAGTTAAAACAACAACAACAATAACAAAGAAGAGCCTCTGCTTTATATCCTCTTACACTCTTCCAAATTAAGCCAACAAAATAATTTTTAGAAAACAAAATTGTAGTTTTAGAAAAACAATGAAGAGAGAGAGAGAGAGTGAGTGGAGTGGCTCTATCATCCTAAAAGGGCCAGCATATAAGCATTTACAGTATAGAGGAGTAAGGATTTGAGCAAATAAAGGAGGAAAGAACTTAAATTGCTCAAGAGACCACATAGGAAGAGTCAACAAACACACAACAATTTTAAATGTTTCACTAAATAAACAAACAACAACAAACAAATTAGTTTTATGTAAAATAGAGAATCGCGTTCTTTATCGTTTGTATATTTTTCTTGTTGATTTTTTTTTTAAATAATTGTCTCATAAGAAATTCTTTTGTTTGTTTCTACTTTTTTTTAAGCTTTAAATAAGCAACTTATTAGTGATCCGAATAGTACAGGATATGAGGGAGAGAGGAAGTGGTAAGTAGAATATTTATTATTTTGAAGAGATTACTTTTCTTTTTTTTTGGCATTAAGTTCTAAAATCAGTCATAGTCATATGATTATCGGCATCATCATCATCATCATTAAACTATTTTGAATCTTCTATTCTAAACTAAATACACTAATCATCATTTATCAATCATCAGTCTTCACTAGTCATGACAACAAAAAAAAAAAAAAAAAAAGATCTTAGAAATTGTTTTTTTAATAGAGAAAAAAAAAGAGGTGGAAAAAACAGAGGCAGGGAAGAAGTAAAAAAAAAAAACCGTGAAGAAAAAACCAGAAATAAAAGAAAATATGAAATTACAACAGAACACAAAACAATATTAGTTTATAAATTTTTTCATTGATTATTGATAGATTTTTTTTGTTTTGTTTTGTTTTTTTTTTTTCCTTTTAAGCGAAAAGAATTTAATACTTGAATTTTATTTTATACAAATGGAAAATCCTTAATTGTCATAATGAGTAATTAAAATCAATTATCATTGAGTCATACATATATCAGACTCAATTCGACACTCTGCTTGCTGAGCTTCGATTCGTTTCGATGCAAATCTTACGTTTATTAAGTATTTTTTTTTTATTTATTTTTTTTTTTTTAATTTGAAATTTTCAACTCGATAAATCCTGAAAATATTGGCAATTTTTCCTAGACTTATTTGTGATCGTATCCACTTAAAATGGAAGAACATGATCTTGTATGGATCACATCTTCATTTCTATGGACAAAGAGATTGTTAAAAATCTCTTTAGCCTTAAAATTTGTGATCAAATGATAAATTCTTTTGATGAAAAGCGAATTTCTTCTCATCTAAATGGAGACAGAAATTTTCCTTTAAGTAATACAATGATTCCTTGATGGAAGCTAATTCTATGTCCCAAACAATTTCTTTGACTGACTTTTTGGACTTCCAAATTTATTGGCTCAATTCAATTTCACTAGTCACACATGTTTTGTTCATAGAGTCGTCAAATTTTAAATTTCTTATAATATTAGAACTGCTTCACCACATCACACTGACACTCTGCTTTCTGTTGTCTACGTCGACACTTTGGTTTTGTGGTTAGGTTAAAACACAATTCATTTGCTTTGTTTTTGGAAAGTGATGGAAATGATTGCCATATTTCAGCCAATATCTGCAAAACCTTAATAAATTATACACCTATAACTTTCCTCTTGAATCATTCTATCCATTGGTGAAAACCGTTTGAAAATCGGTTCAGTAGGTTTTGAGTTTATCGCTTTCAGACAGACAGACAAGGCTAAGAGACTTTGTTTTATATTATGTATAGATTTGATGTAAGGGATTACATGAAAAGAAATACTAGAATTAAAGTGCACACAGCACACTTTCAGATTGCTAAGAATGAAAAAAAAAAAAATTGGTAAAGAATTTGCTAAATTGCAAAATAAAAAAAAATCCATAAAAAGCAAAAAATCATCATCATATGAAGGGCAGTGGTGGCAGTTATTTGCTTGGTTGGTTGACTCTCTGCTGACTGAGAAACGGTATCTGTTTACACATGAGCAGAGCAGAGAACTTACTGCTACATGCCAACGCACAACATTCATCGGCTCAAGTGTAGAAAATCAGAAAGAATGAAGAAGAGAATAGAGAATATCTTCATCATTTTCTCTGATGTCAAAAGACAAGGGTAATTCAAAGCGAATACATTGTAATTTAAGACAAAATTTAAGCTCAGATTTTTCATCATTGAACAAAGAACATACATACATTTTTTACTCTCCTTTCATGATTTTTTTTTTTAATTTTTTCTCTGTAATTTTCAGACTCCCAAACTTTGTTGTTTTTCAATTAACTGGAAACCATAGAATTATGTGGGTATACACAACAGGAATATTTTTTAAAGAAAAGATTAAAGCAAAAAAAAAAACAAATGAAAGAAAGCACATTTTATATGGAGCAAGCTCAGTTTCTCTTCTCTCTCTCTCTCTCATTATCACATATTAATTCAGGTAGGTCGATCGAATTGATAGCTTCATCATTGACGCATTCGAGAATATTATAATCGAGTAGCTGCTACTATATTTGGGGGGCAATAAAAATGATCATGATGATGTTGATGTATATGGAATGGAAAGTAGTGTGTTACGTATATTGAATTACAATTGATTGGGGCATCTAAAATTACTTAAAAAATAAATAAAATAACCGAAAAGAAAAACAAGAAAATAATTTTACATTTGTTTATATTAAATTTAATTTTCAAAGAATAAAAAAGAAGTCAGAAAAAAAATTCGTTTAATGAAACTTTAGAAATAATGGAAGTCTTTGCATGATAACAGAAAATTTAACAGAGAAATGTTATTAAAATAAAATGAACTAACATTGAGTGTATTTTTATGCATATTCCTTTATTTAATATATTTTATATTAATTTTTTAAAGAAAAAAATCTGACAATAATCGCCTTTCATTTAAATAAATTAAGAAATATTGTTTCAATCAAATAATGAAAGTCTGCACATTAACAGCTTACTTCACAGAGAACTGTTAATAACATAACATTAATATTGAACATAAGAGCTTTGCGCATGTTAACAAGGGAGAGCGGGAGAGAGTAAATTTCTCTCCTGCTGTAAATTACATTATGTTTAAATGATCATACATTATCATCATAATCATTTAATACTTTTGTTTTAATTTCATATTTTTATTTATTTTATTTTTCAGTTTCCTTGTCATGTTAAAAATGATAAGAAACACAACAAAAAAAGAGTACAAAAATTGATAACAGTGTTTATTTGTTTGCATATGCGTGTGTTCGCCGCCCCCCATGCATGCTTAACATAAATTGATAGAATTGGAATGATTGAAGGAGGCACAGGCAGTCAGTAATAAATGACTTTAATGCGTGTTTAATGATAAATGAAAAACAAACAATCAACCAACACACAAAATGAATTGAAAAAGAAAATGAAATGTCTATGCTACAACAAAAGAAAAATAATAATACATAATAAAATAGAAAATGCAAGATAATTCTTCAAAAAAAAAAAAAAAAAAAAAAAAGAAGGAGGAAAATTAAAGTTGATAAACATTTTTCTACTTATATTTGTTAAAGTAAAATAAATCAAGGCACCACTTCATATACATACATATTTGTTTTAAAAACACAAGAATACTAGAAGAGAGAGAAAGAGAACCTTCTCTAGTGTAATTATAATTGTAAGCAAGAAACAACAACGACAACGATAACAGTAGTATAAAGACCAAACAACAACTAAAAGCATGAACAGAGAGAGAGAAAGGGAGAGATAGAATGTGAGAAGAATATAATTAAATACAAAAGTTGAACCTGTCAGCACAATACAAAACCCAACAAAAGAAAGAATGTAAAAAAACGTTTGAGTTGAATGCGTCATTGACTGATTAGAATTTCAAATGTTTGTATTAAGATTTGAGATTAAGAAAACCAAAAACAAAATAACATACAAGACAATACAACAAGAGAATAAACCTCAAAGAGCAGCAAAAAAAATGATACGACGACTTTAGAATCATTCCTCCTCCTCAGGTGAATCATGTTTGATACTTATGTCTGATCCTGAACAAGAAATTCCACCTGACGCGCCCATGAAGTGTGAACTGCGTGCTGCTATCAAAAGATGATAAAACTGGATTGGCTACTGGGAGAACAACAGACAATCAACTGCCATTAAACAACAAATTCATGATATCGACCACTTTGCGCGAAATTATCGTATATGCTAAAAACAAAATTTTACGGGAGAGACATTTTTCTACATTAGGGATTTCAGATACAATATTTTACCCGGTGATGAGTTGTAGAAGAAAGTTGTATAAAAAAGTAAATTGCGAAAAAATTTACGAAAATTTCGCGTAATGGGGTCGATATATACACAAGTATTGGCGGCCCCAGTTAAGAGAGAGAGACATTCAAATAAGAGGGGTACTACCACTGCTCCTTATAACATTAAAAAGTTATAAGCAATGCAAAATAAGGTCTTATTAGACGCACAACTGGTGCAACCATTGTGGTTTTTCAAGGACACTACATTGCATTATGACCCTATGTTGCCAACTGTGATCGAGAATATTAATTGCTAATACTATACAAAATTATTGCTGAATCACCACCACCACCACCCAATTCCCTGGCAAGGTATCTTAATTTCATACCACAAACCCCCACCGATTGAAAAGATTTCATACCAATGATCAATAATTAAGGAGATGATGAGTTGTGCTATGAGTTAGAGACCTTGCCAGGAAAATGAGATAGAAAAGATAAAATCTAAAACAAATTTAAGAAAAACACAATTATTGATAAATAATAACAGAGAAACAATGTTTTATTAGCAAAAAAAAATATATATATATATATGAATAAAAAAAAAAATTTAAAAAAAAAAATAATAAATTATAAATAAATAAATAAAAAAATAATAACAAATTATAAATAAATAAAATAATAATAATAAATTATAAATAAATAAATAAAAAAATAATAAATTTTGAAAAAAAAGAAAAAAAAATTATAATAAATTATAAATAAACAAAATAAATTATAAATAAATAAATAAACAAAATAAATTATAAATTATGAATAAAAAAAATATAAATGTTTTCATAAAAGAAAAATGGAAAAGAAAAAAAAAATTATAAGAAAACACAATTTTCTTTCCACTTCAAGGTTCCGTTAACGTGATTCTTATTTTTGCATGACTTCTACTACTATTTTTATACATTCATTTGTCTGCTCAGATTCTTCATTAACTACTACTTAACTGTGTCTTGTTAAATGTTTTCTTTTTATTATTATTATATTTTATGTTAGATGGCGAACTTGAAGCTACTGGCAAAGCCAAGTTAAGTCAAGTGGAGCACTACTTAAGAGAAAGAGAGAAAAAGAGAGGGAGAGAGAGAAAAATGTAAGTGGTCGCCGCCTCTATTTATTCTAAAAAAAAAAAACTTAATAGTGAAGTATCGTGTACGATATTTTGTTATAGTCTGATATATTCCAATGGTGGGTGAATTATCAACGGTAAAATGAAATAAACAATAGACACACAACAGAACAAGCAAAAGAAATAAAGAAATTTTGCAATACAAAATCAATTTGAAAAGTAAAGAAAGTTCAAGAAATTTAACACAATTAAAAAGCAACATAAGCAACAGCAAAAAACTATTTATTTTATGCTCGTTTTCTTTTTTCTTTGGTTTGTTTGATGCTGTGAGAAGAGAGAAGTCGACGAAGCTTGGTGAACGGTAATTAACATAAAAGACTATACAATTTGATAAAACTGATAAAATAATAATAATAATAAAAAGTGTAGGAGCCAATAATCCATGAATGAAGAATAAGAAAAAATTATTTAAAACAATTTAAAGCAATTTATTATAGGGTGAGGGATGGGAGAGTAGTAAATATAAAGTGCCCCCACTCACAGTTTTGATATTTTTTAATTTAAAAAAAAATTAAATTAAATCTCATAATTAAAGAAACCATTAAACAGTTAAGTGAAGATGATAATGAAATATGTATAGAGAAAACATAGGAAAAACAACAATAATAAAAATAGCCAAGCAAAACAACAAAGAAAAAACAGTTTAAACAATTAATTTCGCTTTCTTTTTGCATAGAAATTTGCATGCGCAAATGAAAAGTACGAGAACTATGTGTGTGGGGTAGTGTAGGGTGATGTAAACACACAAATAAATAAGATAAAAAAGAAAATACAAAAAAAAAAAAAAATGAAAAATGAAAATGAATGAATGAAAAAAATAGATGAAGAAATGATGCAAAGCCGGATCAAATAAAACAAAGTGCAAAAAGTTTCATTCAAATGAGAAAGAAAACACACACTCATATAGTGTTGCCATATATAAATAATACAAATAAAATTACAAGAAAAAAACAATGAAATTTATATTTAAAAAAAGAAGCCATTAAAAAAAAACTAAACAAATGACAAGAAAATCTCAAGAACATTTCTCCTTCAGACAATTAAAACAAACACTTAACTATGCTGTTAACACACAATAATCTGGCAACACTTGCCTACATTCATATTGTATCCACCAGCAAAGCAATCAGTGTACAATGTAGTTACCTAGTATAAGCGTGGGAAACGCAATTTCATTGGAGCAAACACAAACAACAACAAAAAAGCGCGTATTTGAGAGAGTGAGAGAGGTGAGAACAACAAACAAACAAACACAAAAAAGAGCAAGCACAACACAAGCTCCGCCACATGCTTCTTTTAAACGCTCTCACACACATGTTTACTAGCACGTCGTCGCGTAGCATGCATATGACCATCGTAGTAGTAGTAGTAAAGAAAACAAAAAAAGCGCGCGCATGAATTGAGAGAGAAAAATGCCATGGAGCAGCAACATACGCATACTCACACTAGCGCACATAACCCAAGCAAGCAAAATAGCACATGCACACATGTATGTTTGCTTGCTTTGCTACACATATACAAATGCGGCGCCAAGTAGTGATCCCGGCCGGCAGATTTAATACGAAAAACAGCTGATTTGTTATTGTTGTTGTTGTTATTATTATTATTATTATTATCTGATGGGGAATTTAAAAAAAATGCAAACCACATAAATTCTTCAAATGTGTGGAACTTGAGGTTTCTATAAATGTTGGCGAGTTTATTTTTTTTTTTTTTTTGTTTTATGCAGATAAAAATTTGATAATTTGAAATACAAATTGATATTTTTATTAATGGAATTTTATTTTATATTTTTTGTAAAATATTATTTATTAATGGAAATGAAAATTTGTATTGTATGTATAAAATAATAAGAAATTAAACAGAATTTTTATTTTCTTCGTTTTTTTTTTTTATTGTCTTGTTGTTGTTTGTTGGCTGTGTGTGGATTGTATTGACAGATAGTAAATAGATACTATCTATGTACTTCTAGAGACACTTGCTGTGTTTTTGTTTTGTTGTTTTCTATACCATCCTCCCTCTCCCTCTCTCGCCTATTTTCTTATAAATGCGTCTCTTTATTTTTAAGTGTATTGGACTGTGTGTGTGTGTGTGTGTGTGTGTGTGTATATTTTTCTCCTGTGCTTATGGCTTTTTGCGTCGCAGGCCGGTTTTATTTCATTTTATTGTTATTCTGTATTTTGTTGTATGTACATATTTGAATGAAATGTAAACGACGACTAAACCCACAAACAATAACAACCAAGAACAGGCAGGGCAAGAAGTTCAAAAAGTAAGGAGGCATGGGGGGGGGGGTGATTTGGGGGTTAGTCGAGTTAAAAATTCTCTTTCTACAAGTAGAGAATATTCGAGCGGCATCATCATCATAATCATCACCATCAAGTGCTTTTACCCATTTTTCTTGTGTATATAATTTACATATTTAAAAAAATAAACTACTAATCATAAAACAATAATTACAAGACCAATGACACCACTTGAGTGTTTTATTTATAGTTTTCTTTATTTCATTATTGTTTCTTGATTGTGTTATGTTAGTGGGATGATGTGTGTGTGTATGTACATACATAGATACTTATATGTTTGACCAGCAATTTATAAATCTCGTGTTTGTCTTTACTGTATATTTTTATCTAGATTTTTTTCTATACAATTTATTGTATGTCTATTTTTAGAATACAATATTTTCATCTGATTTTTTCTTTTCATTCAATAAGCAAAGAGACTTTCTTATTTTTTAACAGAAATAATAACGAAATCGCATTAGAATCATGTTTTTTTATTATAGAATATGAACACGAACCCTAGCGCAAGCAAACGAATGCAATCGGCTCTTGTGAGTTCGTGTGCTAGGATTCGGCTCTAGTGCGTTCGTTTTTGTTTGCAAAACGAAAATCTTCTCCTGCATAAACACTGAGTTAAATGAGTTATTCGGTTATATCAAATTCTTTTGTATGTTTGTTTTATTCTATTATTAACAACTCAGCTATTCGAATTCAATCCTTTTATTTAATGCTCGCACAACTGATAAAATTTCCACTAAAACCAAAACAACAACTCAGTATTCGTTGTATGACCCTCTACAAGAGTTTTTGAGTGTCTCTCATTACTACTTCGAGTGCCAGTTAGTTTGAGTGGTCACATGCAGATCTATAATGCGTATCTCTACTTGCAGTCCCCTTGCTGTTATAACAATAACCGACTATCACGTCATCCACCAAATCTCCCCTAATGAACGATCTCTTGATGCGCATCCAACTGTTAGGAAAGGCTGAAGAGGCTTATTATGAAAAAACTGAAGAGTCTCCTCCCTACTTAGTTTTACCTATTATCTCTTAATATTTTTCATTGTTATTAACATTGTTTATCTAAATATTATTGTGTATAAAATATTTGACAAATATGAATGTACGTAATCTCATACGATTGTCATTGAATTAATAATAGATACAGATAAATAACAGTTTCTATCATCCCTCCATCGAGTGGTGAGATTATTTTTAATAATAATAAAAAAAAAAAAAAAATTAATAATAAAACAATTCTGTTACTACCAAGATTGGTTATCAATAATCTTCTAACTATGAGAGATTATACAGACTGAAGAAACATTGATGATTGTTAGTGATTGGACCCTTACCTACAGAAACAAAAGAACTTTTACATCAACATAGTCTATGTATGCCAATCTACTTCCTTTTAAGTAATAATCTTAACAATATTCTATCTGCATCTCCACTTCTTCCTACTCCTACTAACATATTTCTCTTCACAATTTTAAACCAATTACAATTCATTTTTATAAACATTTTCTATTCTTTTCCTACTGTTTTATTGATGTCACAGTTTTTTTTTTTTTTTTTTTTTGCTCTCTTTTTGTTAATAAGTATATTTAAATATTCTTCGTTAAAATAAAAATAAATAAATAAAAACAACACGACACAAGCGATCACCTCTACACACTAAAGCAAGAAGTTTTACAAAATAATCAAAGCTTAACCTAAAAAAAAAAAATTTAAAAAAAAAAGAAGAAAATAAAATAAACGAAATGCGAACAACATAATAAAATACAATAAAATAAAATAACACAAAAAAACAAAAGTCAATCAACTGCTTGCTCTGCTGTCTTGATACTTTTGCTGCTGCTTTTCTGTTGTTGTTGTTACTGCTGCTACTACTACTACTTTACTTGGCTTGTGGTGGCTGATGCCGCCATTTTATTTTCCACCTTCAGTTGTTGTAATTGTTGTTATTATTACTATGTATTGTTGTAGTTGTTGCTAATAAACAACAGCTAAATCAACTTTTGAAATTCATTTATCAGCATAAAAAACAAAGTACTAAATGTAATTATTTACTTTATTTCCTTTTTTTTTCATTTCATTTTCGATTTGGTTTTCCTTTCTTTTTGATTATTTTGTTCATTACATTTATTTTTATTGATGTTTTCTCATAAGAATATGAGCGAAAAGTAAACAGAAGAAGAACATGAATAATAATAATAAGGTTAAAGACCACAAAAACAGAACAAGTGAAATAAAATATTATTAATAAAAATAATTGAGCTTTGTAAGAATATAAAACACAAAAGCAACTGTAACAACAATTTAATATTAACTCAAGTACTAAGTAGTAAAGGAGGCGGCAGACACATCAATATTGTAAAAAGGTGGCAGCACAAGCACCACACCACATTAAGTGAAAATAAGTATTCAGTGAGAATATAAGAAATTTGTCCAAGAGTCATTTTTCTTAAGAAATTATCAAAGATTTAATATTACAACATCCATTGGTGATTCATTAACCTTTCTCCAAGGTTATTTCAGGTCTACGATCAAAAAATACCTGACTTCCACATAATCCAACTATTGCGATGTAATCTGCATATAAGGAATTTTAAAAAAACCATATCAATCGATTCCCATGAGTGGTTGAGACTGCGTTCCGGAATCACACGACATCAATCGGCCCTGCGGCGAGAGAGTAGTTACACCACATTCCTGCAGTATGAATCAATGTTCCAAAATTTTGTTCTTTAGAATCAGCACTAGTTCCCTTATTCCTTTTTACATGTATTGGTGAACTGCCTACATTGGATAACCTGGTGCCACACATTTGCCAATCAGAAGAAGACAAGCTGCACAAACCAACAGAGGATCGTAGATTGTTGACGTGCATTTGCGACCTACAAATAATACATACACAATAGGAGACCCACTTACTACTTGGGACAAACTGAGCAACGGTACTCCTCTTTTCCTCCCGGCGAAATATCTAACGGTAGTTCTTCCATTAGAAGACGATTTGAATATCTTGTAAGACTCAATCTTACAAACAAATTTATTGAATCGACACACATAATTTGTTCAGGAGACAAATCTCCTTTGTTGCAACATTTCTATTAGGGTCTTTAAAAAGTTTTATAAAAGAAGTTTTTTGGATTCAAAAGACCCAAAGTCAAAGATTTTGTTATCCAATAGAAGCGACGATGGATGGAACTTTATGATAAATGACGAGGAACGAAAACAACTCAGCAGCTTAGACGCCTGAGCTACTTCTTCAGAGCAGTGAGGTTGTTCTTTCGAACCCCTACAGTAAATAGTTACAAATTTGTCTCTCGATTGAATGTCAATAATAAGAGAACTCAAAACAATAAAAGAAACCTAAAGAACACACAAATAAGTAAGTATGTAATACAAATACATATATAATAATAATTTCCATAAATTTAAAAGTTGTTATTGCTATTATTTAAATAGAGTTCTACCTAAATAAAGGAGGAAACTTTGAAGTAGTGAGTAATTAAATGGGTGAGTGATTGAGTAAAGAGAACAAAGAACAGCAAGAGTAATCAGATTACTTAAAATAAGAGGTTACTATATACTGTGACCTAGAATCTGGAGTAGAGAGCACGCCTCCCTAGGGACCCAGAATCCCTAAAACAAACATATAATTAATTAAGAAAATAGTTAACAAATAAAAATTAATTCACTATTCATTAATTTGTAATTAAAACCCAATAAAGAAAATTCAGTTATAATTTCTAATTTCTATTCATTATGCGTTGCAACACCATCCTTCTCCCCCTTCTCTTTCCAACAACCAATTTAGAGAAAAAACTACTCTATGCAGGACACACACAACAAGGCAAAGCTATACTATGCGTATGTTTTTTATTAAAGCTATTCTAATTTACTGGTGTAAAACCACCGAGAAATTACTGAAGTGTGCTAAGGCTGCTGCTGCTGCTGATAACAGAAAAAGTGTGGGTAGGTTATAAATATAATAAAAAAAAGAAATAAACGAAGGAAGCAGGAGGAGGGAGAAAGATTAGCAAAAAGGTCTTTGATTACTAACAAAAATTCTGGAGTGTTGTAATATAAAACGTGGATGGTTTTTAGTTGAAAGTGAGCGTATGTTGGGTTGGTTGTTAATGTGCAAACAACAATACAAAGTTAAGCAGAATCTGTATAAGTAATACAGAAGTGTTCAGTCTGTGTGTATGAGTGTGTGTGTGTGAGTATGTGTGGGTGTATGAGAAATGACGAACATAGCAAAGACAAAATGAAAAAGGACATTGAAAGCAGCGCAGCAGCAACAACAGAAAGAGGCAGCGCAGCATGTGATGTTGTTGTTCTCATCTTCTAACAGCTATTCAAATGCAGGAATCTGCTGTTAACAGTAGTTAAATGGTTAAAAGGTGCAAAAGCAACTGTTACGTGGTTAAAATGCGCAAGAGCAACTGTTAAGTAGTTAAAATGAGCAAAAGAAACTGTTAAGTAAATTTATTGTTAAATATAGGAAAAAAGGAAGTACAGAATGCAAAGTAAAAATTAAAATTAAAAATGAAATTTAAAAATAACAAAACTTTAAAGAATAATACAAAAAAAGGAAAAAAAAAACACTAAAATAAATAAATTATCCATTTTTGTGGTGAAGAAACAACCAACCACAAATTTATTAAAATTAAAAATTGTTTATTTAATAAGCAAAAAAGTTTAATAATTAATTAGTTTAAAAATCAATCTTTCAAAAATTGTTTGAGATTAAAATTTAAGTGATTTCAGGTTTATTTTAATAAAAAAAACGCAAGAAAAATAATCATCAACAGATGATGATTAATCAAATGTCAAATGATTACAACACACACACAAACACATATATGCTCAACAAACAACTAATACAATCTCATTTATACAGATACATAAGTATACAACCATCCCCCACACTCTTTTTAATGAGAAAGTAAACCCCAAAAACAACCAACAAAATAAGCAAAAACAGCAAAACAGCGAGTGGCGGGGCAAAAGCTTAAAAGCACCTCAAGAGTTGTGTTGTGTTAATGAATGAAAAACATTAATAGCAAAGTAAATTGCTTTAACATTGACTAACAGAAGGCGATGACAGACACAGGGAGAAAGCAATCGCATAGTAAAGTCAGAAAACAGAAACAACACTAAACAAAAAAAAAAAAACAAAAAAAAAAAACCCAAAGCACCACACACTTCCACTCTGTTGATAAACGAAATCACTTATGACGACGATTGGCGACTAAACTGAAGGGGCAGCAAGACAAGACAAGAGAGACAAAGGCAATCAACATGAAAAAAGAAGAACGCACCCACATACATAAACATGTATGTATTTAGTAATTTTAAATAAATAAAAATATCAAAATTAAATAAAATTCATAAACAATGAAGGACACAGCGACACCATTTACATATCACGCACAAATAGAAATGGAATACAAATAATAAAAAAATACAAAAAAAAATTATAGTTGTGTTGATTGTGTAAAATAAATAAAAACGCACCTAAATTGGAATTCATATTTTGTTGCTTTTTGCTGTTTTTTGTGACTGCTTATGCTCTTCTCTCGTTTCCAATCCATTCTTCTTATTCATTATAATTTTGTATTGTTGTTTGTCGTCTTACTTGTTTCTTATGTAGTAAAATGTATTAACAGTTGAATTAATTGCTCTTGTTGTAGTTATTAATCTAAGTATAATTGCTTATTCATTTTATTTTTATTTGTTGCATTTTTTTTTATCACACACGCGTTACTTTGATTATTTATTTATATATAAATTTTGCAGATTAAATTTCTAATTTTTTATAGATAAAATTAATAAATTAATGTTTTGTTTTTTTAATAAAAATAAATTTTCATGTATATAGTCATCTCTTATTAATTTTCTTTTTGATTCCTGTTATCTATTTTTTGATGGTTTTTATTTTAATTCTTGTTGCTTTTTTGTAAATTTTTTTTATTTTTTTCTGGCAATTTTGTTGTCTTCATCGTCAAACGATTCTTTTTTCATTTACTTCTGTTTTTTGCACGTAACGGCCGAAAAATAGCATCGAGCGAGCGAGTGAGCAAACGAACGAGCGTGTTGCGCTGTGACGTCAGCGCCTGTTTAATAAGCTTAACTAGCGTCGTTGTCGCTTTCGTCTATGGTGCCTTTTTCAGTCTCTCTCTCTCTCTCTTTTTCTCTCTACATCATCTCTTTTCTCTATAAGTCTCTCTCTCTCTCTCACTTAGTTTTCATCAATTCATGATGATGATGAGTTTAGTAGTTTCAATAGGAGCAAGGAGTAACTGCCGTTAGAATATATTTAAAATAAACCAACTAAAATTTAACACTTAAACATTCTTATTGTTCTTGTTGTTGTTGGCGCCCTTGCAATTTTGTTGGTTTTTATGTTTGCGTCATATTTAACAGTTAAACAATAATGATGATGATGACGATGACGACACTAAATTATTAACCAGGGAAATCATAGGCAAAAGCCAATTCATTTCAACAACTAAGTACACATCACAATTTTATATTTAACAAATTTTTGTTTTTTTCTTTTGTTCTTTTAATTCTTCTTTTTGGCGTCTACCGTTATCCGTTTTGTTCTATGAAACGACAAAGAAGAAAGAAACCCGGCAACAAACAACTTACTTCACTTCATGGGACACAACGCGAATGAATGCAGAATGTCGTCGTTGTACGTCGTCGGTATTAAATAATTTTTCGAGTTTTTGGTTCGTTTGGCGTCTTTGCGCTTTGAGCGTGGAGTAAAAACTGACAACCGAAATCAAATCCACACACAACCAACAACAGGCAGCAAAAGCAAAGCAGGCAGAGGCAGCAGCAGGCCGCCGACCGACGACCAAAATGAACGAACACAAACGGACCAAAAGCGCAAGCCACACTACACTATACTCGCTGCTACTCAGCTCACTCAACTCAGCCAGGCCAGACAAAACCGACCGAACAAACGACAACGACGACGACGTCAACGACGGAGAACGTGCACCAGCCCAGCAGCAACCATCGCCATCAATAGCAGCAGCAGCGTAACCAAACAGTAAAAAGTAAGTAAAATAAATATAAAAGTGTAAAAGCGAGTGCGAGAAGAATGAAAACTAATAATATATGAATAAAAAAAGCAGGAGATCTTGAAGTACAAAGGCAGTAGATGAGAAGAGAAGAGAGAAAATAAAATATATCACAGTTATTATTATTTTCTTATACTTTAAGTCTATGTTACGTTAGTAGGTAAATATGCATGTGTGTGTATATATATATATATATATATATATATAGTGTAAATCATTCATTACGTTATACATTACGTACGCAAGAAAGCCGGCAGTTACTCAATCGAAGCAGCAGCACATGGTTTTCAATAATTATTAAATTCAAAAGGATAATTTGAATGAAACTTTTGAAAATTTTTAAATATTCTCATTAACTATACATTTATGTACTAAATATATTTACTTTTCTTATTCACCGACAACATAAGCAGCGCACACAGGCAGTCATTAGGAAGTAAGTAATATGTAGCAAATGAGAATGAAAAAATGAACTACTAACGTTAAAAACGTAGCGCGCAACGTTAACACAACGCGAACGCGGAACAACAACACAAACTCACGGAAACAGACAACACCGTAGCGTAGCTATAACCGAAAACCGACCAGCAACGAGTGCAGTGTAGTTAAGCACTGAGAAATGCTATTTGAATGTCTATGGGAACACAAGAGACAGTGTTGCAAAGTGTCTGGGTGTGTTTGCTTGTGTAACAAAAATGAACGTGCAAAAATCATCACCACCACAACAACAACAGTAACATGAGTGAGTGTAACGTTAAAGAGAGAGAGAGCGACTAAATGAGTGAGTGTAACGTCAAAGATAGAGCGAGTAAATGGGTGAGTGATTTGAAAAAGAGAATAAATTGAGTAAATAAGAAGAATTGCGGCGAATAAATTGGAAACGTAAAAAGCAGCTGAGTGACGTATGTCTATATAATGATAATAACGATGATGATAAAGACAATGTGTGGATGGTAGGTATATTTTGTTTTAATAGTAGGAGAAAGATGTGTGAATGATATGTTTCAATTACTAATGAAAACAAAGGGGTTGGGGGGAGGAAGAGAATTCCCAGGAAAAACAAAAACCAATAAATATTGTTCTAAGGAAAGCGGGAGCATTTTGTAAATTACCAGTCAAAAATTAACATAGAATCCACTTATTGAGAAAATTAAAAAAAAAACAATCTTCAATCGCCGGTAACATGAGATCCAGCTCACTTAGGCCAATATTAGATTCATCATTGTGATGCCATCATTGTTGGATCAATTGTATTGCGAATTTTTTTTTTTTTTTTTTTGCATTTTTTTATAGTCTACAGTTTTAATAAAATAATGTGGATGCTAGACTTCATTTAAGAGTATAAGTGAGTAATTTTGCACATGCATGTGTATGGCGATTTGACTGACTAATACAAATACTAAATGCGCACAAAGCGGAAGTGACGTCGTTGTTGGGTTGGCTTTGCTGTGACTTCTTCGGCTTTAATACTCAACTAAAACTCACATAATTTGCGATATCTTCGTTGTCTCTTTGCCATTTGGGGACTTTTTATTATGTGTAAGTGTGTGTGTGTGTGTGTGTGTGTGTGTGTGTATGTGTGCTTGGTAGCATTGCTATCATTGGCGTTGGTATCAATAAGCGATAGTGAGCGAGTCTCCATCTATCTACATACACTACATCTATGTATGTGTGAAAGTGTCACCATGCCTTTCTGTGTGTGTGAAGTTTCTGTTAAAGGGGAAGGGGGCTGCAAAAAGCATGAGTGTTTTGCTGAGTTCAATGTTTTTGCAACATTGTTGCACGTTTTGTTGTTGTTGCTACAAAAATGTAAACAACACTTTGGCAAATATGGCGTGCGATGGATGAATGAGCGAGTGAGTGAAAAACTGACTGTTGTGTGAGTGTATAAATGAGAGTTAGAGTAGCAGAGAAAGGAGAGTGGGAGTGCGTGTGTTGTTAACTCTTTCCATTTTTTTGTGGGACAAATTGTGTGAAAATCATGAAAAATTATACGAGAAAAATAACAAAAGTAAATAAAGGGAGAGAGGGAGAGGAAAGGAAAGGAAATTTATTAATGAAAGGGAAATTTTTCTATTGTTTGTTGTATTGCAAGGAAAAAGGAGGAAAAAACGGTTAAAGAACATACAAAACAAAAAGTTGTTATAATTTCAAGAAAGGTTAGGTTCTTCAGTTAAAAATAATATGAATATATTAATTGATTTTACTATTGCTATTGCGAAGGTTGTGTGATGGGGATTCTGGGCTCGTCTCGATACGAAGACTACCATGGCTGGCAGCACTCACTTACGCTTATCTGAGTTCATGGTTATTCTGGTTTTCGAGATGACGGATGAGTGTGATGGAAATGGATCGGGGCACTGCCTGTTTCTCTAGCAGTTGTTAAGATTATCAGTCATCTGCCAGACATCCTTTGCGGCCTAGAAGCGAAAAGCTAGGAGTTATCAGGCATACAGTGGCAAATGTAACTTGGAAGACCCTGAATTTACTGAATCAACAAACACTTATTTTTTGGATACAATCTACACCCAATGATACAGTCAAGACCTTCTGATTTCAAGATTAGACTTGAACTTTATCATTGAAATGAAGTCAAGGAATCACCCCTTAGATAACCCAAATAGTAGGTAAATCTCTTTGGTTGTTAATCACACAGTTGTCAGTGGCTTATATTGATTTAGCATACTAAGAAGATCTCAAATCAATTGTCTCAATGTTTTGATTAGACTTTTTAGGTAATTTTGCTTGAAATTCCATGGGGTCAATTTAAAACGCAATCATTCTTTCTATATAATTTTTCATTATCCATTCAACTTAAAGAGTTCAATGACATTTTGTCCACAATAGTATCACTTAAGTCTCTTTAATTGCCTTCCTTCATATATAAGTTTATTCGATTCTTATTTGCTTTTAAGAATGAAAAAAGCAGAAAAGAAAGAAAAAAAAAACACATGTTGAAGCTGACACAGCTGCTCTCGATATACTTAGTAAGTAATTTTAAAAATAGAGACGACACATCATGGCATGGTACTGGTACTTGAAAATACCATACCCATCATAACCAATCAACCCATAGCAACTCAAATCCTACTAGATTTGTGGTAATCAACGAAGAAACTCACGCCTATGAATTTTTATGCACAATCATATCTCCTCCATTCATTAATGTATCTTCTGTTGATTCTGAGTTAAGTTAAACCTAAACAAGCAACATAACAGAACACAAACAGCAGAAATCCTGTCACATTTCCAGTTAATTAAACGTATTTATGATGAGTGAAATATTTACTACAAAACTACAATAATAACAATGATCTATGTACAAATACATTGCTTCTGCTGTCTACTTCTTTAGAAGAAGCCTCAGTCACAAAGATGAAGAAGACAAGAAGAATAACAACAACGACAACGGCGGCGGCCACGGAGAAGATTCAAAGTCCAAAGGATCGTGGGAAGCAGCAAACGCTTTAAAGCGCAAAGAACTGTTCACTTGCATTAAAGAAAAAACAAAAAAAAATACTGAGAGATACGCATGTTTTTTTTATTCATCTTCTGCTTGAAATATAGTTTTTTTTTTTATTTTTTTTTTTCTTGAAATAGAATATTTTTTTCCTTCTTAGACTGTGGAAGACATTGAAAAAAAAGAAAAAAACTAGATAGACAACAAAACTCTAATTGCATATGCAAAATACTTTATATGATCTGAAGAGGGTTGAGGGTAGTGTCTCTGCTCTGCTCCTGTCTCACTGTCTCTCACTTGAGGACTAAGTAGAAGAAAAAAAAAAAATGTCACTCTAAGATACAAAAAAAAAAAAAAAAAAAAACAACAAAAAGTATCTCATGAAATCTACGCATCCAGAAGACGAAGGAAGAAGGGTAATATGAAAAACCAAGAAAGAAGGAAACAAATCAGAACAAAAAATTAAAATTTGAAAATGTAAAAAAGAAACACCAAAAATAATAGAAAAAATATATTTCACACAGAAATCTTATGGATGAAAAAAAAGGGTGAGCCTCCTGGGCCTGAGGAGGTTTGCAAGGCTGAGCCTCTGCCTCTGTCTGTCTAGTCTCCCTGATAGTCTTTATGTCTGTCGGTCTGCCAGTCAGTCAAATAGTCTCATCGTCTCTCTGCTTAACCATTCAAAATTCTGTATTTTTTCTATTCGTCATATTGTTGTCTCCGACTGACTGTTTGTTTGTTTGTTTGTCAGTTGTTTATTATGCATAAATCGGAATTGGTTTTGTAGAGAATATTATTGCCTCAGGGTAATGCAAGGTGGTGGTGTTGTTGCTGTTGCTGCTGCTAGGGAAACATTGAAAGAGAGAAAAGAACATGAATAATGTACCCAATATCAAAAAGACTAAACTCAAACTCTGATAGAGAGAGAGAGAGAGAGAGAAGGAGAAACAGAGATACACAGAGCGAGAGAGAGAGAGAGACAGTGAGAATGAAGAATGATATATGAATGCATGAGATGATAAAATTGGAAAATCATTGAAAAGTGAAATGGATTTTATTTAATTTTTTGTAAAGTTATCAAAAAATTCATATTCATTTATATGCTTGACAGTTTGTCAGTCATTCAAGCAAAGAGACTGACAAACATTTACACTTCCACTTCCACTCAGAGTGAAGTCAGACAGTCACTCATATACTAGTCATTTAGTCAGCCCTTATCCAGACGAAACATACATAGATGTTTGTTCTTTCGTTCGTTTTGTCTGATGATGATTCTATAGAACAAGAACCATTCACATCACATCACATCTCATCACACCACAACACAACACATTATGATTATGTATTTATTATTGAGTTTGGGTTTTCAATTGAATTTTCTAGTATATCATTCTTGGGCGTATGTAGTATGTACATATTTCAAAGCAACGAGAGAGCTCCCAACCAACTGAATGAGTCAAGTCAATTCAATTCAAATAAAAGTGAGTGAGTGAGTGAATATGAATGAGCATTTTGTTGAAGCTCTAATGTGTCGTCTCCGATTCCATCATCATCATCATCATTGATTCTGTCTGTCGTCTCCAGTTTCTACCAACAAACCAACCAACTAAATACAAACTCTTTCCCCATTCTCATCATATGTCACAGAGACTTGTGCACTAATTGCAAATTAATTTGATTTGAATGTTAATTATTTTCCCAGACATTTGCAATACACTAGTAGTATGTACTTAGTAAAGTTGAAATGCAATGAAGAAGGGTCTTGCCTGCCCCGGCCTGACCTGGCCTGGCCTGGAGGTTTCTCAATGGGGTTTTTACTGTGTGTAAGGTTAAGTACATTCTACTCTGTATTTGGTGGTTCTAGATTTATGCACACATATTGAAATGTATTTGCCCTGCATATATGTATTTTGCATTTTCAATTGGTTTTTTTGAGTTCTTCTTTTTGGTTTAGGTTTCACAAAATGGTTTGGTGGTGATGGCCGATGAGTCAGCGAAATCGTATCTTACCGTGGGATATGCATAATTTAACAAAGAAATAATAAGTAGTTCACCATTAGAATGTGTAGACATAACATTGCCAAGGCAATTAATTACAGGTTTTCCGGTCTTGGTATGTAAGTTTTTGATTTGCGGATTTAAATTATTCTTCTATTGTAATTATTTACGACTATGGGATCCTCCTCTTTTACTATCAGTACTCAGCAATAATTAAAGTTAAAGAAATTATATTGTATTTTATTTTTTTTTTCTAAGTTATTCAACATAGAACATGAACAAGTTTGATAATCAAAAATTTTTAAATGCTTTAAATAGTGACCCATTGATTCAGAAAGAGGACTCAAATTATATTACAAGGATCACTTTCTGATATTTTTAACTACTAAATATCATATTCTAATATTACAGCATTTTATACATATTATAAAACAAAGCGTCTGTGTGTCTGAACGCGTTGAACTCAAAAACTACCGAATAGATTTGCATACTGTTCTCACCAATCAACTGAGTGATTCATGAGGAAGGTTTAACAAACAAGAAAATTTGAAAAACTGTAAAGGAACAACGAAAAAAAAAACCGAATAGAGTGAGGTGTATAAGTGAAATGCATATAAAGCTTTTAGAAGGAGAGGTAGATCAACGTCTGCCCTGGTATCTAGTATTTGATAAAATTGAAACAAATTTATATAAATAAAATTGGATCTATGCATGTCTGTTTCCTATGGACTTCGAAAGCACTTTACCAATTTTGATAAGATTTTCAGGGAAGTCTGGAGAGTGTTCCTGTCCTGAATTGATTGATCAAATTTTGCATATAAAGCTTACACACATATTTTAAAATCAATTAAGCAATCTTTGTCTTAAGATCTCTTTATGAATTGTAAACCATCAGCGAAATCAATATCATCCTTTTTTTATCATTTCCGTTGAAAGCCAGGCCAGGCCGGGTGCCGATATCATAAATCTCTTTTGTAGAAAGAATATAATTTTAGTCTAAAGATCTTTTGGGTTAAAATATAGATGTTTTTGTAAAGCAAGTCATCACGTCACTGAGGCCTATAACAAACCTGATAAATACAGCTCCTCCAAGAGTCTGATATTCTTTAAGATTTTCTTCGGATATAAGTCTACAACTTCTGTTGGCTTCAGGTAATGGTTATCTAGACATGGAAGTCTGGCCTATAACACACCTTATAAATACAGTTCGTCCAAGAATCTTGTATGGATTAAGAATATCAAGATTTCCATCGCAAATAAGTTTACAACTTCTGTTGGCTTCACGTAATGGTTGTCTAGATATTAGAGTCTGATATAAAGTAGACCTGCTGCTGCTGCTTTCTTGCCTTCATTACATAATTTACTTTGACCATTGAGACTTATTCGCATATACTATACTTCATAACTCTACAACGTCCTGTTAGGAAACCTGAGACTATACTACGGATACCTACCCGAGTTGGCCTTAGTACTTATCGCTTGAGTTCCTTTTGAGAGTGGAAGGATTTTCGCTACTCTTAATGTCATCTCAATACCATTTTGGACTTTATGTGTAAACTAAGCTAAAAAATAACTTTGTTTTAGACCAATGGGAAAAAGTTCTTTGTTCCCTCTTTCATTTCTTACCAAATATTAAAAAAAAAAAAAACAACAACTTTATACAATTTAGATTTGGAATTTTTCTATATATACATCATGCTTTATTATATACTCGTAATTTATAAATGTTTTTATTACAATAAATTTTGATCATAACTAACTAAATTCAAATTCTACTATTAAAAATAGAAGTCTCTATCTTCATATCTCCTGAGAGTTCAATTACAAAACCAATAAACCAAATGGAAAACAAGAATCGAATAAAATAATTGAAACTAAAAAATCTCTGATAATCAAAAATAAAAAGATAAATACAATAAG
Source organism: Amiota mariae (assembly GCA_035041805.1). Classification (NCBI taxonomy): domain Eukaryota; kingdom Metazoa; phylum Arthropoda; class Insecta; order Diptera; family Drosophilidae; genus Amiota; species Amiota mariae. The sequence continues at coordinate 45,059 of JAWNKV010000003.1, forward strand.
ATACAATTTTATACACAAAACAAGTTAGCTCATTATGATTGTAAGCGAGGATCATAGAAAAGATAACGTCATATAAACCCCAACCTAAGACATAAAGCAAGATTGAGGGTTCTTCACGAATCAATTCAAAAACATTAAAAGGAAACATAATGGAAACAGACGACGACGACGATGACGATGACAGAAAACAAAAAGAAAATGAAAATTGTTGTGTTGGTGTTGGTATTGATGTTGTTGTTATTGTTATTGTTTTGGTGTGGTGAATATTTATATTGGTTTTGTATTTGTTTTACTCATTAAATGTGTTGAGTCAAAGTAAGGTGAGTTGGCGGCGGCGGCAGTAAATGGAAAGAGGCTCCTTCTTAATGAATGAGTTAAGTGAATGAATGTCTGTTGTAATCTTCTTCTATTCTACTTTCACAAATTTCACAATTGTGAATTTTATACTTACTTAAATTATAAGCGCGTAATTATTGAATTTTGTATCCAAAACATGAAAATTAGTAGATGTGTTTCTTCTTATAAAGATGATGATGATGATGAGTTAATGATGAAGTCGTTGTTGATTGGTTGGTTTCGCAGCAGTCTTCTTGTTGTTTTTGTTGTATTTATTTATATTTAATATAAAATGCAAGCAAATCTTATTATTTACTATTCTACTATATATTTTTATTCCTATCTCTTTTATTATATATATTTATATATATATATATATATTAATATTTAAAAATTTAATACTTAATTTATTTATAATTAAAATTTAAAATTTTAATTTTAAGCGTATTTAATTTCTTAATTTCTTTTCTTTTGTATATTTTCAGTGCAATTTTTAATATAAAAAATAATTTGGCTTTTTTTTTAGAAATTAATTAATTTTAAAAAATTATTAGTTGCAAAAGCAATTTAATTTAATTTGTAAAAAATTTGTGTTTTTTTTTAACAATTATCAGTATAAAAATTTTATAAAATTAAAAATGATTAACAAATTTAACAAAAATTTTATATGAACACTTTTAATAGAAAAAATATTTAATTTCTCATAATTTAACAAATATTTTTTTTTTGTTTTTAATAATAAAAATAATTTGGAATTTTTAACAAAAAATTAAATAAAACAAAAAATTTTTTTATTGACAAAAATCTTTAAATCATTTTAAATTTAATTTTGTAATTTTTTTTTTTTTTGTTGAAAAAATTATTTTCATAATTTTATTATTATTATTCTTATGATTTTGCTTTGCATTTTTATTTTTTGTTTTATATGTTGCTCTATTCCCTCTCTCTATCTCTCTCTCTATCAATCTATCTATCTATCTATAAGAAGGCAGGCATTATTAATTTATCATAATTTTTCTTTTGTGTTTAAAATTTTTGCGACGGCATTTTCTTCTTGCTTTCTTTTTGTTTCCTTCTTTCTCTTCACTAGCATTAAGCGGCGCGCCGGTGTCGCGTTTCCGAGAATTTCATTCAAAAATGTTTTCTTTGCTTTTCTTATTTTGGGAGAATTTTGAATAATTTTTCTTAATTTCTATTTGTTGTTCTCTTCGTTTCTTAATGCATTTTATCACTTATCGTTTTAGCTGATAATAAATAATATTTTACAACGTCATTTTAAACATTTTTCTTTTTGGGTTTGTTTAAAAAATTCACTTTTGTTTGTTCTTCTCTTAATATTATTATTTTTCTCTTCTCTGTGATATGTGAAACACTTCCACTTTCAGCAGCAGACTTTTTGTAAATGTTGCGTAGTATTTTTCGAACGCATAAACTAACTCGAAAAACTATGAAAACCCAAACAACACAAATACAACACAACAACAATTTAACAACAACTATGAATGAGACAAGCGAGAGACAGAGTGAGACAGAAAGATAGACAGAGAACTAGAAAGAGAGTAATAAGCGCACTTTAGTCAACAGTCGAGAGACGAAGTAGAGAGTAATACAACGGAGGCACAGCCAACAAAGCAGAGCGCACAAAGTAGCAGAGCAGCAGCAGCAGACAGGAATGCAATTGCAAGGCAGGAGGCAGCATTGAATTTTGGGTTGTTGTATTGATGATGATGAGGATGACGATGGTGAATGGTGATGGTGATGGCGATGAAGTTAATGAAGGTAGTGTAGTGTAGTGTGCGCTATAATGTGTACAATGGTGGTGAATTCAAATCATCTCTCCTATGAAGAGAGAAGTTGCAGCAGCAACAATATCCATAACAAAATAATAAGGGAGGATAATGCGTTTCGATCATTTTTATAATAAGACAGACAACAATAGCAACAACATCAATAATTATTTAAACAAATGTGTAAAATAATGAATAAATAAATACAAGACCAAAAGGAGCAAATCCAGAAGAGCTTAGTATCATCATTGCTGCAATAATAAAACCCTAGTAGTAAGGCATATGAAATAAGCACAAAGTGCACTTCAAAACAAACAAAAAATCCAACAAATAAAATAAAATACAGTTAAACCTCGATTATTTGGATTTCTTGGGATTGAGTTCATTAGAGACTGGAACTCATATACATGTATGTTCTTAAATTTGATAAATCATATTTACGATATACAATCATGATGGCCAAAATATGATTGATTAAGTTTCACTAACAGAATGAATGGGATTTTGTGGAATCACCGACTTTAACATCTACATTATGCAAGTTACTAGACATACATAGATCATGTTAATAAAATCATAGACGAACAGTGTTTCTGCGCGCATCATTAAAAGCCACTCATAGGATTCAAAATCGAATTACTGACAGATAACAAGCTTTATTGTAAGCTTACTTCATCAAAATCGACGTACAGAATCAGTCGAAATCAATATTTCATTAGGTCAGCTAGCCTGAAAGAAGGAAAGACAGGACAACGTTTGCCCAGGTATCAAGTCGATTAAGAAAATTCCATATAATCGAGGTTTAACTGTAAAATACTATAAATAAAGATACGAACGAACTTGTCTGATTCGTTCGGTGGTATACTTTTCCATACTCGCAATAAACGCCGCAACGACAGAAAACGACGGCGACGACGACGTTTTGCATTCATGCGTACGTGCGTGCATTTCGCCGCTAAGCTCTCTCTCTCTCTTTCTTTCTTCTCTCTAAAAAACTTTTAAGCACGCGGCACTTAGTCCAACAAGTCTCTCTCCATCTCTCTCTATCATTTCCATTCATTGAGATGCAATGCAAGTTTAATATTTCTTTCTTTATTGATCATAATAAGCATAAAGATAGAGCAGAGAGATGGCAAGAGAGACAAAGGGTGCTGCTGCATGTATGCAATGCATGAGAAAAGCTGGTTTTGTTCTATACAAGAAATTTTTGTGTTTTTTCCAACATTATTGATAAAGTTCAATGTGCTCTCCCTCTTTGCACATTCCCATCTTTTTTCATATCCTTTTTTGCATCACAGAGTCATTCAGTCATTTAAAAAACACCAAAAAAAAAAAAAAAAATAAGCTTTCATGCAATTGCCTAAAATAATAAGCGTCAAAAATGAAGAGAGAAAGAAAGACAAAAGACTAAAAAAAAAATGCATGATAAAATTAAGGGTTGCAATTGCAGGACATGGAGGACTATTGCGCAGTAATTTGTTGGGCAAGGAATCAATTTGAAAGGTAAACCAATTGATCCAAACCAACCAACCAACCAACGAAAGCAAGGAAGGAACTAAGCATGGAAGGAAAAGCAGAGCAGGCTTGGTGGCTAGTTGAGTGACTAACTGACTGACTGGGAACAACAATAGTGTCTGGACTGCCAGCAACGTTCTATTGTATTTTAGCAGTTGAAAGCCACACGGGGTAACAAAATAAAACACAAAACAGGAGAGAAAATATATATAATAAACATTCATGTCCTTGGTTGTTGTTGTTGACGGAGAAACAAGGAACTTATTTCATTTGAACCGCCACCATGATAGAACACCACATCAAACACAACAACACAACACCACATCTAGCGCCGAGCATCCTTCCATTCTTCTTTCTTTTACTTCTTCAATGCATCAAGTTCTTTTTGATTGTCCTTCTTCCCTTATCATATCAACACAATACAACACAACACAACAACAAGTCAATGATTTGAGAAAGGGGATAGGAGAGAGAGAAAGAACAACTTGTATATTATGTTAATAAGTAACTCATTTGTTATCCTTTGAGGCTATAAAAACATACACACACTCACACATAAACATATACCATCATATATAAACATAGATACAAATACTCATTGACATCTACTAAGACTCATTTAAAGAACAAGTAGCTTTGGCAACCAAGAAGAATTGCGTAAAGTAGAAGAGTTTTGTTGCGTTAAGTGAGTTTGTTGTTTGTTTTCCCCATCATCATTGTCGTCATTTATATCTATGTATGTATCTCAGTCTCAAGTATCTCATATACGCACGCATAGCATAGCATAGCATAACATACTCATATTCATATCCATATAGATACAAGTGAAGTTGTCTGACCTGCATAACAAAAAACGGGAAAAAAGTAGAGAGACTACTACTCTGATGATGACGACGACTCGACGACTCTTCGACTCTCAAGAGGTCTAGTCTAGAGAAGTTTATAAGCAAGGCACGCATTTGCAGAACCATAGCACAGCATAGCATTGCGTTGACATGTTCATGATCATCATCATTATCATCATCATTTGACAGGTGCTAATTGGCTAATGGCCAATGGTCTGGTCTGGTCTATAGTAGGTCTTAAGTACTAGTTAAGAAAGACAACTACCTCCTAAATAAATGGTACAATAGTTACAAATTCAACTATACTTCAGACTACCTTCATCATCATCAAAGTAACATGTGTAAATATGATGATGATGATGATCTTGTGTCTTGATCATCTATTCAACCATTCATCCAACCATTGCACCTGCAAAATGTGTAGTATGTATGTCATATGTGTGTGTCCACTGCTATTGGTATTGGATGGTGAGTGCGAAAAGTCATTGAACTTGTAATGAGTACTGAATAGTAGTGATCTTATATTCTTGTATATTGATTAGTCAGATCTCACACAAATCAGTTATAATTAGCAACTGTGGAAGAAGAAACTAAAGAACAAATAAAGTTCACGAACTCTTTGAGATCACACGGAACTTCTTTAATCAATGGATCCCTTCTCTACTCTACTCTACTCTTCACCTTCCACCTAGTGGTTCGAGGGTCTTGACATGGTTGATATGGGTCAGATACTATTTGTCCGATTCGGCTGACAAATGTATTGCGAAAACAAAGCTTCGTGCAAAATTTCAGATTCCTAGCTCAAAAACTGTGGGATTAGTTTGCATACATACAGACGGACATAGCTAAATCAACTCGTCTCATCGCTCTAATTAAGAATATATGTATATACTTTATGGGGTCTCCGATATTCCCTTCTGTGTGTTACAAACTTCTGCGTGCATATGTCTGATGTCTGTGTGTTCCATATGGACTACGAAACTGCCGATTTTGATGAAATTTTCAGAGAAACTCTTTCATAGTCTGGTCTATAATGAACGGAATATGTAAGAGGTTTTCTTATTTAAGAAAATCTTATAGTTTCCTATGATTCAAATTTCATGACTTTGATAAGAAAAGTTACAATCATGCAGAACGAATGATGATGAATTAGAAGAATCCAACTAAAAGATGCTTTTAAAGCTTCACAGGCGGTTGGGATTGACATTATACATATTAGGGATTTGGTAAGGATGTTGATTTCTGACTCCTCTACATACTTTTTTAAAACCTCATATTTTCTGATCCATCGTGCAGTTTTCTCAAAATAAAATTTCCGTCCGCCCTACTAAGCACACGATGTGTACGGATTTTCATGTTTATTTCATATTTAGACTTATCACTTGCAAATTTTGAGTAAAACTTTCCGACTTTGTGTTATTCAAGTGGCGGCGAGTCTATCTTCAAAAAAAAGATTTTGTGGCAATGATAAAGTTTCCTAAATTATTCCATGACCTCGATAAGGAATTCTAGGGTATTAAGTACAACAGAGTTTCAGCTTAAAGATTATCAAACTCAATAGGTCTTTGAGCTTTGGATACATTTATTGTACAAGATGATTTTCAGACAGTTTTAAGAAAAAGAAATCAGAATAAAATCAATTAAATTTCTGCTTTTAAAGCTTCAGAAGCCAAACATAACAGACCTTATATAGAATCTTAAATTGACATTAACAAGAAAACGTCGAAAACTCCCATAAATATCCTGTTCTATATTTTATTAATCTGTTCTTATTAGTGCTTCCCTTACTTAATTCATCCACAAAACTTAAAAGACTATTAATATTTTGCTTTTCAAAGCAAAACTTCCTAACAGATCATATAAAATGGAGTTGTATAAAACCGTCGTCAGATCAGTCTTAGGTTATGGATCTGAAACATAGACTCTGAGTGAAAAAGACTAAGCAAAATTGCAAATCTTTGAAAGAAGAATATTCATAAATTTTTATTGGAACAGTTAAAGATTCCCACAGTTTATGGAGCATAATATGGGACAACGAACTCTAGACCAACTAACATAGAAATTATACAGTTAATCGAAGAGCAACGAATAAGATGGCTAGGTTACTCAAGGAGAATGGAGTTCAGAAGAAAATTGTGGATGCCTTCATGAACAAAATAGGTAGACAGACCAAGATTAAGATAGATCAATGAAATACAAGATGATATCAAGAAGATAAAGATTAAAAATTGGAGAGTGGTATCAATGAATCGTGTCAGTCATATGAAGGTCCCATGTCTAGCAAGCCAAAAGCTTACAATGATTATAATGATGATGATGATGAATACTTTGAAACTAATGTTTAGTACATTTGCCATTAGATTTGAAATCTCCAATCTTCCAATTCTAAGAATTCAATTCACTTCTTTGTACTTCCTTTGGGGAAAAAATTCTCATTTCCTTAACTGATAACTAAAAGGACTTCAAATTTTCCAAACCCAATGTTCGTCATTCCCATATGGCAGTAGTAAGTCACTGAACTTTTATTAAAGATCCTTTACATATTCCCAAGCTTTTTTTTTCTGTCAAAATTCCAAGAAAAATACCCAAAAATAAGAAAATAAAGAAGGGAAGGGAAAGGAAAGGAAAGGAAAGGAAAGGAAGAAGTCTTTCCAAATGCATTTCAAGATTGCTAATACAATTAACAACAACAACAATAACAACAGAGAGAACTCACTCAATGGACCACCCTCAAATTAAAGAAGGCAGGCTCAGACAGGCACAACAAGTAAGTAAGCAAACTCAAAGGATAATCAACAGAGAGACAGACAGACTGACTAGACTAGACTGACTGATATTTGAATTGGAACAAAAGCTCGGTGGCTGCTTCTCAAGATATTTTTTATTTTATATATGCAAAAAAAAAAAAAAAAAACGAAATGAAAAGAACCGGAAATCAAATAAACACGAGTTCAAAACGTCATAAAAGAAAAAATAATATAAAATTGATGATTTTTTTTGTTTAATTTTTTGGGAATAACTCAAAAGCAATCAGATGTGAAACTAATGAGATGGAGATGAAGAATTGCAGTAGCAGCAGCACAGCAACAGCACAACAACAAATAAGGATTAAGATTTCAAATCAGAAAGGCGCTTGTCCAAAATTTAAAAACTACTGAAAAAGGTAAAGATGCAAAAAGAAAAAGAAATAAGAAAAAACATTGTAAAATTATAAGCAATTTGCAATCAACATCATCATCATCATATTCATAATCAACAAATTTTGCATGGTTCGAAAGGTAAAGAAGTAAAGAGAGATCAAATTATGGATAAGAAGGACACAGAAAAGCAACTACATTTCTCTAATGCAAAAGTATCAGTTTTCAACGGCAAAAAAAAAAAATATCATTCGATTTTATTGAAATCAAATCACTTCTACTCTATCAAGGAGAGAGGACAAACAATGAAAACTTAACTGAATGAAGAACATCAATGGCGGCGCCATTAATGGTGAATTTATTTCATTTTTACAGTTATGTTGTCAGACAGACAGCGATTTATGAAAATAGAAATTCATCTTCTTCTTTCATTTCATAAAATTAACTGATACGCAAACATATTTAATACAAATTATTTATAGAACCTTTAATCGGTTCTAAATTTGTAATAAAAGGATAATCATCTTACAAACAATGGAAACTTCAATGAACTTCATCGATTGAATTCACCATTTATGAAAACATAAATTAACCTTTCTCACCTCCTTACAATTATTGAAATGCACAAAATCTCAACTCAATAGAATTTTCATCGCTTCTATAACAGGAAATAAAGGATGCTTTCACTATGAACACAACAGAGAAAGCAACATTGGCTTCAGGGCTTTTCTGTGCCTTTTTCTCTCTGATACATTTCACAGGATACATTATTGTAGTACTGTACTTTTCAGGACTATTAATACATAGTACAACAAATGCAGCGTCCACCACCAAATATACGCCGCCGCCACCGTCAATTGCGTTTTGCTTTTATGTATTACAAATGCATATTGAGTAACAAGGATTTTAAGAGGACGATGAAAACGAGGACAATGGACGAGAAGAGAATGAATACTCTGCTGCTGCTGTTGCTGCTGCTCCTGTTATCAAACAACAGGCAGAGCAAGCGAGTGAGCGACGAACTCATAGAGGTTTATACCGTTTGATTAGTAATTATTTGTGAGTATGAAGGAGTTTCGGACAAGAGACATTTTGAACATATAAGGAGAGAAATTTATCACAATGAGAGAGTGAGAGACAGAGAGTGTATAGAGTCATTCTGTTTTCTCTATCTCTTTTTCTCTTTATATACAGGGAAGAACTACAAAGTTTGGAACAAAAACATTTGTGTGTGGCAGCTGTGATATTTGGTGTTTTTTATGACTTTTAGTATGAGGTCAGTCACTACTATTGGGAGTTAGTTAGGTGCCTAGAGTGGATGTCGACAACAACCAAATATTTTCTTATATTTTTTGGACACTTGTTCAATGAAAGAATATGAAAAAAAAAAAAAAAATACTAACTTCACGCCCCAGCTAGTAGTCCGAGGGTCTTGATGGATATGGTTCAAGTCGATAGTACAAAAATCAAAAAAGTTTTTCTAATAAGAACATGAATTTGGATCCCGGTTTGTATGGGGGGTACTCCTCCTAGTGGTCCGATGGTCTTAAAATTTATGCAGTTGGTGGAAATAGATCAGACACTTAAAGTGCTCATATTTCAAGTCGACAGTATGAAGAACAAAAAAGTTTTTCTAATAAGAACTTTCATTTCGATCCCGGTTTGTATGGGGGGTACCCACCCTAGTGTACCTATTCGGCTGATTTATTCATACTTCGTATGATAAAAAAAAAAAAGCTCCGTGCAGCTCTCTAACTCAAAAACTGAGGAACTACAAACGGACATGGATCAACTCGTCTCGTCGCGCTGATCAAGAATATAAGTATGTATATACTTTATGGGGTCTCCGATGTCTCCTTCTGTGTGTTACAACCTTCATGACAAACTTATAATACTATTCACTACGTGAAGAGTATAAAAAAAAAAAATGAGACTAAAACAGAACCGTGTGTGCCAAATAGTGATAATTTCAAAAAATTCTTTACTGTCCTCATACGGTATTTGACAATATTTTTCATGCACATTCATGCATAGTTTTATATATGTACTACTATAGTATGTATATTTTCAGATTTATCACATTTAGTGGTTGCGTGTAAGAAAAAAGAATCATATGAAAGGTAGATGTTACTTTAGTTTTGTGGCAATAGTGCGAAATTATGCACATTTGATTAATGACAAAACATGAGAACTCACAGAATCACAATCAACAGAACCGACAGGAACAGCAACCACAGCAACTCAAAAGTACAAACAGCAACCATGAGTAATCCCAGTTGCATAAATGCATTGTAACAAACGTTAGAATTATACGTTGAAAGTCGTTGATTGTTGTTGTTGTTGTTGTTGTTGTTGATGATGGTGAGATGCGGTTTTTGTTACTGTCATACGCACACGCCCAATGCAATCAGAGTAGCTTTGTTGCACAGCCACAGAACTTTCAGTAAGAAGAGAATAGACCACTAGAGTGAAAGTGTGTTGAAGGCAGGAAGGAAAATAGGAATGAAGAGATCAAGTGAAAAGAAAACTGAACTGAACTGAATTGTTTGTGAAAGTGGGAGTGAAAGGATATTGGATGGTTGGTCGGTTGCTTGGTTGGTTTCCATGGAAACTGTGTAAATGCTCAGCAAAATAATTGGTTTTGTTTAATGCGGTTACACCATTAAAAAGCTTTAGAGATAGACAGAGAAGAGAAGTTTATGAAGTAAAGTTGTTTATGACAAGGATTATTAAGAGTGAGAGTCTATAGAAAATGTCATTATGTGTAGGAGTTCAAGGTTCTTCTAATTAAAGATGATATGATTGCTTGGAATCAGGAGAAACTCAGAGATTTCGTTCTTATAAAATACCTATGGGTAATGTAGATTTATTTAACGTGAACACCTGTCAATTAAGATTTTATATCACGGTGGGGTTGAAAAATCAATCAACGTCCCTTTGGATAATATCCGCAGGTACCAAATTCAAGTCATACTTATTTTGATCAACTGATTCAATTCTTGGTCTGGAGTTGAGGCATATCTAAAACCTCTGTTGTTCAATGGGCCGGAACACCTGGTTGTATTACACAACTCCACTCGGAGTTAGTTGTCTACCCGCATCTGTGTAATAACCACATCCACCGTGATACTCCTATAAAGGGGCCGTACCCGTTGGCAAGGACGGAACACGACACAGCCTCTGGTCAGACTTCGTACCCAAAGGTTCTTCCAAATTGAACTCCAAACAGTTCCTGGATTGGTGACTCAGTTTCAACCACAAGCATTACTAATCTGCCTGGGTTGGTAACACAGAATGTAAAATACCTATGGGTATTTCAGATTCAGAGTTACCAGGAGAAACTGATTAGAAATACAGTTCTGAGAGAAAAAAAAAAAAAACAAAACTAAAAGACATAACGAATGAAGACAAGGAGACGATAAGATAGAATGGAGAATAACTCTAGAGTTTTAAAGCAGAATCTAATGAAAAGAAGTTTCAACTTATTTGGTTTTAAATAAAAGTAACTGATTTTCTTGATGGCAGTCTTAATGTGGCCGTTTCATCGGAGGTAAATAGGTCAAGGGATGCATGTTCTCCACCAAGACTTCCGTCATATTTGCAGTAATGAAGAAGAGACAGAAATCATCCAGCCATCTCCTTTTATGTGAGTTCCCTTCACTTCTTGAAGTATGGATCCGTTTTCTAGGGAAATTTTCAACCAAAGGCCTGAGTAGTCTGGGAACTTTACACTATTAGATCTGCCCCTTTTTTAGGCATCGCAATGAGCCAACATGCTTCTGTGTGAACTCGATTTTGAAGTAAGCAGTCTGTCATTTCTATCCTATGATTTACTTTATGAGCTTAGACCAAGCTTCAGTAGCCTTTTAGTATGAAAAGTTGGTTGATTCCTTTGACCTTTAAGATTGCAAAATCTTCTTGAAATCTGTTAAACATTGAAAATCAAATTCAATGATTTTCCCCGTCATCAAACGCAAAATAACTTGCTCCACCACTCACTCTACTCTACTCTCTCCTAACATTCACTGCCAACCCAACTACCACTGTGTCTGCTCCCAAGCATGCAATCAAGTTAACGACCGTGTACACCACCACCAGAATAGTACACCGCAGGGCGCACACACGCCTCACACAAACCATGCCTGCCACTGCCAGTATTTGCCTCCATACTTTGCCTGCCTGTCTGCCAAAGTCACCTCCTCCTTGCAACATATTCAATGCTCCACCACAAACAGCAGCAGCAGCACATATCTTGTTGTCGTTGCCACAAGCAGCGAGGAGTAAATGTTGAGCTTCAATAAAACAGCTTCACAGAGGCATGCCGCCGCCGTCGTCGTCGTAGTCATGGTTGGTTGTCGTTGTTGTCGAACATAACTGGCATTGAAACTATGCGTCGTCATCATCATCATCATCGTGGTCGTCGTCGCCACTTCTACTTCTCTTTTCATATTGCTTACTGAACAAAAACAAGCGAACTATGGCAGGGGCATCGCCTCGGCGTTTACCTGACCCAATACCGGTTTTCAAATTTGGGATAAACAACTACATACTACAAACCAGCGACTGATCAACAGACTGACAGACAGATAAACAGGCCGACTGACCGACCGACTAACTGACAGACAAACTAACCAACCGATCAAATCAACTAAAAAACTAAGATCGACCAAACTAAGAACAAAGTCACAACAACAACATCAACACCAACACGTTGTACATAACATTCTATACTTGTCGGGGAATTGGAATGAGGAAAGGTAACTCACAACAACCAAGTTGAGAAAGAATTAAATTCACAATATAACAAATATCATCATGAGCCGCCAGACAAGCTAACATACAAAGCAGCAGCCAGCAGAGCAACAAGGGCATATCATCATAGCATCCCAAACTTAGTATTGATACTACTCCTGATGCTGATGATTCTGGCTGCTCTGCTTCTCCCTCAACTCAACACAACACAACTCATCTCATCTCCACCGAATTCAACTCGGCTCAGGTTCAGTGAGTTTGTCTCTTCTTCATCCATAGACTTTATCTGTCTCTCTGTCGCTGTTGCTGCTTCCTATTTTTACGTTTACGTTTTGTGCTGCGCTTTTGTTTTCCCATTCACAATTCTTGGAAATTTTTAGATCAGTAAATCTCTGATGAGAGATTTTTTCATTGTTTTTGTTTTTCCTATGAATGCGCGATTGTTGTTGTGTAGCCCAGAAAAGGACAGCGAAATGAAGGACGTAGAAAAAAATATAGATACACATAGAATAAGAACAGAGAAATGTAGAAAAGAAAGAAAAAAAAAACCATAAAGATTTGTATAAAATGAAAGAACATTAAGCCAGCTAAATCTAAAAATATATTATTCCGGTGTTTATAGTATTCTTTTTTCATGCTGAGATTTAGTCGCAGCTTAAGGAAAGAGAAATGAAAAGAATAAAGAAAAAAAAGGAGTAAAAACAGGATATTAACTGTTGAATTAGAAATTTGAATGTGAATAGATTGAAATGAATTTAGGTACATATTTCATCACTTAGAATATAATAGAAATAAAAAGGAAAAGATAAACTTTGCCAAAGATGCGTGGGATAATACGAATTAGAAGATGGAAGCGCTTTGCTATAGAAATGTGTCGAGACTAGGGAAGAGAGAGAGATAAGACATCAGGTCATGATTCAGAACTCTGGCAAAGTAATGCCATTATTAATAGTCCCGCCACGTATTTACCAGACTATTGCAAACCGGGAGTGAGTTTAGTATGTAGGTGAAACATCCAATAGTCGTAGCATCGTACATTCCCACAGCTTGGGATTTGTAGAGACTGAAAATTACTCTTCCTCCCAAGAGACCACAAAAAAGTCTAGAAGTTAGCTAAATGCAGATTGATTAGACTCTCTTGTCTCAGCTACCAAGGAATACGTGGAAACGATTGCCCCGACAAGGCAGTCCAACAAATCAGCACTCATCTTTATTCCCATTAGCGGCAAAGATTTAAGGACCTCGTTACCCGTTTCCTTTAAACAAAGAAATGGGCGCAGTTCATCGACCGGTACCCTACTATCAACGCAAATGTGTCGAAAAATCTGTCTACCTAGCATCTTAACCAGTCTTTTATCCACCTACGTATTGGACATACTCGGATCACGAATCAACACCTCCTCAAAGGATCAGTTTGTCCACCACGCCATCTTTGCAGGGCTGACCTAACCGTAGACCATCTTCTAGACTCCTGCAAATACTTGCAGAGCATTAGGGTCTCCCTTATTAGTCCCAAACTACCATCACATCTTTTAAATACTCCCTCACATTTCCAACCTATATAGTTACATTAAGAAACCGCGAGTCGAAGACCTCAGCAGCCAGTCACTCATTTTTAGTATTAAGTATAGTATTATTATAGTACATTAGACACACACCCGGGCAGATGTTGTTCTGCCTCTGCTTCCTGATGAAATATTTCACAAAGATGATTTCATTGATTTTGATTTCTCTAAGCTTTATGTGCATCTTACTTACACACCTCACTATTTTACATTTTTATAGATTTTTCATTTGTTCTTTGGGGTTTTCGCAATTTTCTTTTTTTCCTAAACCTTCCTCATGAACCACTCGGTCCATTGGTGAAAACCGTATGAAAATCTGTTCAATAGTTTTTGAGTTCATCGCGATCAGACAAACAGATAGACGCGACAGGGGACCTTGTATTATAATATGTATAGATTTAATCATGTTAAAATAAAATAGACTACCTGATTCTCTAACAGCATATTTCTTAAGAGGGATGAATAAAAAATTGGTTATTAAATTGATGAAAGTGAAAAAAAAAGTTCCTGATTTGTTGTATGCTGAGATTGTATCCAAAATGGGAGGCTAGTGATTCTAAGCCAACAAAGTTTTTATTATAAACTTCATGATAAGAAAAAGTATCCTGTATCCAAAATCTAGCAACTATCAATCATTATCCTAATGTACAAAGATCAAAGTAATACAAAGATATATGAGATCACTTCTCAATAAACTCACACATTCAATTCCCTATTGAGAAGAGAACCAATGGTTTTAAATTACTTCAAAAGTAATGTAATTGGAAGCCTTCTTCCATACTCGTAACGTAACAATGATTGATGGATTCTGATATGTGATCATAAACAGATTTTAAACGTGATAAATTTGTAAAGTGAAACATTAAATAAATATAAGTTGAAAAGATTTTGAAAGAAAAAGGGTTACCATTCATTTGTTTAAACTAATTCTCACGGTATGCAGATCATCATCTACAAATATTTCATAACAAGTTCAACTCAATAAAAGCATTAAAGGAAAATATGTAATTAATAACAGATTGAGAGTTCAAAGACTTTTTAGATACAAATCTCATATCTTCTAATGGCAGCAAGTAAGGAATCAAAAAGAAAGATTGCATTAGAGGAAAGATATAAAATTAGATATTGACGGCAACTTCAAGGCAACCTCAAATTCGCAAACCAAATAATTTTTTAATTTTTGCAAAATTTACAAAAATTCTTGCCTGAGGAAGGATCCTAAATACACATACAGCTGTATCTACTACCTACTACTGATTGCCATAGCACATGGTACAGTGAATATAATTTCTCAAGGTTTCTCTGTTGTGTCCACACATTAATAAATTAACAAATGAATTGAAATAAAATGAAAAGCAACACATACGATTGATAAACATTAAAAAAAAAAAATCAAATTAAGGAAATAAAATTTCAAGCCTATTTACAATTGGCAAACAGATGTCCCAAATGTGGAAACTAATCCCTGAGAAAACACATACATACATAATATGACGAGTGCCAAAGGACATGAAGTAGCACAAGACAAACATAAGGAAGCAAAAGCAACAGCACCACAACAACAACAACAACATCACGAAGGAGTCCTTTCAAAAAGTGGCGAATCAAAGAAACAAAAAAAAAAAAAAAAAAAAAACACCTGGACTTTATAGTAAAGAAAATACTATAAACATTTTCTGACAACTTACGCAAAAGTGAAGCAGAAGGAAACCAGAAAGAAAAGTGGAAGTGGATTGTGCGAGAGAGCGAGCAATGAAGGCGAAACATAAGCACCCTTAGTGCAGTTTGAGCACCCTTCTTACCATAGGTTGATTTTTGATACTTAGCAGCTTAAAGCGCCCCCTTCTTGGTATGGTTTGGTTTGGTTGGGTTGGGTTGGTTTTTGCTTGCTTGCTGTAGAAGTGTAGGATCACCCGCCAGTCACTACCACCACCATCACCACCACTTCAGACAAGAATTGTGTGTATTTCCCTGTGCATGTTTATACCATAGTAGTCTCGTATGTGCCTCAACCTCAAGTTGACTGCATGAACCAACAGAAATGAACGTAGGGAATGCATATGACGTATGCATGTTTTTACGTTCCTAGTAAAAGTGTCACATGTTGTTGTAACGTAAGTTAAGGTAAGGTAATTTTGTTGCATGTCAGTCAGTCAGGGTTTTCTACCCCCTGCTAGCAGCATGAAGCAAACAATTGTTGCGAAAAACTCCTGTTTTAAGGGTGCTCTCACTCGATTGTTGTCTATGCAGCAACAGCAACAGCTCTACAAATGATGTTATGTTATGTGCTTCATTCTCCCTCTTTGGTAGATTTTATGCCGCCTTTCACAGGAAGTGGCTGCAGAAATTGTAACACAATAAAATTACGTTTTTCTCCTCCCTGCGTAGGGTAGCAAAGGAACTTACAGTGGTGCAATGATATACATTTTTTAAGATACTCAAAATAAAGAATGAATTCGCTTGATTATGATTAATGGGATTGAAGAAAATTATGATCATCATCATCAGCATTGAAGAATAGTTTTCTTTTCAGAACTTTTTCTTCCACTTTCTCAGTTTCTTTGATATAAAAAAAATTATTGTACCATAGAAGGTAAATTATTATTAATTATAAAGGATATTTTGAATTATGTTGGAAATTCATTAGTGTTACACATTTTATGATGCCTTACATAATACAATATAAGGACATTATTTTTAATAGGTCCTAAACCCTTTAAAATAATTAAAGAAATGCTGTAGATTTCAGATTAAAACTGATTTGGAAGAACTTCTATTTCACAAGATATGCGAATCATAAATTCATAAAAAAATATTGAGTATCAACAAGTTACAATATGTTACATGCTTATCTATCTATACATATAAAAAAAAATCATAGACTGAAAGTGTTTGTGCGTGCATCTTGTAATAACCACTAATTGGATTCAAAATCGAATTACTGAAAGATAAGAAGCTTTATTGTGAGAAACATATAGCGTTTATTTCATCAAAATCGATCTGCAAAATCGGTCCAAATTGGTGGATTAATTTTTGCATATAAAGCTTAAGAGACATTTCATGTTTCTGAATTGTGATTCACAACAAAATACAATTGTTTCTCATCATTCCTGTGGAAAGCCGAATTTGATGAAATATTGTGCGCGGGAATCTAAGAAAAATAATAAAAAAAGAGAAACCTATATGTTTCTCCAAAACAAGAGGGTTTATTAAAACACAAAGGATTGAGCTGAAGTGAAACAATTTGTTACATATTGTATCAGCTTTATGATTCATTGATGACAAATTTGAGTTGAGATTTTTGATTAAGATCTACTCCAGACACCAAAAATGGACGTTGAGCATGGAATCGATCGGCTGGAAGTAATCCCATAAGTTGCTGCATTAGGCGCGGCTTGTAATGGTATCAACTTATGCAGCACCTGACCACCTTCCTCACTATTTTTCTGCCATTAATGATCCACACCTCAAGACGCAGTAAGCTGTTTAAAGCCTTCGGTCCTGCGTGCAAATGCTACCGGTGCATGTGATCCACGAACCTGAATGTAAAAATATAATCTTTTGGAAGCAATATCGGAAACTTAGCTCTTAAAGATATTCGTGCTTTGGCTAAGCGTCCACCAACGAGCAGAACAGTAATATATTTACCACAACTTTCGAACTGTTCCAATAGTGTTTTTTTATTTAACCTTGTAATTTTTAGGGCTATAAATCAAGAGATGACAAATTCCAGGCAGCAGGGAGGGACAACTTCTTGAAAGCATCCACTAGAACGACTGTAGCTCAGAATAAAGAACAGATCGCTTGTTGCATTCTGGGAGTAAAATATAGCAATATATTCTACCCTAATTCCCGGATACTTTGTAGAAAAAAAGAGTTTAATGATTGTTACTTGACTGGCAAAGCTTTTCTTCAAAATCTGGAACATTTCTATTAATTTTTGAAAAATCCAAAATATATGGCGAATATAATCTATCTATACCTATAATAATCGTAGACTTTGTCTGTCTGTTTGTTTCTTTGTGTGCGCATATCAAGTAAAAGCCACTCATTGGATTCAAATTCGAATTACTGAAAAATAAAAAGCTTTATTGTGAATAACATGACAGGGTATATTTCATCAAAATCAACCTACAGAATTGGTCGAAATTGGTGGATGAAAATTTGCTTATAAACCTTAGAGACATATTTTAAAATAAATTAAGTAGCCTTTGTCAAACACATTTATTTTTGAATTGTGAGTCATTAACAAAATAAAATAAATATCATTCTAATAATATTTTTTTTATTTATCATTGATTAAAAAGTCCATTTATATTTAGTAAACCTTTAAGAAACTTAAGAATTAAATATGCATTGCTTTATACTTAGAATTGAATTTCAACTCACCTAACCCATAACCCACTGAATGAACTCTAACCACACCCAATCGCAACCAAAAACCTCCTGCCTCGATTAACAAAAAAAAAAAACAACTTAATCGCCTTTGTGCTTCACTCTTAACGATGAAAAAAAAAGGTTAAAACTAACATTTTCTCTAACGCCTTTCATGTTGTTTTTTCAGGCATTAAACTGAGGAAAAAAAAAAAATTGAACCAAAAAAAAAAACTAGTTTCATAGTACTTAATTAAGTATAGACAACCACAAAAGTGAATAAAAATGAACACTTCCATCATGTCCACTGTACATCCGAGAATGTTTATGCCCTAAATGAAATTTAACCCCTTTTTGTCGATTCCAACGATTATTTAGCTGAGCCTAAGCCCAAGTTCAACAGAGCGTATCGTCGTAGACATACCGCCGATTGAACAGAACAGAACAAAACAGGAAGCATTGAAAGTATTTGATGAAACGATTGACATGTGCCAAATGCCGATATACATGAGTCTATACTATTTCTACTACATATATCAAACTGAAAATGGTGCTTAAAGCTATGCTGCTAAAGCATAATGTGTGTGATATGAGTAGACAATTTAAGTTTTGATGTAGACGAAGCAGCAGCAGCAGGGGAATTCAGCAAAAATATATATTGGATATAAAAAAAAAGAAGAATATAAGAATTTTATACTTATAATAATGGAAAATGTTAGTTGTTCACTGTTGCATCTGGTTTTCTGAGCTAATATGTAATTATGCTAAAAGCGATAGGCGCAAGCAAACAACCCCCAATGAATAATAGTGAGAAAAGGTGTGATGCATATCTTTTAGTGAGTAGATTGATGATATTTAAAACAATTTTCTCTTCTTTTAAAGTATAATCTACATTTCTAAGTATATCACGGTATATAAGTACACATATCAATATTAAACTTTATCTGTGTGTCTGTTCCTTAAGGACTTTGAAACCGCTGGATCAATTTTAATGAAATATTCAGGACAACTCTTGCATAGTCTGGAGAGTAAAGTTTTGTACAGATCAGATCAGACATAACCATCATTTTCCAAAATCAAAACAGTAAACTTTGCAAACCTCATGACCAAATGATAGCCACATGACCAAAGTGTCGATATAATATAATTTTCACAGAAACAATAACTAAAATGTGACAAGTTTCTTGTATGGGGACACCTTTAAGTTTTTTATTTTTTTAAAATTTTAGTATTTGTTGTTATAGTGGCAACTTTCTATCTATTACGATTCATGAAATGCAGCCGCTGATGGACAGTGTAAGCTTAGTAAAAGAGTCCCGTTGACACCCTTTGGTTACGGAATCCTAAAAAAAGACTTAGTAACATCACGTCCAGGGTGTAGCAATGCGCGCCAGATACGCTAGTATATAATATTTACTAGGTGGTTGGGCTTTTCCCAGTGACTTTTCCCCTTTCAAAAACTAATTAAAAAATGGTTCATAAAGTTCAAATTGATTGATACAAACTTCAGCAAGAAGTAGACTATCGATATATGATGAACAGCGGCTTATTACTATAAGTTTCTGGCATGTCTTATCTACCTATTATTTGTGATATCAGTTCATAAAATTCAAATGAGATGATACAAAACTCAGGAAGAAGTCGTCTACCGGTATATGATGAGCAACGGCATATTAATCTGATCAATTAAACAATCTTCAAGTTGTAAAACTAGATTATTCGAAGTTCTATGTCCTTAACTAAAAAGGGTCAAATAGGAGACAACAGCTTTATAGAAGGAAACTCCTCATCTTGGTCTTTCCAATATATTTAAATTCTTAATCAATTCATGTCTCACGAAACACCTTTTGATAAAATCTTCTTCATACTTTTAAAACTCCCTACTCGCTATTATATTGCTGCCTATTACTGGGTTCACTTATTATGAAACGCTGTCAAGGGCAATGGACCTACGAAACGACCGATCGAATCGACAGACCGTCAGATAGACAGACAAAACAATCGACCGATCATACAACATAATTTCCGAGTGGGGGGAATACTATACATGCTATAACAACATTGCACTTAATATGAAATAAAAAAAAAAAACAGAACAAAATACTGTATGAAAAATAGGGTGAAATTTACTAACGACTTGTAAAAAATTGTAAATTACAATTGAAAAAAATTTAAAAAAAATAAAATAAAATAAAAGAAAAAAACACAATCGAGAGGCGAATGAACTATTATTATTGTACGCTGCTTTGAATTTGTATGACTAGTGGAGTGGTGACAGGGACTAAGGCGATCGTCGACGACTGTGCGCAACTAATCACTCGTGGAAGAATGCGGCGCATGCGGACTCAGCACCACATGATAATCTACAAGTCAAACAGAGAAGCAAATAATAAAAACAAAGGAGGACCTAACGGCAGATGTCACTATAAAAGCCAAGAATTGTAAGCATAAAATAGTGAGGGAGAGAATATCAGTGAGTATGAGGATCTACATGCAGCTCGTGTCAAAAAATGTCCATTCGATTTTGTTACAAAAAAAAAAAAAAAATAAAAAAAATAATTGTTTTTGATATAAGCAAAATATTTTTATAAGTAACAAAGTCGTTTATTATTTCTTGAAATTAAAACCAAGTTAGGTGCGAAATCATCAAAATTTAGGACAACAGAATTTTGACAAAGGTTTCTTGACAGATAGTGAGATTACGACGGCAGAAGCAACAGCAGCAGCATCATCCATTGATCTACTACTACTACTACTACTAACGATGAGGATAAGACAATGATGACGACTATTGAAAAATGGCATAGATTAGAAGTGACAAACAACAACAAAATCAAAACTGTCACATAACCAAAACCTCTTTGAAAAGTAGGTAGAGAAAATCATACATATTAATCCTGTGAATGGCTAGGATATGTGAATAAGTATTGAAAAGGGTCGGTCGGTCGATCCCTGAAACACCTTAGACCTTATACAGGATTGCTGCAGCCCAGTATAATTTCCAAGCCTACACAAATTACATGCGTGAGATTAAAATCGGAGCGGCACAAATCAATGAACGACGACGGCACAGGACACAGAACAAACTCATGCTTCCGAATTTTGATGTAGGGTAGACCGACAGACAGACAGACAGACAAACTCTAAGGCTCCCTCTACTCTTTATTCTCTCACCCAGTCAGCCAAATGGCAATTAATGCAAACTCGAATCACGGAACCGGATCGACTCTCGGAATGAAATGGGAAGCAAAAAATGAAAAGGATTCCAAAGTATGCCAGCAGCCGGTTCAGTTTGGATGGTTGAGTAATGGAAATAAAGGCTTAGAATGACGCGTGTATCGCATGCATATCCATTCAAATGGGTGTATGGTGTGTGAAAATCATCAATGCATGGAAAATCCTTGCAGCAGAAAAAAAAGGGGTTCATTGTGGCTCAAGCCAACGAATGAACGAACGAAGGAAAATATGATTCCGGAGCCTCGCGCATTTATTATTTGGGATTAATTAGCATTTGACCAAAAAAAAAAAAATTAACGAAAAAGGAAAATGAAACTGGGCGTTGGCACTAGGGCGAGAGAAAATTGGGTTGTGGAAAAAGGATTTACACAGCATTTAATTTTATGCCTTCACAAGAAACTAGAACGAACGAACTTCTTAGCAGCGTTTCAACAATGTCAAGTGAGTATAAAATAAAATAAAATATAGTAAGTAAATGTATACAGAAAATATGTCAAACAAATGCATCAGGACAAAAGCCTTTTCAATCCTTTTTTTTTCTCTCATAACATTTATATGAGGGAACGCAGCACACAGGATTAATTTGTTAAGTTTTTATTTCATTTGAATTATTTAAATGCAATAAAAAGTGGCTTTGTGTGTTTTGTGGATTTGCTGTTTAATATTTTCTTCGAGTTTGTTCGAAAGGTCAAGCGATGATTCTAATTCTCTTCCAACATTCATTCACATCATTGTCCTTATCGTCGTCGTCATCCTTGTTTAATTTGAACCCAATTTCTTTGTTTGCATACAACAAATGACATTCAATGGACTTACATTATTGAACATTTTTTTATATATTTTTAATAAAGTCTAAAGGAAGGAAGGACCGAAAGGAAATAACTCGTTTGTTTATTGTTTATCTTATGAGAGAAAAACCAATTAAATATCTTGTAGATACATTTTTACTATATTTGTATGTATTTACATTAATGATTTTGTGGTTCAACGAGTCTTTGAGATACTTTAAGATACATTGAGATTAAGTTAATTTTCAATGGTTTCTTATTTGTTTTGTTTTAAATTGTTTTGAAATTAAAGAGATCAAAAAAACTTACCAAAAATACAATAAAAGCGATGATGATCTGGAAAGATATAAATATGGAAAAGATTTTAATTAGAATAGTCAATAAAGATTTTATCAACAATTTATAAAATAATCTTTGAGAAGACAAAACAATAAGTTCGATTCACCAAAGTTTTTACAGACTTTTAACACTCAAACTTTTTCATTTTGTATGAACTGTTGTCAAATAGATTTATTTAAAAATCGTAGGCTGAGAACACATCGAAACAGACAAAACGTCTTTGACTTATAAGGCAACAAACATTTTTTTTATTTTTTTTTTGTTTTGGTTTATAATATTTTCGTAAATAACCAATTACATAAAACATTTATATGATTGTATAGAATGGTGACTTGGCAATTATACTGCAGTGAATATTTAAGTTGTTGATGACCTTCTACTAAGAAGATCATTAGAATGGATCATCTTTAATCGGCGTGGTCTCACGCCATTGGTGAGGGATTTCGCCAGACAGTTTGGATGATTTTCAAGTCTTTACTGATGACGATTGCTGTTTTGCAGGATTTCTTCGCGCACTGTGGGCATCCTTAGGTCTCTGCGCAAGATAGTATTCCGCACAAACCAAGGAGCTCCACTTATGCGACGAAGCGCCTTGTTTTGGCTGGCGTGGGCAAGTTCATAACCGAACATGGAAATGAAAAATTTTGTGTTCAAAAGACAACAGATCAGTTATCAAAACAATGAGACATGTCTTTCATGTTGATTCAGACAAAAACATATCTTTTGTCTTGTCTGCTTTGATGTGTATTGCCTCATAAAAAACAATGTACTGTTGCTTAATCAGACAAAGAATGACGTTTTGTCCCTGATGCGGAGGTGTGTGTTTAGCCTTAAGGAATGCAAAAATTTAGCCTACAAATACTCTGAAAATTTCACAGTTTCATAAGACATCTATGTATATTAGATATTCGTCTAATCACTAAGTTACAGAGTTGAAAAGTTCACGCAGTCTCTTCTAATAGAAATCATGAAACTTTGGTTCTGAATCATTATTCATGCACAGCGATGAGTTAAGATGTGTCTATACCAAATTAAAGCTCGAACACTCAAAATATGTGAGTCTTCTTCCTACAGAAATGAAGAAGAATAAATATAAATGTATCATTCATCTATAGTCATTAAAAAATGTGGATTCTTTTGGTAAAACCGTATGTTAAAATACCAGAGTTCCAACATTCTTTATTAAATTATTTTCTATTGAATCTTTAAGCGGCCCACACATTATTTGATCGGTCGTACAACCGAGTTCCATAAGCTTATGCAATCTGCTTATACAACTTCATGGAATGGAACATGGATTATTAGCAGGCACAACGTGTGGGGGGTGAAGCGCAATGCCGAAAATGTTTGATTCCATTCCATTAAGCTGTTCAACCTATAACATAATATATGGTTACCTTCTCCAAAGGACTGTAATATTTCTTTTTCAATGTGTTGAAACCTTAAATCACTCAATATCTAAGTGTCAAATCTAGGATCTACCAAAGCAAATTTTAAATTATGAATAAGCATCCCAAAAATGTGAAGTTAAAGACTTTTGCTTATAGAAAACTATTTCTATTTTTTTGTTTTTAGAGTGAGGTTACTAATCTGATAACAAATGCTTTTAACAATGGTTTAAGGAACAAGAAATCTTATTCTATATGGTGGTAACGTAATGAAAGGGAGGAAGCATTTATTTTACCACACTGAGGGCACTGATGGTATCAGACTCCACTATCTAGGTAGCCATTATTTGGAATCAAATAAAATTGCAGTCATCCCGCTCAAGATAGTTTTGGAATTTTGTTTTGATTACCAGAATCTCTGAGGCACTGTAATTGTATTGTTGTTGTCATAATAGGTCCATTTGAGACTGCAGTGTCGAGGTGTAGCTGTTCCTGCCCCTAGCTCATCTAATTAAGTATATTATTTGGTGTTACGGCTCAAAGAATTTGTCTTAAAATTACAGTAAAGATGTAAAATAGAAAACTTTTTTTGATGTCGCTTACTATCTATACATATTATAAAACAAAGTCCCCCGTTGCGTCTGTCTGTCTGTCTGTCTGAACGCGATGAAGTCAAAAACTACTGAATGGATTTTCATACGTTTTTCACCAATGTATGGAGTGATTCATATGGAAGGTTTAGGAAAAAGAAAATTCGCAAAAAGTGAAATGTACAAGTGAAATGCATATAAATCTTATATGCATATATTAAAATCAATCAAATCGTCTTTGTTAAACAACTCATAAAATCAACCAATCAGTATCCACTCTTTTTTTTTTTTTTTTTTTGGAAGGAGAGGCAGGACGATGTTTGCCCGGATATCTAGTTTTATGATAATCATATCCTTATTATCAAACTCCAACATAAAACAGAAGTTTTCTCTTCAGAGTCTCCCCTAAATCTACTGAAACTGATATTTTTCTTTTTTTGTTACAAAAAAAGGAAAGAAAGAAAAAATCAAACAATTTGTATAATTTAAACATTGATTGATGTATTTCTTTCGTCGTAAATAAATAATAATTTCGATTGAAGGACACAAAATATAAATACACAAAACAAGAAAAGGATAACAAATTGCAAGCAAACAGAAGTCGACAATAACAAAAAGTAAAGGAAATGGACAGAATGAAGAAGAACCCAAACCCAAAGTAATGAAATCAATCAGAGTCGAAAATGAGGCAAAAAAAAAAACCGATATTATTTGGTTATAATTTAGGAAACAATACACAGCTCCCTTCTCTGCCCCTTGTAATATAACTCATCAAATTAACGAGAACAATAAGAAAGAAATGAAGGAAGGAAGGAAGGAAAAACAAACGATTGAATAAATAAGTAACATAAGTAAAAGGAAAGGAGTACAAAGTATGAGAGAGAGCAGAGAACTATTGACATTCAAAGGATTTAAACGAAGCTAAAAGGCAAATAAAGGGCAAACAAACAATCAAACATATGTCTACGGCATTACAATATATGCGGCGGAGAGAGAGAATGAGAAGTTAAGATGATGATGAGGAGGAGTTTGAAGAATGAAACTTCAAACAAATGCAACAAAGTTGTCATATAACCATGGAACTTTGTAGCTCCTTGTATCTATAGAAACTTGCTAAGCAAAAGGAGGAAAGAAAGTAAGCAAATAAAAAAAAAAAAACCTGTCGCCGCCAAACAAAAGTAATTTGGAGGCTAAGTTAAGGTTAGTTGGGCTTCTTCGCTTCTCTGCTATTGTATATATGTAGATACTTTTTTGTATCTTTTACACGCACTCAGTCACTCACTCACTTTTCTACATAAATATCTCTCACTAACCGCAATAACAATGTTGGGTGTTAAGTATATGAAAGGTATTTATAACTCTTTTTTTTCAATTTTGTATCTACTCCTTCTTTTTTAACCAACAAATTACACAGCGCACAATGCAAAGGTGAATTGGAATTTAAAAGATTCTTTCTAAAGAAAAGAAAAAAATCAAATAAGAATTAATGTTATTTTAAAAGGAACGTTTGCGATTTATGCGTCGTCTGTCTGCTCATGAGAGAGATGGAACCTTTAAGCTCAGAGAGAGAGAGAGAGAGAGTAAGTGAAGAGGAGACTCGGGAGTCTTAGTTTCGAGAAGAAGTGCTGAAAGAAGTTCAAAGGTTTATACACATGTTAGTGTATCTTTGTATCTATATAGACAACTTGTTAAATTCCTTAGATACACACACACACACACACACAATCAAAAACTATCATCATCATTGAAGGAAAAGAAGAAGATACTTTATTTGAAGAAGCTTCAACAAAACCAGCTGAGATGCGACTAACAAAATGAAAATAAACAGCAAAACACAATAACAAAGAGATCCTGCTGCAATAGCAACATGGTTTCCATCTCTTCTCTTCTCTTTCTTGTTATTTTGTTATTTTGTTCTTGCCACATGTTGCACATGCATAGCATAGTGTGTGAAAATGCATTTAATTAAGGCGCTCGCTTTGCCTGCCTCAGTGCGGCTTTTCTAGAGTAAAGCGTTTAACCATGGAGAAGAAGAAGAAGAGTACCTAGGGTATTATATTTAGTATCTATCTCAAAGCAATCTCCGTTCAAGATCATGGACCAAAGCAACGACGACGACGACGTTGAAAACTACAATTGTTCATCACGAACTTGCCACAACAAAATTCCAATTAAATATTATTTCAAGCAACATTAAAATTCAATACTTTTCGATTCTCTTTTTATGTTTTTCTTTTTGAATGCACACGTCAGGAGTAAGGGATGTTGCGTCGTCGACGTCGTGGTCGTCGTCCTTCTCCAGGAATCTGGTGCACATAAATTGTCTTGACCAAGTACTTTGTCGTTATGAACCCATGGATAATGATATTTTTCTATCTCGTCCTCCCTCTCTCTTTCTCTCTCTCTCTCTCATCTATCTTCTATCATTCTTTAACTGGTTGTTTCTTCTTCTACCTTTTATCTTCAAGCCCAAAACCATTGCCAACCGCTTCGATTTGTTGTTGCTTCCAAAAGTCAATGCCAACATTGATAGCATCACACAATGGGCTTGGGGAATCATGATTATGTTCATGATGATGAGTTTATAGTCTTCTCCTTCTGCATTATGCTTTTTCTAAAAACATCATGCCATTCAAGGATTTTCTATAATTTCTATCTCCTCTCGTCTTCATCGTCGTTTATGATGATACGCTTGCCTTGGCATATTTTAAATAGTAGAAATGATTCCATCACCTCCAATATCATTTTTCTAGTTGTTTTTGTTTCCCTTTATCTTTGCTCCTTTATGTATTTCTGGGCTTGCACATTCTCTCATTGCATTTCAGCATAATTTGACGTAGTTTTAGAACTTTTGCGCCGAAGCGTCGCATCTCTTTGTGTAAAAATGCCTGCAAAGCGTTTAAATTGTTGCAGTTCAGAGCCAATTTTCTGAGTCTGTCTGTCCAAGTGTCTGTCTACTGTCTCAATATTTAGTTTTGGTTATCCATTCCAATGTCTATTTATGTGGCATCAGTGCTCTCTTTCATCTCCCAAGTAGGAGAAGACGACTTGAACGCGTTCCAACAACATTTTTCCCATTGTTAAACTTAGTTGAAAGTACCCAAGTACCCATGAGTAAGAAGGCATTAATAGAAAAACAAGTCAGCTTATTTACTATTGTTGTCGCTTTTGCCAGGCGGAATGAATAAGGTTGATTTGATCAAGTTGAAAGTGAAGAGAGAACTGATAATAGGTGGGGTGGGATGGGACAGGATTTGAAAGTTGCACATAAAGAGTCTTATAAATCAATTGATTAAAAAAATGTAATAAATTAGATTCATAATAACAAAAAAAATTTTGAATAAGAACACTTTTAGTTTCTACAATGGTTCTTTTCAATTACTCACAACACTCAAAAGGATTTGATGCTTTGTGATGAATATTTATTCAACGCAGTTTCAAAATACCTAATAGATCTTACTGCCTGTAACTCTCACTTGTCCATCTTCACCAGATATGCAAGATGAGACAGGCCGCTCGCGAATACACAATAGTTCACCGGGAAGCCTTGCGGCCTTGTTGTGATGCTTGATTATGGAAGGATGATTCCTCAAAGACCGGTTTCCTAAGAATACGGTTTCCCGAGAATACGGACACGTCTTCTAAGAACAGCAGGGCCGTGACAGAGGAGATGTTGAATACTCTCTGATTCTTCTTCAAATTTACAGCTTTGACAGAAATCTTGATATGGAACACGCATCCTTGAGCTATAAACCCAATTGCGCGTTGCCCTATTAAGACCCCAGTCATCATCCGAATCCTTATCTTATGAAAGTGGAGGAGTTCGAAGCTCCGTTTTGGTTAGTAGCAAGGACAGAGTGTCCTCCATAGTACTCGCTAGCTTTCAAGCTTGCAAGGATGTCTTAGATCGATCTATGAATATCAGCAACTGCCATTTCGTTACCTGTAAAGCCACAATGACCAGGCACCCAGATTACTGTAATTGAATGCTGCCTTGCCTGGTTAAAAGCTGCTACCGTTCTACGAATAGCTTTGCTTTTAGTGCTATAAGCCGACAGAGCTTTGACGGCAACCTGGCTATCAACATAGATCGATATGCTTCTTGGGGTCTCCTCCATTCTTTTAAAAGTATACACCAAATCTGTAGTAAAAGGACTCCCGGAAATTGTCAAACTTATACTGATTCTGACAGTTAAGCTCC
This sequence comes from Amiota mariae, assembly GCA_035041805.1. Taxonomy (NCBI): domain Eukaryota; kingdom Metazoa; phylum Arthropoda; class Insecta; order Diptera; family Drosophilidae; genus Amiota; species Amiota mariae. Next base: position 73,913 of record JAWNKV010000003.1, read on the forward strand.
CTAAGTTCTTGGACCTACAAGAAAATTTTTATGAAACTAACTTATTCATTATGGAATCATTTAAAGATCAAATTGTTAACCAATTTTCAAATTTCAAGAAAAAGTTTTTCTCTCACGGTTTCCCTTTTCCAGTGTTCTTTCCTCAAATCTCTAGTCAAGCAATTTATTAAAGTGACAATCTGGTCTCAAGGATCTACCCACAAAACTTAAGAAAATATATACTTACAATATATATTTTAAAAAAGTTAAAAGTAACACGTACCACATATTTCAGTGAAAACTAAGTACATCAATTGAGGTTAACCCCAAAAAGAGTGTGGAAATATGCACATATAAGTATACAGATATATTAAGTATTTCATATTATTTTTAACTACACTCCTCATTACAGTGCAGCAGTTGTTGTTTTTGCTTATTTAAGCTTACAACGCATGTCCTGCGACATTTACAAAAACAAAGACGAAAAAAAAAACCACAACCATTTTTATAACCACAAAAATGCGACAAATGCAACAACACGAAACATTTCAAGAAGCAACAAAAGTAGCTCAACAAAAAATAAAAATGCAACAAATATGCAAAATGAGAAACCACAAAAACAAAATAAGAAAATAAATATTTCTGTTCTTCTTCTTCTTAAGAGTATGGGGAGCAAAGTAAATAAGCGAAGGAGAAGTAACAACAACAAAACAATTGAGGCAGGGTGAACGCGATATGAAAGAAAAGAAAAGAAAACAAAAGGTTTTTAGTGGCAGCAAGCAACAGAAGTAGCGACTTAAACAAAAATCCAAAGAACAACGATTACAAGAAAGAGGATAACTAGAGGAAAGGCACGAGGGGAAAGGAGAGATAGGGAGCTGCAATTCCAGGCAGCTTATGCGGATAGACGACACACAATTCACAGTTGGTGGAATAGAGTTATGGCAAATTGTTTTAAAGCCATCTAGAGTCGCATAGAAGAGATGAGTGGTGGTGGTGGCGGAGACGACTGCTCAAACAAACAGAGATTCTTAAACTTATGGAACCCTTCAGACATTTAATGGCCTTTTTTAAACTTAATTTCAGGCACAATAATCTCAAAGACTACCATTGGCGAACCCACAATGATCTACGAACTCTTTTTTCTCTTATCAGTGGCATTTTGATTTGTGGAGACCCTGGTAAAAATTTAATTTTAAAGCCCCCAACTTTAACTAAAGAGTTTTTTTATTTTAAATCTAAGATCTTAAAGAAATCTTGAAGACTCTAATATTTGGGTTAAGCAATTTCATTGGCATGTCAATGTTGAACGATATCGAAAAATGATCCATCAACTTTTCCTGACCTAAATTAGAAGAAATGTACGTAGACAGTAGAACTAGTCACCAAGATTGCGACATTTTGACTAAGTAAAGAGCGCCAAATAGACGAGATGTGGCGAGCATTTCAGTTATGTCATTCACCATTATTAGTAGTAGATCCTCAGCTTTCTTCTTCTTGATGAAACTGACAAATCGTAGAATTCTAGGACAATAAATTTACTACTCCTAAATAGGAGAACTCTTGGAACTAATTTCTTTATATTATTTATTTTTTGTTAAGTTAATTTAAAATTTGTTTTGCAGTCCCTGAATTTGAGATTGAAGAACCACTGTTCAATGCAAGAATGATAGGCTGAACCACTGCTGCTACCACCAACGCTATTAAATCAGAACAATAACAACAACACCAACAAAAACAAAACAATAACAAGTATTAATAATAAACAAAATTCTCTCCAGACGCACAGCAGCTGGAAATAAAATAAAATTTAAAATCAATTGATGCAGCACAACACCGACGACCCACGAAGAAACCAAACCGACCAACTGAGATTAACTTTTATTTTACGCCTTATTCTTCTTGTTATTCAAAAATCCAAAGGATTTGCAAATGTTCCACAACAAACATAAAATAAAGCAGCAGCAGACACATAACCAAAACGTGGAGAAAAAAACGAGAGGAACAAAAAGAATAATTTCAAAGAGCCGCCCAAGCTCACATTTTTTAAGACTCACTTCTCTGTTTTGAGAGTTGAGAATTGAACTGGACTCTCTCTCTCTCTTCTCTAGACAAACTTCAGTTCAATTTGGTTGTTGTTGGGTATATTAAAAAGAAATTTTTTATATGAAAATGGTGAGTTGTTTCTAGAGAAGAGCAACGTAGACTTTAGAAAGGTAGAATCGCAAAGGAAACTTTATTCTAAAATAAATAAACGTGAGGTTCATCTCAGCTCATTTAAGCTCCTACTGCTTCTCATCCCAAGCACATACACAATGGTTATAATGGTATATAGATACAATATACAATAAACTATGTAAACCAACCACGTCTATACTAGACAACATACAACTTCCTTTCATTATTGTTGCTATTTTTAAAAGCATTAAAAACAGCGAGGAATCTCATCGTCGTCGTGTTGCAGTCAAGTCAGGCGCATCTTAACAAAAAAAAAAAAAAAAATTATTTTATAAATAAACAAAGTCAGGATATACTTAGAATCGGAACTCTTGTGTGGGAGGCACAACGGGCATGGGCCATAACATTCCATTCATATTGCCACATGCATGTAAAGTGTTTCATGCACCATCATCATCATAAGTATAAAATCCATTATAATGGTTATTCAGAATATAAAATGATATACTTCAATAAATGACAATGCAACAAGCAAATTGTCTATAAAATCTAATGGTTTATTTTTAAGAAGCAATAATACATCGCAAGGATTTGTTATAGATAAAGGATAAGTCACAAAGTCATAGACATTTATTTTATGTGAGAGATGATAAATATTTGTTAATAGGAAGAAAATGTCAGTAATAAAAATGAATAATTGCTTAATAAATAGGAAATGGAATTGAAGTTTAGTTTACTTGTTGTAAGTTTATTCTTAAAAAAAAACCTCTACAATGACTAAACTATTATGATAAGAGAAAAATATATATCTAAATAGTGAGAAGATACAAAAATTATTTCAAGATTTAAATGAGATAATGTCGACAATGAGAGAAGAATGTCTTTGTATTCAATACTCAGAATTATTATCTCTCTATCAAAGACCTTCACCTAAACAAATTATTGAGAAATGGTCCTAATCTGCTTCAAAATGTTCGATACAATGAAGTCCAATTTTACATAAATGAAAGATTGAAATGCGAAGTTGAAAACATTAAAATCATAAGACGTGTCTGTCTTAACGCGATAAACTCAAAAACTACTGAACAGATTTTCATACGGTTTTCACCAATGGATGAAGTGATTCTTTAGAAATTACAAAAAAACACCAAAAGAAGAACCAAAAAATCAAAGATAATCGATAATCGGTGAGGTGTGCAGAAATATTTAAAAATCATACAAGTTGCCTTTGACAAACATCTCATCAGGTTAGCCAATCAGTATTCATTATTTTTTCTTTTTTTGGGAAGGAGAGGTAGAACAACGGCTGTTACCCAATCTAGTTTTTATATAAAAGTATGACTCTCTTTATTTGGATAGATCCTTCCAACTTGTTTTAAGTTTTACTTCTTTCATCATCCTTTCATTGTCAGTAAGTTTTAATTTGAATGTGTCCACCGCTATCATGCAATGACCGGTTAAGACGCCTATCAATGTTCTGCAGTATACGTACGACTCAGCTCTATAGCAGGGGGGAAGGGGGTGTAAAAATCAAGAAATTCGTGTGATGCAAACAAAAAGCCTTTCCTATTCAACCGTCAACTTCTCCTACAAGTTAATGCATTTTGTCGATAACAAAAAGAGACTCTGGCAACCAAGAGAGGGCGGTATACTTGTAAATCGTCGAGTTTAAAAATTGGCCTGGACGACATTGGGCCAAACACTATGAAATTATTAAGATTCGACAGTTGGGACTTCGAAATTGTATTCACACTCAAAGTTGTCGTTTCACTCTTAAATTTCTATTTTCAACCATAATGTCAATGTTCCACTCGAAAATCTAAAAAATTCTAACAATTTTATTCGATTTTGTTGTTGGAAACCCATACAACCTTTTTTGGAACTTACTGACTCAAGAAGAGAAGGTTCCAAAAGGGAAAAAAGATGACGAAATATTGCTTAGTCTATGGTATATTTGAATGGGCTTACAATCTATTTGGAGAAATAGAAAGCAGCACAAAAGCCTCAAAATAAAAACGATCAAAAAATCGAATAAGAAAATTAAAACTCCGCTCTTGATGGAGAGAAACAAAACCGACTGACCGAGTCATATGGAGGAGCCATGTGCAACAGGCCAAGACTCACAAAGAGCTTTACTTACTAGAAACAGTAAAAGGAATCCTTCTTTATGTTACAACTATTTAAGCTTAAAATTCATTGAAATCTAAATATTGATTTAGCATCGCCATAACCCCAAGTCAGTCAACCCTTCTAAAAGAAGTGACGAATTTTGTCTGACTATGATGAGGTTTGATTTTTGGATGGGACAAAGCGATGAAATCGAATGAGACCTTGGAGAATCAACACCCCAAACTTAACTAAGATATTAGTACGTGAAAGGTGATTTATTAAAATTCTATAGTGATCCTGTGTGCGCCATACGACTTTTTGTAAAAATAAAATAATATTCGAATAAAAAGAAATTCCCAACAATAAGAAATTTGCAAACATTGGTCATATCAGCTTCTCTAAAAATCTTCCAAATTCTATTCAGAGTTGTCTTTAAAAATAGAAAATTCCTTGTATATTTTTCTATATTTCGCTTGAAACTCCTGAAATCCAGAAATAATACTTTAACATAATAGTGTGATAATCTGAATGAAACCACCTTCTTCCATTCTAAAATAAAGCTTCAAAGGAAATGAGCAAAAAATATTGCAAATCAATAAACCCAAAAATATGTAATTAAAATCAAAAGGAAAATCATTTAAAATCAAATTTCAAAATGAATTCATTTCATTTCGTGTCATCATTTTCATTGAATGTAATAACAATTTATGCTTTGCGTCGCAATATCCGTTGAAAATTCATTTCCCCTAATTAAGGATAACAACGAAATGAAAATGAAGAACATTCATTGGCAACAAATAAAATAAAATACCCATAATGAGTTTTAAGAATAATTTTGTGTAAAATGTTTCATAAATTTTCTATTTCATTGTTGTTGTTGTTGTTGTTCTTATAGAATGCTTCACTGTAAGAGAAGATGATTAAAATTCCTTGTAATTGGATTTTAAGTTGTGTTAAGTAAAACTAATAACAGCAAAAGTGAGTGAGAAAGTAAGGAAGGAAGGAGGGAAGGAGGTAAGGAAAGCATGAATCAAATGATGTGCATGTAACATGGAACGGGAGGTAAACCAAGGGGTAAGTTGTCATGCAAAAAAGTCATTAACAATAAAAGCGCCCCAAAAACTAACGTACCAACCCAACAACAAGAAGAACAACAAAAAGTCAAGTTAAACTAAGCTAACGTAAAACCAACGAGCCAATGGAGATCACAAGATGAGTTGCTGCTGGAGGAATAGAAATATAAATGTATGTATTTTTTGTTGCAACATTAAAAAGGGTGCGCATGCAATACAACGTAAAGTGGGGGGGAGCAAAAACGATTTACTATGATTTTCGACCACGTCTGACATGGTATCCTTACTATAAACAAAAGGGGACGATGCTGCTGTGTGTAAAAAAAAAAAAATAAATGCTAAAATAGAATGAAAAAATGCGAAACAGTACACGACAACAAACGATGATTATATGGGAGATTTGAGACCACCTCAAGCCTCGGGAGGTGGAAAGGCGACACCCGCATACCAAACAGAAATAGCAGACAACACCAACAACAACAACATCATCAACAAAGTTCTATGAAGGAGCAAAGTTGACTATGCATTTGCAACAAAGTATCTGATATATTTAGTTGATGGTGGTGGTGGTGCAAGTACATAACAACGACGACGACAGTCAGACGCGGAGCAATGAATGCTTCCGTTGCAATTGCTACAATGAAATGCAATACATACTGTTCTTTTTTATATTTATTTTGTTAGTGTTGTTATTATTGAGGAGATGCGGTCGGAATGAAGTAAACGCCATTGAGGAAGATTGAAAGCGCTTGAGAAGCATAACAGCAGACGACAGCCAAGTTCCAAGCAACAATATTGCTAACAACAACAACAACAAAGCTCTGTGGGGGCAACTTTAGCACACATATCTATGTATGTATGTACAGTCTCTCAAATAAATAATTGCGAAACATTGAATTTAAAGGGTAATAAATAAACTATCCCTGCAGTATGTTTGGTGGCAACAGTCCCCGTTTCGATAGTCATTCACTAGCTACTTTTGTATTACAGGTGGCAGGTGGTGAATTTAGGAGTTGTAGGTTATAAAGAGGCGAACCATAGTAAGCCAGTAGCCTCTCTTCGCATTACTGGTGGATAGTGAATTCACCAGTCAAAAGTAAAACAGAGGAGAACCAGTATGTGCAGTGTCCCAATTGGTTAACGGTAATGCACACGGTGGCAATAGACATTGCCATGTTAAATACATCAATTGAATACAAGTAAAAGGGAATAAGGGAACTAGTGCAGGTCCCAAAAAGGACTAACCATGATGGAATTTTGGACCAGTGATTTATACTTCAGGGATGTTTCCAAACTCCTTGGCTGCTTGTCAATAGAAGAATTTCACCGATATTATGACAGAAGAATATAATTAAGACATATTGAAGAAACGAATTAGTACCAGAAAGTGTTAATTCAAAATCCTTAAGGACACGGAAATACATTTTAAATTCTACAAGAACAATTAACCCAAATACAAGTAAGTTCTTGTTATGTGTAATATACTGTAGTTCTTGATGCACCTCCATAAAGTCCAGTCATGAACCAAATAGATAAATTCTAAGTTCATTTATAAAAAAAAGGAAAGAATTAGGTGCCAAAAGAGAAAAATTAGTGTAATTTTTTAAGGTCAAAACTAGTAATTGGATCGATCCAAAAAAACTCAGATATAATTAGTGTCAATAATGGCCATTGAACAACATACCTTCATTTTTTTATAAATAGCTTTTTGTCGTTAAAATTTACTATTACTATTTACTAATTGTTTACAATTTTTCATTTTGCAAATATTTATATGACAAACTGTATGTAACATCATCACTTTGACAACACAACGTGGCAGGCAAGCCGGCGTCAGAGGCTTTGCAAAAAAAAAAAAAAAAAACAACAATAATAACAACAAACACAACAACATCTAAAATTGGGAGCATGCGAGAGAGCAAAGTAAAATAGTACATAGAAGTTGAAGAAGGGCAACCCGAACGCAACAACAAGAACAACAACATCCGGCACATTTGCAAACCACAACAACAAGAGCAACAACGGCATCCAATACTAATAGGAACAACAAGTGCCAAATGCATTCAGAGAGTGAGCATTAAATACTCCAAATGAAAGAGCGCCACTTTATGATTGGAAGCAAGGCACAAAAAAGAGTGCAACAGCATAACCAAAAGCATCTAATGTACGCAAGTGGAGTAATAACAACAACAACAACAGCACACGAATGCATATCAATCTCTCTCTCTCTCTCTCTGTGTGTGTCTCTGTCTGTGAATGTATTTATGTCTTTGGGGCTCACTCTCACTTGCCTCTGCCAGCCATCCACAGACACAGACAAATCTACATCCACATACTATGTGTGCAAAAAGAGTAAAGCAATGAGATGAGGAGTATGGAAAAAAGAGAAGAAGAAGCTAAATTTCATGAATGGAATTTGTAAATTTTGCTTTCAATTTTTTACGGTTTTCTTTTACACATTCACACTCACACACACAAATACAGACACACGCAAATCGACACTTTTTTATCTCGTTTAACTTTAATTTTTTTTCTGTTTTGTTCTGTTGTAATGATTTTTCTTCGTCTCCTTGTTTTTTGTTATTATTTTTTATCTTCTGTGCAACGTGCCTCAGTGCTAATCATGTGTAGCGCGTGAAGAGATGACGAGTGTGGAGTAGCAAGAGAAGTTCACGATGCTGTTGTTGTTGTTGTTGAGGAAGACCAACACATTAATATAACAACAGCATGGATGCATGCGATGTCTGAGCGCCACAAGCATCTATTGAGTAACAACAAGTAGATAAGGGATAAAGAGAGGCATATACATAGATGGATAGAAAGAATGAATGATAGACAGAGAGAGAGAGAGAGAGAGAAAGAGAGAAGGGAGGAAGGAGACACTGGAGCAGAGCAGGCTTAAACCATCACCTCACACAGGCGGCTACATTCTTTGCAGTGCGCTTCTGCTGTTCCTTTTTAAGTCCGTCGTCATCCGTCATACCTTTTACCAAACTATCTCTCTCTCTCTCTCTCTCTCTCCATACATCCATCTCTCTTTTATCCTTTCGTCTATCATCAGACTTTTTTAAGCACATTTTCTGTTCTTTTAATGCATTTGTTGCACAAGTGCACGACAAAACTGGATTTTATAACGTAAAATAAAATATAAAAATAAAAAAAAAGGAAGATGACGGCAAAGAATAATGAATACCAAGCCAAACCAAACCAAATCTTCGTCGTTTCCATACACACAAATTTAACATATTTGTTGCCATTTTGTGCAGACAACGACCGATATGATGAAGTGTGGGTAGAGATGAAGGGGGAGAAATGGGGGTCTAAGAAGTTTGGCGCAATTGTAATATTAAAATCGCGTTGGTATTTTGTGTGATTCTTCTTCTGCACGCGCAAAATCAATGGATGTGGATGCCCAGTGGCGGATTTTGCTGGGTTATTACCATTAAAAATATATATTTTTTTTATCGATTTATTAAGCACCAATCAGCGCTCATTATGTTTTATAAAGCGTTTATTTTCAGAGTAAAAAATGTCGCCAGGTTTATAATAAATACAAAGGATCAAATAGAAAGTTTCAAATGTAATGGTTCAAGGCCTGGGGAGGTCAGTGGTGTTGCGCCACCATTTCAGTAAAGGGCATTTGAGACTTTTGATAGAGGTTGCAATGGACAGTAGTCTTACGAAACGTTTGTTATGAGACATTCATAGTGTGAAATCTGGTATAAACTTCCGCCAGGTTCGAGGAGTCTCTTTGAATAGAAGAGTTTCTAACACCTGTTTAATTTCTTTTGGCACCTAAGTAACTTCGACGTGATGTGTTGAACGAAAGTAAGACTTTGCTCAAGGATGAGACCTATGAACAATTAATTCCCAGATATTTTTGCCAAAATCAGGAGAATTGAGAAGGTGGAAGTTATAATTAATTGAACTGAAAATCTCAACGAATAATCAATATCAGTTTCAACAATGTGCTGAATACTCATAATTTAAGAAATTCTCTTAGCGCCTTTTGTTTGTGAAATCAACTTTATTACGTTACTGTATAGAGTTTGTGAATTTTTTTGACTTTTTCTTTTTAATGCCTTTTGTTTTTGTTTCTTGTCAGTATTTGTTATTGTTATTGCTGTTGTTCTTCTTCTTCTTTATTATTGATGGCAACTTTGTGCGTACTTCCTCCAATCCTCTACCTTGCCTAACAAACTTTTAAAGCAAAATTACATACATATACTTAGATAGATACATATGTCTCTACATTTGTATCTGCATATGCAGGCGGCAACAGCAGAGCAGTGTTGCGTCGACAATGTCTAGGAATTTTAAGTCGATTAAAAAAAAAAAAGAAAGAAGAAAAATTTGCAACTTTTCTTTGAGTTCTCAAGAGTCTGCAGCAGGCATGTTCTACATACCAAAGTATCTAAGTACATATCTATGTATATAGGAAACATATGTACAAAAAGTATCTATGCATTAGGAAGGAGTGAATTGCTTTTGCTTGCCATCAAACAGCTTGACTTTGCGCCTTCACCAACTTCCATTTCAACCACTACAATCATGTCTTCTTCTAATAGGCGTGCAATGATGTCGTCTACTGCTTTATAATAAACTGAATTAACATTTTTTGCATGATTCTTGGGTTAAGTAATAAAAAATGTGAAAAATTTGTAAAAAGAGAAAAATTATGAATAAAAAAATTATTATAAACTTTGTTAGACAACCAAAGATTCAATAATAAACAACATACGAGTATAAGGAAATAAGAAAATAGTTTAAAAGTGCAAATATTTGCACTGCAACAATGAGAAGAATGAAGAAGCGAAAACACAAACTAATGAATGTGTGAGTGAGTGAATAAAAGAAAGGAACAGAATGAAATCAGATCATATAAAGTTTTGTGCATCACTTTAGTTGTGTTGTTAGTATTTATTTAGTTTATATAGTCGTTAACAACTTCTTGGAATTTGCAATCTCATCTTCCACCGAAATATATGTAAGATATAACAAAAAGAAAGAACTGAAATAGAGAGAAAATTATAAGGCGAAGAATATGTACGAGTATATAAAGCAAAGTAAGCGCCGCCGCCTGCAAAAAAAAAAAAAAAAAAAAAAATAAAGAGCAACGCAAATTACAATAAAATAAGCAAAAAACAAAGCCATAAGCAAAAATCAGGAGTTAAGTAGGAGTGAGTGAGTGAGTGTGCAAAGTGAGTATCTTTTGCCTGTGCAGCACCACCGATGACTTTGAACTTTAGCGACGATGCATGCAGGATGTTCTCCCAAGAAGAGAAAGAGACTTACATCCACCATCATCTACGTCTACGTGGCAATAATCTAATCGGATGTGCAGCATAAGTGCAAATTTAGCTTTGGGAAACGAATTTAAGACAGGATGGATTTTTATTGCTGCAGAGTGTGTTGCGTTATGGGAGAATTGTTGTCAGACGCCTAGGAATATTCCTACATAAGCAAAGTAACTTTATGACAAATGGAAATGGTATAAAGTTGAAGTTAAAGAGGATTAGACTTAAACAAATAGTTTAAGAGAATACATATTTTCATTCAATGATAATCAAAAAGTTATCAAGATTTCCTAATATAAAGTGTCTTATATCAATTCAGAATGCTTAATTGGAATTTGCCAATCAATGAGGCACATTTTGAAACCCCCACTGCTCTAAAGATCTTAAAAATCGGTGATAATAAACCTCAATCACACCCTACACTTCCATAAAGTCTCCTTATCCACTGTAGGACAAAAGATCTCATTAAAGTAAGTTTAAATCAATGGACAAATTGTCATTATTTTGGGTAAAAACTGACATGGTGTGAACGATTACCATTTATTTTGACTTTCAAGTGATTGACAACGATCGATATAATTAACATTTATGAATGGGAAAATGATTGGCACAGTAGTTTAAACGCCGGTTTTTGCAATGGACAGCATGAATATTTGTGATTGACAAAGATGAAACCGATTGATTTTGTTTTTGTCATTACATATGTATTATGGGTAAAAGGTGATTGGCACTGACTGAACAACGGGTTGCTTTTCACTCTGACATTCAAGTGATTGGCAGCGATTGACATAAAACACCCCATTATGGGAAAATGATTGCCATTGTGATGTGAAATGGTGTTTAAATTGAACCTCGCCTCGGGAACTACAGAACAACGGAAAAAAATTGTACCTACTCCTCTGAATATTGTTAACGGAGGTGTGTTTACATTTTGTCTTTACTTGCGACCTCGTGCGTGCATCTCTACCGAGTTTAACCGGCTGACTTGCATCTGAGAAAGCGGCTAGCAATCCGAGAAGATCAGTTTAGTGGAGTCGGTTTATTTTAATTCACGAACTCTTGAGAAGTCCCTTAGAAGGTAACAAAGCTTTAAAATTGTTATTTGTTCAATGTAAATTGGCTCTCAATAATTTGTATTACCAACTAGCGTACCCGTCCCTGCTTCGCACGGGTTGTTGTAGCATCATTATATTCTCTCTATTACACTTTGAGTATGAACAAAGAACACAGTTTGAGTATCACAAAATTAAAGTGCTATTTTAGTTAATTTTTTGTAGTATGCTTTTAGGCGTTGGCGTTTGAATATCCCAAATCCCAAGAACGGAGACACATATCGGCAATCAGATGAACGGGATGGCAATTTAAAAAACTAAAGAAAGACAAAGATGAAACTGGTTCATTCTTTTTTTTATTGAAAGCAGGCGAAAAATCCTTTGGGTTTTGGCGTTTTCGGCAAGAACTCGTTTTGTAAATCGATTGATAGAAGTGAATGGGTATTTCGAATGACATAGTGTGAACGCATGGTATTTTGGCTGCCATTTTACTCATCCTGTTACCCGATTGGGTCAAGTTACCCATTGGTTTAAACGAACCTTTACATGTTTATTATATAGAAACTTATTCCTTTAAAGCTTCAATAAACAAACAAATAACTTGATGAAACAAATTAATGTTCCAATTTGAATATATTTTACTGATAAGTCACTAAGTTCTATTCAAGATAAAAACATACTGAAATCACTTAGAATAAATAAAATAAATATACTGGTCACCAGAGGGGCGCATCACCCAGAATTATAGCAACTATAAATACCAGAAATATTTATAAATTTATTTAACAAAAAACTTTCATGAAATTTTGAAAAGGCAAACTCATATGTTTCACAACTAAGTGTTTATCTTCTAAGGTAAAACTCAACTAACAATATTTAGTACTTCGCTGCTTCTCTCTCAAAATCCCACGTTTCTTAATAACATAGACAACTTCTATTATCCATACTTCACATATTTCTTAAGCTCAACCACCAAATTTCGTTACATTACAATACTTTATGGTTGACTAAATCTTTCAGAATTTATGATTTTATGATGAAAAAAAAAAAAAACAAAAATTATAATTAACTTAATATTAATGAAATTAGCTTTGTTCCCCTAAAATCAACAGATCCTTTGCCTGCCTGCCATTCATTATATTATTCACATTATTATCCCTTCCTTATAATTCAGAAGAAATCATGTAAAAAAAAAATATATATATATACAAGTATATGAAGCAATAAGTAACGTTGCTGACTTCTTAGACCGATTGTCTCACACACATCATGTTCAGACATTCAGTCATTCACTTTCTCTGGGTGGGTTCCAGATGCATTCGTGCATGCAATAGCAAAATTGCAAATAAATAAAAAATAATTGAAGCATTAAAAATCAAGATCATTTTTGATTTTCTATGGCTATTGCAACAAACAGCATGCGGTATGATGAGATGGGATGACAATAAACTGAAATCTTAAAAGAAGATACATAGTATTATGAACTTTCTTTCTTTCACTTAAAAAGACACGTGAGAAGGACGAACAAACAGCAGCCCAGCAGCTGTGCAATATGGTGTCAAGATATGTAAGAACACAAAAATGTACATAATTGTGCAATAAACCACACAGGACATAAGGACAGACAGACAAATAGAGACATGACAATGTGTCCTGCACCCTAAAAAAACATAATTTGATCCTTCTTTCTCTTGTCACGTAACGTAACTGTCACAGAAATTATTGCAAAACTGTCTTTCATAAATTTTGATGCATAATCATTTCTTTCTCATTTCAAAATTTTCAAGATCCTTTCTTTCTTTTTCTTTCTTCATTCATGCTCATTTTAATGAGAGCAATTTTTACTCATCTATTGCATAGTTGCATTTATTCCTTGTCATTGTCAATTTGTTTTATATGAATTTTTGTACAGTTTTTCTTTATTTCATTCTAATCCTGATCAGCATCTTCTCTTCTGTTTGTACATCATTGGGCTATCGTACGTGTTCATAATTTATGCCTTGAAGACACAATATCACCTGCCTACCTTTCTACCTATAAACGAACAGAGCATCATGACTAGGATACACACATTAACATAGTCCTACTAGTTGACTCTTCCTACTACATACTTATTGTAACAATAGTTTTTCGTTTAGTAGTTTTTCTTCTTTTTTTAATTCTATCATTCGTAATATTGTCCAATCTATAACAAAAAGCAAAAGCAATGACAGCTGTAGGTAGACCCAATCCTAAAAGAAGTTCCTGAACCTACCCCTCTTCTTCTTCTTGTCCGATTTCCTCTTTTAATGTGGCTTTAACATCATTTGTTTCCTTATTTGCAGTTTGTTTTTCTTTTGCTGTTCCATTGTTGTTTTATAATTAAAGTGAAGAATATTTTTTTTTTCTATTCTATTCTATTCTATTCTGTTTTGTCTTTGGTATTTATTGATTTTATCGTTTTAGTTTGGAAGCAGAAGATGATAATAATAATTTGTATCTTAAAGAAACAGGTGGTTTGCTTTGTTGTTCATCTGTTGTTATTAGTATATTTCCTTATATTTGGGGTTTATTATCTAACTTCAGATGGTGCATGCAATGGCGTTGAAATGTTAATCATCAAATGCTAATTAGAATTCGATTTTGGGATTAATACCACAAATTGAATACTTGACAATCGTATTCAATTTATGCTTCAACGATAATCCGATTTATGTCTGTATGGAGATAAGGAAGTTCTATTGTTTGACATCATTCAACAACAATGAGAACCTACCTAGGTATCTTTCAGGAATAAAGATAACGACTATTGGTAGATTATTAGTTTTTGGCAATTTGCATATAAAAAATATATATAAAAAAGACTAACTTTGGCTATGTCGAAGTTGTAATACTCTTCACGCCCCAGCTAGTGGTCCGAGGGTCTTGACATTTATAAGGTTGGTGGCTATGGGTCAGACACTTTATTTTAAGTCGATAGTACAAAAAACAAAAAAGTTTTTCTATTAAGAACTTTAATTTGGATCCCGGTTTGTATGGTGGTACCACTCCTAGTAGTCCGAGGGTCTTGAAATTTTCATGGTTTGTGGATATGGGTCAGAGACTTATAGTGTCCAAATTTCAGTTCAATAAGTAAAAAAAATAAAAAAATCTAATAAGAACTTTAATTTAAAAGGGGGTTTGTGTGGGAGGAACCCCTCCTGGTAACCCTAGGATCATGAAATTTATATGATTGGTGGATATGGACCAGAAACTTATACTATCCAAATTTCAGTTCAATAAGTCAAAAAACAAAAAACGTTTTCTAATAAGAACTTTAATTTAAAAGGGGGTTTGTATGGGAGGTACCCCTCCTGGTAACCCTAGGATCATGAAATTTATATGGTTAGTGGATGTGGACCAGAAACTTATACTATCCAAATTTCAGTTCAATAAGTCAAAAAACAAAAAACTTTGTCTAATAAGAACATTAAAAGGGGCTTTGTATGGGAGGTACCCCCCCTAGTGGTCCGATTCGGCTGATTCACGAAATTGATCGGCGTTTGGTAAAAATAAACCTATGTACAAAATTTCAGCTCTCTAGCTCAAAAACTGAAGGACTAGGAGTGCGAACAGACGGAAATGGCTAAATCAACACGTCTCATCGAGCTGATCACAAATATATATACTTTATGTGGTCTGCGATGTCTCCTTCTATGTGTTACAAACTTCATGACAAACTTATAATACTATTCACTAACGTGAAGAGTATAAAAAGAGTCTTCAAGATTATTTATCTATTTGCAATTACATAGATAAGTTTTAGGAAATACATTTATAGCAATAAAAAGATAATAGTTTCTTTCTTTTCATTGATTACACAGGCCTGCAATGAAAACCCCCTTTGAAATGAATATATAAGAATATATAAGACTAAAAATTAGAAACAAATATGACCTTGGCTTTGCTGTATCACGTCACAAATTTTCTAATCTATAGATTCTATATAAAACCATTTTTTGCAGAATATAATTGAAAATTCACAATTTCTTGTGTGGAAAAGCATAGCATGACTTTTAGAGATCAAAATAAAGGAATCTCTAGAGAGATTTTCAATCATTATGAGTTGAGTGAGACACTTAATAGAATAGATTTTGATAAACTGAAACTAAACTTATCATTTTTTCTATATTCCAACAAATGGATCATTGAATCGAACGTTGTTTTTTTTAGCAAATTCGGACTTCCATTTAATGAATTTATATACAATGAAGCTCTTCCTACTGAAACCGTTTGGAGCAAGTTACACAGATTTCATCAAGAAGCGTCAAAAGTCGAAAGTAGGTCAAAAGTAGATCGACTTCCGACTTTGTGACTTCGCTTCGGCTTTCTAAATGTTGCGAATGAGCAAAGAACTCTATTCCAAACCGAAAACAGCTGTTTTTTGTTTACGTTATAAAGCGTGAGAAGCTTTTAACTCGAAGCGTCGGAAGCGTAGGAAAACAATGAAAACCGTGAGAAGCCAACATCATAAAGCGTGCTATGTAGTTCTATATTTAGTGCATATTGATCTCATTTGAATGTTGAATCATTATAAATTTGTATACAGTGAATTTTTCTTTACAATGAATAAATTTTGCAAATGGAAATTTAACTCTCATGCGTTTTTGCTCCATATAACGAATAGATTTGTAATAGACCATGACATATCTAATTAAAAATGTTTTAGAAAGACAAGATTTTCGAAAGATGACAAGTCTCAAATTAAACATTGGGATGAAGAGGACTTTGTTTCACTATCCAATTTGGATGCTCTACAATTTTCATTGAGACCAAATATTGATGCATCATTTGAAAACTACCTCAAGGTTGATATTGATATGCAGCATACCGGGGACAACCCGTTCGATGAAAATATTCTCCGCAGTATTCTGGAAAGTCATGGAGTTCATGCTATTCAGATTCAGATAATAATGATAAAGAATTGAGATTAAAACCTTGTAAGTGTTTAAAACAATAATAATAATATTTTAGGAGATTTTTCTCTATTATCAAGAAGCATCTACTAAAGCAGAGTTGTCCAACCCGTGGCCCAGAAGCGGTCCAAGTGACAAAACGCAGAGAAGAAAAGTGAACAGAAATGTCGTTCGATTTTTTGCCAAAGACCTTTTTTGTTTTCTACTTTTTTTTTAGCTATTCTAATATACTTGCGGCCCAAATCACCAAGTCTTCTTCAAATGTGATCCAGGAAACCAAAAATGTTGGACATCCCTATACTAAAGAATTAAGACTAGGTAACAGATTTCCCATAAGGGAACTAAGGTCAACGAGGATTCATGTCGTGATATCACTAGCCAATCACTAGGTGAAAATAATTAAGATCTGCCACCCCAATTATCTTTGAAAAAGTTGCCTCCTTTGTCTATTTTTTGCAGAACAATACAATTCGCTCATATCGAATAAGAGTCTGACATGGATTAAACAAATAGATGAAATAAGATGTGATTTTTTTTCATAGGCCCCAATTTTCCAAGGTTGACGATGAGAATCACTTTATCATCAATGGCACCTGCTATCGTTCAATGATTTCGACCTTTTTTTTTGCCCAAAATGCAAGAGCTAAACCTGGTCAACATGTGGTTCCAGCAAAACGATGCTACAGCCCACAAAGCACGTAAATGGATGAAACAATTGAGAATGAGTTCAGTTATCTATTTATCTTTCTTGATGGACTGATGAACTGGCTGACAAGATCGTGCAATTGGATGCATTTAGATAATTTTTCTTGGGGATATGTCAAATCAATCGTCTATATCAATAAACTAGAATCATTTGCAGCATTTGAAGACACCATTAACGAGATTCCAGCCAATATGCTCGAAAAAAGTGACTCAAAATTGGTCTTGTTGTATTATGTCTTATGAATTAATCTTGAAAAAGTAAAAAAAAAAAAAAATCAAAATCAAAATCAAAAATATTATAATAAAAATGACCCATGGAAACTGATAGAGAAATGATGTCAGAATCAATTTCTGTACCACTGCAACATTTAATTTACAGTAAACTTAAATGAAATATGGGACTTTCCCTATTTCTTTTCATTGCTTATAGAAAAACCAAGTTCCTTTTTTTTCTTTTTTTTTTTTAATAAAAATAGTTTGCAGTATCAAATGAAAATAAATTCTTGGAAATATATTTATATATCACTTATATCACTTATGTATATGTTTTTGCAATGCATAAATCCATAATAAATAGAGAATATATAGAAAGAAAGATAGATAATGGAAATGCATAAATAAATAAAAGCAATAGTAAAGTGAAGAAAAGTAATGGAAATGAAATGAAATAGAATAAAAAATTAAAGAAATAAAATTGTTTAAACATCCGCTGCGCCTTTAATAAGCTTAAATGTAAATGCTTTCAACATTTTATAGATCAGTTGAATTGATATATGGTACTTACATATGTTTCTGTGTATGTTTACATGTACATACTCGTATATGTAAAGTCAAATGTATTTGACATACATAATACACAGATATGTACATACAATACATTTCCATATGCATCAATGTATGGTATATAGATACAATATATGAAGTAAGTATATATATAATGATTGTAAAGAAACAAACATATTAATCATGACGATTAATCACTTTATCAATGAAGTGCGAACTCGTTGTTGTTGTTGCTGCTGCTGTTGCTTGAAGAAATAGTGCATATGATAGTTCAGTAATTGAAGTAGATTGAAGAGAGAGAGTGCAGAAAAAAAAAATTATAAATTACGAAATGAAAAAATATGAGATGAAAAACAAAAAAAAAAAAAAAAAAAGAGGAAACAGGAAGAAGTAGTAGTAGAGTAGGCGAAACCAAAAGAGTGACAACATTATATACACACACACACACACACACACACTCAAAGATCCTCGTACACAGAAGCAAATATTCATACACACATGCAGATATTCAGATACATATACTTTTTTACACATAGATACAGATTAATGTATCTACATATGTAAGTAGTATAGTATGGTAAGTATATGTGAAGTGTTGTAGCTTTTTGCTACAAATGAGTGCCTCTGTGACCCAATTGGGAATGGCAACGACATCGCAGACATCACCCACAGCAGCAGCAGCAACAAAACCAAACACAAGAAAAACAACTCAAAACAACTGTAGAGGAGAAGTATTGTTGTAAAAGAATGAAAAGCAACGTTGGCTACTCATCGTAAATGCAAAAAAAGAAAAAAAAAATATTCTACAACAAAAAATCAAACACGAGTAGCACAACAAAAATCAGAATGACTATCATACTATATACATACATACAATGATTGAAGTATCTGTGTGTTGTAGTAGGAGAATATGGACAGATAAATAGACAGATAGGCATAAAGCAGAGATTCTTCAGCTTATGTTTTAGTCCGCGAAATCTCATTTGCACAATCTTTTCTTTGTAGATCCACACATCATTTCAACTTCAGGCGTCTTTCTTCAAATAAAATTTTTAGTTCAATAAACTCCTTTTAGAGCAAAGACCCCATATTGATCTAGTAGACCCATTTACTCCACAAAAATATTTCTTAAGCCTAGAAAAATTCAAAACTTTAGAATATAAAGTTCATGATGTCAAAATTGTTTCATGGGCCAAGGGTTTAAGAACCACTGCCTTATAGACATAAGAAGATGAAACGAAATGAATGGCTGCAGGAAATCGATGATAGCAATAAGGCAAAAGCCCAACAAGAACAACAACCACATACAAACTCATATATCATAATAATAAAAAAAAATATATAAAAAAAAAATAGTGTCGCATCATTTACACGGGCATGAGTGGCAGTCACAATGAAATGTTGTCAACAACATCATCATCGTCATTTTAATTGTAGGCAGCAAACAGATAGACAACAGTCAAAGTCAGAACATCAGGCATATGAATGTTGTTAGGTATATTTATCTCCATTTGAATGAAATGTGTGTGTGCGTGTGTGTGAGATCAAAAGAGCCTTTCGAATACTAGAGGACGCTACTTCTATAGCTAAAACAATGATTTTAAATGGTAAACTAGCAACATGAACAACAACAACAACATGAAGCAAAGTATTCTCTCATAATATCTCGACTAGTGGGAGCTTGGTGAAGATAAATTTTTGGGCCCCATAACCTAATGTGAAAAACTATTCACTGAAGACCTTTTCACTCTAAAGCCTTTCTTTGAACTTGTATTGATCTCAGTTTAACTTTTATAAGGATTTCCATTTTTATACTCTTCATGCAGTGAATAGTATTATAAGTTTGTCATGAAGTTTATAACACACAGAAAGGGACATCGGAGATAAATATTCTTGATCAGCGCGACGAGACGAGTTAATTTAGCAATGTCCATTTGTCCGTCTGTATGTATGAAATTTAGTCCCTCAGCTAGAGAGCTGAAAATTTGCTCGACGATTTCTTTTCTTTATACGCAATACATTTGTCGGAATCAGCTGAATAGGACCACCAGACGGGGTACCCACCATACAAACTCAGATTCAAATTCATGTTCTTATTAAAAAATGATATTTGTTTTTTGTACTATCGACTTGAAATTTTTACACTATAAATCACCAATCATGTGAATTTCAAGACCCTCTGATTACTAGCAAGGGTACCTCCCATACAAACCCAGATCCAAATTCATGTTCTTATTAGAAAAAGTATTTTATTTTTTGTACTAACGACTTAAAATTACCATCAGACCACTAGGAGGGGCGTGCAGAGTTTAACAACTTCGGCATATCCAAAGTTAATCTTCTTTTCACTGGTTTTCTCTCATCATATGCAATTATCATTTTGTTAAGATTTTGGATTGTGTCCTTTTGATCGCAGTCTTGGGGGAAAACTCTCTAATAGTTTGTTGACTTTGTTGTTATTATATTCCTGTTGTTTTTAATAATTTTGTGATTTTTATTTTTCCTTTTCTGTTGTCAAAAGAGCACAAGCATTCCACATACTACATGCATACATATTTCATTCCTCCACTTTGTGTGTAGATATTTTTCTTTTCCATTACGCTTTTTTTTTGTGTTTCTCTTCTTCATCATTTACTTTACTTAATTTGCTTTTAGCTTGCTTTCTTGCTGTTTGCTTTATTATGTTCGTTTATTGTTTTTGTTGTTGATTTTTTAAGCTTTTTTATTTTTTGCTGTAGCTTGGCGCATTTAAAAATAGCAAACGAAGCGCAATAACAACAACAACAAAAAAAAACTTAATGAAATCGTTTTTAACTCGTTTCGCTTTAAAAATGAAATTTTTTTTTATTGTCTCTGCTGCTTATTGTTTTCATTTCTTTTCTTTACTTTTTTATATTAATTTATAATATTAGCAGGCGGCAGGCAGAACATGTTATTGGCTACATAAGTACAAGCAATCAAAGGCGACAAATGAAATGCATTAACAAAAATTGAATGAATGATAAAATAAAATAGTAAAAAACAAATGGGAGGAGAAAACGTAAAGAAAGTCAAGTTAGTTTTGGGGCAGCAGATGGCTACAGTTTATTCTGTTTGAGGGGAAAACAATGAGCACTAGCTGACCAAGGAGGTCCCCTTTGAGTCATTGGACCAGGGAGGCCTTAAAATGATGAGAATGTCCTTTATATTCAATACCCAAACAAGGTCGACTCATGTCTAGCAACCTTAAAATATTAAAAAAAAAAAAAGTTAAAACCAGAAAAAAGTATCAAACTAATCCTTAAAAATATCTTCAACATAATTTGTTCCGCCTTCACTTTAATTTAACAATCAAATCTCATACATTTCACATTCGATTGGGGCTAAAACCATCACTGCAAGTGACTTGTCAAGTCAATGAAGTGTTGGCAATATACAATAGTAGGTACATACAATAATTAAAAGTAAAGTAAGATAAGATGTTAGTAATACATAAGTATTTTTATTTAAAAAATAATATAAAGAAAAGAAAAGCAAAGCAGAAACACACGCTGTTTGGTAAAGAGCGAGGCCGAGGCCAAAACGAAGGCCATCAATATTAAATGAAAAAAAAAATAAAATAAAAAATACAATAAACACAACACATAAAACAAAAAGTAACATGTGGGGTACCGCAACCTGATTTTTATTTTGTTCACATTTTTTTTTGGTGTAAATTAGCGGAAAAAAATAGTATAAAAAGTTTTCTTCATTAGCAAAGCACAAAAAAGCACAACAAACAAATCTCGTCAAACATTTTCGTTTGCTGTTGCTACTCTTGTTGTTATTGTTGTTACTGCTGTCGTTCGGTTTTGTTGTTGTTGTTATTGTTGTTACTGCTGTCATTCGGTTTTGTTGTTGTTGATCATCATCGTTTGCCGATGACAGACGATCAAATGAACACGAATAACAAAACGACGAACCTATGGGCTACGAGTGAACGAACGAACGAACGATTGTTGCCCTCTCCCTTCCTTGCCAATACACTTGACTAGTTCGAAGCGCGTTGCCAACTATAACACAAAGTTGCAAATAATGATCAGCGATCGTTCGTCGTGCAATTTTTAATTTGATTGAATGTTCACGAAGGCGATTAAAATGAAGGCAGGCGCAATGGGCGCTTATCAATTTAGCACTTAACAAAAAGAAAAGAAATGGTTTACATGAAAAGTTATTTTTTCTTTGAAGAACACAGGAAATAATTTAATGCATATTGCAATAAAATACATACATACATATTTATATAGATACAGATTTATATTTATACAGATTTGTTGAATTACTTTCAATTTTCAAGACAAAAAGAGTGGAAATCTCACAACACAAGGTATTGCGCTCAATGACTGGAAATTGATGGTCGTTTAGAATCAGATAGCCATCCAACACCGACTGTTGGCTCATAATAAAGCATTGGCAGACTCCTGGCTAAAAGCTCTACTTCGTCATTTTTCTACTATGAAGCAGGTACCATCTGAGGCGCATAAGGTGGTGTCTAAAAACCATTAAAATTATCTTGTTCTGATTCCATTGAAAGTAAAAATTATCTGTAGAAATCATTATTAAAGAATTATCACATGGGTAGGACTACAATCTACAAACAATTAATAATTCATTCAATTGATATTAGCCTAAATTTATCTGAAGAGAAGCAGTTCCAAATCTTTTAATAGAAAAAGACACAACAACCCAACCCTACCCCACCTTGGGGTGACGTCACATATTTTGCATATATTGGAAACGGATAATATAGTGTTACTTTAATTTCTCTTATCTTTAAATGTTTGTCTCTCTTAGGATTTCCATTACGACTCAATATAGGTCACAAAGCCTAAAGTTAGAGTTGATAATAATTTTTTGTTAGAATTTTAATGTTTTATATTTTGACATGTGACGTCACAAAGCCGCCGTCCACAGGTGGTCACACTTCGTTAACCCACTCCCCCTTAGTTGTAAGAACCCTGAAAGCGATGCTGAGGTATCGGTGCAATCCCCCAATCCTATAAGAAGGAAGGCGAATACTAAGCATTCCAAAACAAACTGAGCCAAGTAGCCTGTCCCATGTTAAGACTTTGCTAAAACGAAGTGTTATATGTAAGTATATACATATTTACATTTCTTAGATAAAAATAAAATAAAATTCCCAACTACCCAAATAAATATTTCAATCAAAGTTTTAATACCCTTTTAATTTCCAGTTATATAATGACATAGAAAAAACCAATAAAAGAAAAAAGCAAAATAAAATAGTGGGGATTATGGGATTTAATTAAAAATCATTACTTCCGTAAAATAGAATTTCTTTTTATTATAGAGAACAAAAGACAAAAATGATAAGAAACACACAAAGAATTAATAATACGTAAACTTAGTACAAATGAAGAGAAATAAATTGAAAAAATTCCAGTAATAAAACTTTGCTTATTGCAACCAAACCAACTAAACTTCTGTAAACTGAGAATGCTCGATAGGAATGAGGCACGTTCTTCTTAACTAAACAGAACTGGTTCAAAAAGAAACGCCGCAAATGGAGACGACACAATGACGACGACGATGATGATGATGATGATGAAGAAACTAAAGACAACAAATCGCAATAAATAGTGTAGAGAAATAAAAATAAAAAAGAAATATATAAAAGCAAAACAAAATCGAACAACAAAACATCGCAATTTAAAGTTTGATGGCCAAGAAAATTTTTCAAGAAACCTTCTTTCTTAGTCTCGACTGCCTCTACTAACCGTTTTGACCAAAGCCAAGCATAGCAAGACCAGCAAAAAAAAAAAAAGCAGAACAGAACCAAAAAAGACTAAAATCACAAACATGTGTAGAGTAAAGTGAATGAAGTATTAAAGTGACCAAAAACAAAATACATAACAAGAAACTGATGACGCTTAGCATTGCTTTTTGAGTATAATAATATTGAGAAACAAATCATGACCAAGTCGAACCAAGTATAAAAAAAAAAAAAAATAACCAGAGAAAGAGGTCATCAAACTATGACGTCGCATTAAAAAATATAAAATAAAAAAGAAATAATAAAGAAAAGTAAAGAAGATAACCATATAAGAAACTACCCAAAATTTCATAAGTTTTAATTCTAAAGAAATACATAACCGAAAATAAGAGAATTTTGTCCACGTCTTTATTGATCAAAACTTTGGATAAATCATAATGAACAATCAAGTGAGTTTATATTTAGCAATACCTTAGAATTTTGTTGAATAAAAATATAAATATTAACATGGATTCTCTTGAAGCTTATAACATTTCCTCATAACCCGAATTTTGCAAATTTATTTGCCATTCTAAATCGACATGTGAAGTTTTCTCTTGATTATCCTAAGAAATTCAGAAGCTTCTCATATACTAAAAACTCTTAAAATCAAAAGTTTATTGTGTCAACTACATTGAATATTGTTCTGATCAGAACAGATAAAGTCAATATCCACTTCTCTCACAATAATTTTGAACACAATGATTTACAATTGAATTTTGTATGGGAACTACCTCTTCCAATAAACGCAGAACTCTGATTCCGGAAGATTTTCTGTGTATGACAATAAAACTTTGTGTCTGAAGTGAATTTCAAAACGAAAGTTCAAAAAACTGATTGAAAAGTTGAAATCATAGAAACAATCAGAGGGAAATCGTGCCAATCGATTTTATTTGTTACTCCATTCAAATAAGTATGATTTACTCTACTCTTTGAGGACCCCGATGCATGGTTCTATGCATTACAATTTATAATCTTATTCACAACAGTGTGAAAGTTATAAAATCCACAGTCTGCACATGTGTGACAGATCTTAATGTTTACGATATCTTGTAATTTCTTTTTGAGATAAGTTATTATCATGAACTCATGTTTAGTTATACTTGAGTAATGGGGCAGGGGTACTCCCGGCAAGAGTCATGGGCCTCCTTCCCTGAGTCATGGTGCATGTCGACTGCCTACAGCCTACCGTGTAGGTAAAACAAAAAAATG
The DNA here is from genome assembly GCA_035041805.1 of Amiota mariae. Taxonomy (NCBI): domain Eukaryota; kingdom Metazoa; phylum Arthropoda; class Insecta; order Diptera; family Drosophilidae; genus Amiota; species Amiota mariae. The sequence continues at coordinate 99,026 of JAWNKV010000003.1, forward strand.
AATGAGATGAAGAAGTTATGTCACGTAATAATGAAGTAAAGCTACTCTCTGCAGGAGAATATGAGCCTATAAGTGTGGTGAACCTCTAGACTTAGGTGAAAAGAAGATTGATTGAAGATTGACAGGGCAATGGAAGAGTGCTCTTAATCTTAAAGGGAAGCCTTGGATGCCTACTCTGAAGTAATACATAAAGCAGTTCCGGAGTAGGTAAAGTATCCAATGGCTGCGGATGGAGGTTTAATGGAGACACCACACACGTAGTCACGACGGTGACTATAGGCTCAAAAGGACTCCTCCCTAACATAAAAAAAATAAATAAATTGAGTAGTAATTTGAGTAGTAACACATAGCACGTAATAAGAAATTATGCAAAAATTGTTCAATTTTAAATAATTTTAGTCTTTATATAATAAAAATATATGTAAGACTATATAAGATTCTTCATTATTTTGCCTAATAGATGCCTTGAAATTATAAATGACTATGTGAACTTTTATAATAAAATATTTAAGAAAGAAAATATTCAGAAAAGCTTCAAAGAACTTTAAAAAATTACTTCATCAAAAAGGAGAATAATGGTCTGACAGACAGATATCCTTTCAAAACTATCGATGTTTTATAATTGAAATTGAAAATATTTTTAAAGTAACAAATTGAAGAATTGAATTGTTACTGGTCTTACAGGCAACTATCCTTTCAAAAGTAATGATTTTTTTTTATTATTAAAAGTCATTTCTATATAATAGTAAAACTAAGATCAAAGAATTTATGATGGATTATCTTTTAATATTCTTCATAAAGCCAATTTCTTTGGTATAAGAGAACAGTCAGTTTAAACTAACAGAACACAGATATAGTTTCCGATGAATCAATGTATCAATCAATCAACCTAACAATAATTAAAGAAATTAGAAAGAAATAAAAATAATTTCTATAAAATAAACAAATAAATTGAGAGACTTACCTAGAAAGATTGTTTCTGTTCCACTTAGTTTGAAAACCATTTAGTAGTTTATGTTACATTAACTTTGTTTTTCCAGTAAACAGATGTGTTTTTGTGTTTATGTATTTTAATGAATAATAAAATTCGTGCTGTAAAAGAAAAAACAAAAGAAATTTGTTTAGATAAATAAATATGATATTTTATACAAATATTTATATTAAAAATATTCCATTGAATGAAGTGTATCATCAAAAGATTTCGTCGGATTTACAACCATTCAAATTAAAAAGAAATGCTGACGAGCATTTCATCGGATTACTAAGATAATCCTTTGATTCCTATGTGCTTACAACATAATTCGAGAACACAATTTAAGATATTTTAAAAGAATTTTCATTCAAAATAACAAATATTAAAATATGATTTAAAACTTTGAATAAAAATCGAATAAGGTTCGATTAACAAGCATCAGGGTTTGAAGATAGGAGTCGTTGCTGAAAGAACTTCAAATTATACTGCCTTGGCGAATGCCAGTAATAAATAAATAAATGGCAAAGATTGATAATATTAGAAATGTAAGAACCAAAAAGGGTAAAAAAAGATCGGTTTTTCAAGTCACCAATTATTTGTAATTTCGAAGGTAAGAAAATATTTGTCAGTCAAGACGTGAAGACTTGTAAAGGAAGGAAAGATGACTTTCTAATCAATTTATAAGTAAGACAGTCGTATTGACTTTCAATTCAATTTGATAAAACAAACTCTCGAACTCCTCTATAATGAAGTGATTGACCAAGTCTAATGACTTCCTTATAGAAGATTTTAAATGTATATAGATTTCTGCATTGTGGATGAAACATGAACTCCTTCTTATACAACAGATACGAAGAAACAATGGATTTCATTGAATAGAATTAACTTCGAAGAAGGTAAAAACTAAGAAGCCTGTCGCACAGGTGATGGTCATATGTTTTTGGGACACTTGGGCAACAATTCAAGTTCATCCAAAAATACATTTGTAGACAATCGACACTTTGTATAGCAATTGACCCCATGATTGACAAGGACCTGAAAAGAGAGTTATACACACAAAAATTTTGGAAAACTTGGCAGGATTCTAACACCGATATACGTATCACAATCCGATGTGCACTGGCATTCATTTTCCATCAAAAACACCGGTAGTCTATGTTTATGTATTGGACATACTAAACTCACGCACCAACACCTTCTCACCGGCACATCACCGCAACTCTGTTCCTGCGGAGTCATAGTCTCCATTGACCACGTTCTAGATGTCTGTTCAAACTTGGGGAGAGCTAGGGCTTTATGTTTTAAAGACATAAAACCATCAGAATTATTAAAAGAATACTCTACGTTTAATATTGATTTAGTTTATAATATCCTTATTCATTGTAACCTAATCCATCTATTCTAATCATCATAATTTTAAATTTACCTTAGAGTCGTAGGCCTTGGTAGCTAGTACTCTTTTTACTTATTTTAGGTATAATATTTTATATCATATATAAATATTATAAATAAATAATGATGTTTATGGTATATTAATCCCACTTGCTGGACTGTCACCTCATTGTGGTAAAAATTTCACTAGGTATAAAGATACTGAGTGCGATGCCAGTGGATCGAAAACTAGGCCAAACCGGACATCACAAAGGATCGTAAGACTTCTGGGTGAACAAAAACATATAGCGAGCTGTGCGTCTATCCTAGGTTAAACCTCCTTTAAATGCCCAAAACTTGACTGACTCATTGTGGTAAGTGAACTCCTTAGGTATAAGGACTCTGATGAGTGATGTCAATGATTCTCCTATGAGACTAAGGTCGAAGGCGTACACTGAAGTTAAGAGTAGTCCAAATCAAACATCAGAAAGTATCGTAGACATTACAAAGGGTTGTAAGACTTCTTGGTGAACCTCAGCCTTGTAACGAGCTCCTCGTCTATCCTATCCTAGGTTAACACCTCCTAATCATAAATTGGATGCCAAAAAGGGAAAAGTGAAAATTGTTGATGATGATTAAGGCATGTTAAGAGCTTAAACTGATGGATCCATTTAACAGTATTGTTATATTTAGTTAAGAAATTTAAAGTTTATGTGATATGAACATATGATGTTCTTATTGATATGATTTTATGTTGTTCCTATTTAGATCACATAAAGTTGACTCTTCTCTCTCTCTCTCTCTCTCTCTGAAGAACATTACAAACATCAATAACATCATGAAGACCATTCTAGGATCTCTTCTCCTCTTTCTCTCTTCACACTAACAAAACATTATGACAAAATAACAATGCATACCACACACTCAAAGACAACAGAATAAGAGTGTGTGTGCAGGGTATATGCGCCCTTTTAAGTAGTGTTGCAAACTATTCTACCATAGAAGAGCAGAGTAGAGCAGTAGTGAGAGAGAGAGTCGGTGAGTGAGAGTGAGAGATATGCAAGTGAAATAGGCATTTACTAAGTGAGGTTAAAATGAAATGATATAGGAAATGTCCTTTAACATTTATACTGAGTGCACTTGTAAAGCACCTTCCTTCAATGTTATGGATGCACTTCCATTTACCCACATCATCATCATCATCATTATTAACACTTAATAATACGCCACACCTGAGAACATTTATAACAGAATTGTCACACACCACACACAAACTCTGTGCAAATTTGTCATGAAAGTAAGAAATTTTGTTAATTAAACAAACAAACAAATAACATAATAATAATAATAATGCGCACATACATATTTTATAAAGACACCATACAATTATTTTTTTGTATTCATCACCAAATTGCAAAAATGCGCTTCGAAATTATTTCGTTTCAATATAAAAGCAAAGCAAACCAAGGTCAACACGCGATGATGAAGAGAGAACAATAAAATCAAACAGAAATTTACTTTTTGCATAATGACACAAAATGATAAAAAGAAATAAATAAAAGTTTAAAAAAATAAACACAAATTCAATTTGCAAAAAAAAAAAAAATTCAAAATTCAAAATAAAATAAAAAATCCTGTAGATGGCAGGAGTGAGGAATCAACCGCCGGCCGGTGCAGGGCTAACAGCTGAGTTCAACTAAGAATGAGAATCAGCCGGTGCAATAATGACAATGGCCAGGAATGTAGGCACTGTAAACATGATTCAAGCTGATTTTGTACAACCAATTTGATGATGATGATTTTGATTAAGGAAATTGTAGTCAAGCAAATAAATGTTGCCACAGCAGTTTACCGGCAATAAAATCAGTCACTCAACAATCTGTCTGTCTGTCTGACTTTGCCCAGCGGAGCGCTAACGCCAACACACCAATAGTAGTAGTAGCAACAACACCAAGCACCACATACTCAAGCACACAGCACACACACACACATGCATTTACACATTTATAGTATAAAAAGCGCACGCACACAAACACATGTCACATTTTTTCCGTCATCTCCACATTTTTTTTTTTTCAGTTTCGTGCTTCTTCGATTCGTTCATATACTATTCCAAATCTATTTGAACACGTTTTTCCAATACTTTCATTTAATGGATTTCAATAGAAATTAATGCAATTTATAACTGATTCAATTACCTTTCATTTGAGTCCAAAATGATAAAATTCGTTAAACTTTAAGTTATAGAAAATTTATATTTTCTAAATGTGCTTTTTTTCACGACGACTTTACCACGGCGGCTGCAGAAAGAAGAATGCGAACGAATGAGCACAAGAGAGCGAGAGGGCAAATTGGAACATATATATATATATATATATATATATATATATCATATATACACACACATGTATATACTTATAAAGTATAAGCAACAAAACGACAGTTGGAATAAAAGACAAAAAGACTGACTGAATTTTTAACCAAAACCGACAAACGACAAAATATAAAATGCGAAACGATAGAAGAATAAAAATACTATGTAAAGCGAAATTTGTTGTATTTGTTTGATCAGTAAGTCGACCGATTGATCAGATCAGTTACTAGTCACTAGCACTAGTTGAATTGAGTTGAGTTGACTTGAGTAAAAGTTGGCGGGAAATTTTTGAATTTGTTTATAGAAAAGCAATCGCAATCATTTCTTAAATGAAATCCACAAACACACACTTTTCTAGACATGAACACAGTAGTAATAAGTTTAAAGAGTCAAAAGATTACTTTTTCAGGGAATGAAGTGAAATTTTATATAAGCACAAGCATTTGTCAACATTTTTATTTTTTATTGTACGCAGCTAATTGAATCATTTCTTATTATAAAAGTTAATAGATCGAAATTTGTTTATAAGTATTAGCTTTTACTATTTTATAGATGATGCCTTTAAGCTTTGACAATAATCACCCACACTTTTCTTCCTATTATATCCTTATACATAAGTACATATAAAGAAAAATTTCACAATTTCTTTATCAATATATCAGTTTCAAGAATCCAAAAATTTGTCTATTCAAATTTAATCGAAAAATATTCTTGTAAAATATATTTGAAATCATATCCAACAACATAAACACTTTATTTCTTTTCCAATCAGAATGACGCGCGCGCACTTTTTTCTGCCTTTATCAGCCGCATTTTGTTGTTGTTTACATTCGTTCAGCTGTTTCTCTTTGATCAGCTGATTCACCTTTTTGTTAGGGAAGACAGAGATAGAGCGGGAAACAGACACATTTCTTTTGCATCATGTGGAAGTGAGATGCAAATATCTATATGTAAGTGAACTACTCTCAAATTCCAACAACAATTTTTTCAATTCTCTCAATTTTTATTCAATTAGAGATGGACTTTTGAATAAGTTAGAGATGCGTGTAGTGTTATAAGCACGAGCAATATAACCGGAAATCTTCATTAATTTTATAGGCAAAATAAAAAAATATTTTCAGGGTTGCTTCAACAACAACAGAGTTTAATAAATTTATCAGAAATCTTATTTCTTGTCATAGATTTATTTCCCAATTATCTGGAAATTATGTGTTCTCACTTTCTATATCATCAAAAAAATTAAACAAACATTTTCTAACAACTTCTTAATATTCTCTATTTTAAACACTTAATTTTTTTTCTTTTTTTTTTTTGTCAATTTCACTTACTTTTCTTCTTCATATATCAATAATTACAAAAACTTCGTAATTGCTTTTTTCAGGTTCTTGGACCACTTGCATTGCTGAATATGTTATTGCCTTTACTTCCGTCCCTTGAGGATGTTTGCCAATTTCAAAAGGTTCACCATAACAACGACATTGGATCTCAAACGTTTCCAAATCGAATTTGGTTATTTCCAATTTTTTACATATCAAATTTGGTTCCGCCGAGAATAAAAATAATAATTCATCCAAAAAGTGAAATAGTAGTCCTTCTATGTCATCACCTTGTGCTTCGATTTCATAGCAGGACTCGACTGTAACATATTCCAGATCTGTCATATAACCGAACATGGCCATTCCACATTGCTCAAAGGCTTCTTGTAATGTTGAACCCCAGGCATGTAATCTAATGAAAATTGATAAAATTTTAACAATTTAGATAGAAGTGTCATCTTGAGAGAAATATGTGTCGTATACTTACTGTACATCTGCCGTGTGATCCAAATCTGTAACAAAAACAAGAAAACAATAAAGCCGCGCGCAACAGGCATCATTTCAATTGAGTATTATGTGTTATTTGTATTTCTGTTTTGCACTCACATTCGTATTTTGTTTCAGCTAGTAAAAAATTTTCTTTACTAAATTCCACTTCCATTATTTTATGATTTTCTATTAATTTCGCAATAAATAATTAAAATGAGTCAGTCAACCGGCGGAGTTAAGCGTGTTTTTATGCTTCTTCTTTGCAGTGAATGATTGATGACATTCACAGTTTGTGGCGACAATCTTCTGCTGTTTACCATCAGATTTACTATCTCGCTCACACATCATCATCATCAATAAATTGCAATTCAACAAATGGTGCTTTTTTTCTTGCAATTAGTGGTCGTCGTCGTTCTTATTAATATTTCAAATTTTTCTATATTTCTGGTTTCAAAATCTAGTAACAAATTATAGGTGGATTAACAATAATTTAATTATAAAATATGAACATATAACAAGTCATGTAAAACCATGTTCCATCTTTACACAAAAACTTCATTCTTTCCAGGAAACTTACAGAAGTGGACTCCTCTATAACTAAGTCAGTCGTGCAACAACGACTTTGTTATTGACTTGATCCACTTACGCTTTGTCTGAAGCCAAATATTATAAATAATTAAAGTAGGATTCGATATCTAGTGGTTTTCAATATCTAGCAAGGTTGAAGTTCAAGGATTTATTATTATTATTATTATTATTTTTTTTTTTGTTATGCGAATAAGGATGTAAAAATCTTCCAAAGATACTTATGTTATTCCATTAGCCTACCGACTTAAAAAGCCACTATCGTCACAAATACTGTTTATTCCCTACATACCGTAAATGCCAATGCAATCCTTCGTTGGGAGAAATAGTAGTCTTAATTAGGCATCATTATTCACTAGTACATTCGAGTGCCACGCATAATGTTGGCGATTTCTGCAAAGAAGAATGCCCAGTTCTCCATAGAAGTTATCATATGCCTTACAATCTCTTGTGAAGTGCAGGGATATCCAAGGTGCGCGCATACATTATACGTCACTGCGCTTTGAATCGAGGGCACCCATTAACAAGGTGTTCCAGATCGTCCACAACATCCAGGCAGAGACCACAGTATGGTGCCACAGCGTTCCCAAATCTGTGCAAATACTGCCTGTAGCATACATGGCCAGTACTTCAATCATTACCTGCATAGATTTGAACATATTTCGGGCTCGGTAAGAAACTTCTAATCCAAATATCCTTGCAGTATGGGGAATATCATGAGGCGAATGATTACATGCGGTGGAAGGTTGGGACTATTTCGGTTATGAAGCTATCAAATTTCGTGCATCCCATTTCCCTTTTCTTTTGAAGAATAGATGTCTGTTGCGCATCTGTTTTAAATCATTTCAATTCGTGCTAGTATAGAACAAAATCCAAGTCCTAACAACAACAAGAAATCTAATTCAGCTAGCAATTCTATGAATAGAAGGAACAGGTCCACATTTACGGTGAAGAAACAGGGGTGCCCTGGCCCCCACACATTGACGACCTCCACAAACCTTAATTTTTTTCTGCTCATCACTTTGAGGGCCTCCACAAACCTTCATTATATCTTTTTTTTTTCATCAGAAAAGTAAAGAGTCTCCACTTTCTTCAGTGCCCCTGGACCCCCACACACCTAAATCTGGTCCTCAGAAGGAATGCTTAAGCGACATTGAAGAGAATCATAGCCTAAGAACAATTTATAAATTGGACTGCAATATTGATTTTCAAGATTCATCCTTCTTATTCGCACAAAATACGTTAAAGATCCAAAAACTTAATGTTTATAGTATAAGGACAATCGAACATAAGGTGATTTTCTTACATGTGTCTCTTTAATAAATACTCTAAAGCATGGTTGCCCAACCCGCGACCCAAATGGATCCTGAATGCGGCCTAAACACGTATGGTTGGTTTTTTTTTTTTGTCAAAAAAATGTTCCATCTGCGATCCAACTAACAGCGAATTCTTCATATGTGGCAACCAGGGAACCAAAAAGGTTGGACAGCCCTGCTGTAGAGTCTTAACCCACATTATAATTTCTTTACATGTAAATTTGTATGATAAGAGTTCTTAACTACTCTGAAGATTCATTCAAAGAAATTACGAAATATTGATAACAATAAAATAATGAAAAAATTGATTAACAAACGAGTATTTATTTTTATTTTCAAGACCATGAACTTGACAAAGACATAAGTCTCATTAAACAATCCAAGCTACGCGTTACAAATTTAATAATAAATAAAAAAAAAAAATTCAAAGACAAATTAGTCACATAACATCAAAACCAAGTAGTACAATGAATGAATGGCATTGCGACTCTACGTGCCTTTAAATTTTGTTGACAGACCAGTTGGAGGTATAAGCTAAGTGGATAAGTTGGGTCATTATGAACTGCATACAATGTCATATGAGTCGATAAGAAATTAAAAAATAAAAAAAAACAAATCAGGAAATAATTTATTCCAAAAAATATTTTCCAAACAATAATAAGACTTGGGGGGAAAACTCCAAATCACCGGGTGCCCAAGAAACTGTCAATACATGATCCAAAGTAAATACATTGTAAGTAGTATCTATATAACCAAGCACGTGTTTCAATTGTTTTGGATCTTTCTCTTTTTTTTTCTTTACATTTTCAAAGCTCTCAGAAACTTTGTCTGACTTTGGTTACTTTATTATTTCATACTTTGGGACCACCAAGTAATAACAAAATACATAAATAAATTTCTTAAGCCAAAACAGTTTGCAATTGACTCGTGTGCGGTTCACTAGTCTCTTTGGTTTGGTGGCGGCTCAACCAAAGTTAAGCAATAATAAAAATAAACAGAAATACAGAAAAATAAATCAACAAAGTTTTGCGCGTAAGTTTTTTTTTGAGCAACACAAATTTAGTTTAGTTGCCGCTTATTGCGTTATAAAGATTTTATGCAATCCAAATTTTGTGTATTTTAATAATAAATAAATAAAAGTAAATATGAAAAAATGTTAAAAGAAAATCTGATATTAACAAAATAATTTCAGTTACACAATGATGCAGTTGATTTAACCAAATTTGTTTTGAAAAAGAAATGATGGAAAATTTTTACAAAAAACTTTAGGCAAACAAACTTGAAACAGACAATTTTCAAGATTTAGTTTTTATCTTTGTTATTTTCCATCATGGAAGTTAGTGTTGCTGCCTGTTTTGACTTGTTTTTTGCAAGCCAAGTTTTATTATTTTTGAGTTTTCCGCCCGCTTCAAATTTTAATTTTACCCAAGTTTGTCGTTTAAGTCTTTTGTTTTGCTTGGCTTCAATGTGCTTCAGTAACTGTATGTGTATGAATTTCAAAATCATAATTTCTTAAGTGTATAATTCATGTTAATAAATTTTACAAACAATTTAACAATTCAAGTGAATTAAATAATTAAATAAAAAAAAATAAGAAAGGCCAACTAGTTTTTTAATGAGCCAACATCTTCTTTTTTATATGCTATTCATTCTTTTTGTTTGTTTGCTTGCTTAAAGAAGATAAAACACAAAACTTTGGTCATTAATATACCTACAAAATGGGTCAAGTTCATTGTACGTTTTAGTATAAACAACATCAATGAACTAAACTTTATTGTTGTTATAAAGATAACAAAAATAAACTCTGCTGCATCTCATTAAATTTCCATTTTCATTGCAATTACAGTTTGATATTCTCAACACAATGCAACAGTGGTGCTCAAACTGTTTAACAATAACTTGTTTTGCAGTTTTATGTTTACTGCAACTAATACAAGAAATTCAAACTCAACATCTAACAGTTGATGATGATTTTCATCGTTTACTGGGTAGATGTGAAACTGAACGTGATGACTTTGATGATTGTATGAAGGATGTTTTTAATGATTTACGAGCTTATTTTCCAACAGGTAAGAAATATGTATTAGATAAAAATAATATACATATAGTACATATGTACGAGTATTTTGGTGAAAATGTTATTTTTCTTGGGTCTTTTATAAATCCTGAATATATTTATTAGAATCATTCCTTGATTTAAGTCCATGGTCAATTGACATTTTCAATCAATTTTAGAGAAATGTATTTATAGCGATCTGGCCGTAGACCATCGTCTGGAATCTTGCCAAAACTTGAGGAGCATTAGGACCTCCCTTTTTGGTTCCCAAATTCCATCCCAACTATTAAACACTCCAACATCCCTTAATATTTACAAATTCTATAATCTTTTTTAGTACTCAAACATAAAAATTTAGGACATAGATATAATTAAATGACGAGTCGAAGGCCATAGTAGCTAGTGTTCGTTAAACTTCTATATTAAGTCTATTATGAAATATAAGGTTTAATGTGTTAAAATAAAATAAAATAAAATAAAATAAAATAAAATAAAATAAATAAAAATAGTGAAGTCAGAACTTCTATGGTCTTCCGAGTCATTATTGTTTTTAATTCCTAACTATTAACTATTTAAAGTGACGAATTCAAGTTCAATAGTTTACTTCTTCCAATAAATATTGTATAATCCATAAATATAAAAATGGAACTATGTCTGCAAGTCTGTGTGTACATCATACGTCTGCTTCTTCTAGACCGATATTGATGGAATTTTAAGGGAAACTCTGGCATAGTTTGTAGAGTGTTTAATACGGATCGGATACCAGAATTAATGAATCAAATTTTACGTATAAAACTTTGAGACATAAGTATTTTAAAATCAATTTTGGCAAACGTTTCTTTTTGAATTGTGAATCATCAACAAAATAATATCAAATATCATTCATTCTTTCCCTGCAAAGCCGGGAGTGTGTGCTAGTAACTTATAATACTTATAAAGCATTTAAAATAATTTAAAGCTAAGGGTCTCACCATAGTCAATTGACAACTCCAGTTTCCAAAATCATTCACATATAATTATTTAAAACCACAGTTGCTTTCGATCTTTTATAAATAGTATATAATCTACAAATAAAAAAGTCAATCAATTTTTAATGGCTCTCGAGTATCATTCATTGGCTCATTAGTCCCTAGTTATAAAAACTTTAATTTCACCTTAGACAATCTTTTACTTGTCGACAGTTTTAATCAACGACTTCCGCTTATACTCTTTCTTTTCATTTAAAAAAGGTGTTCCAGATTATAACATTAAACCTTTTGATCCGCATCGTTCACCTTTTGTTGAATTACGTCGCGGTGACCAGAATGGCCTTGGCTTTAAACTCATCTTACGTAACATTTCCGAATATGGTTGGACAAAATCTGATGTCACAAAATTTCATACAGATTCCGCAAACAAACGCATAATCTACTCACAATATTTTCCAGAGAAAAGTCTTGAAGGTTATTATGAATTTGCTGGCAAAATGTTTAATACACCATGGAATCGCAAAGGTTATTGGAATCTAACTTTATATGATTATAGGTACGTAGTATACTGATTTTAATGACTGACTAACTATAAAATAATATCTTCACTTCTTACATAGTCAAACAACCAGTGTTCGTCGCTTGGGTGCACCAGGCACTTTACTTAAAGTTCATATTGAAGTGGATCGAATTGGTGGCATGGAAATGCATATAGGCGATATATTGGCCAAGGGCCGCCAACAATTAAATAATCTAGCCGATGGTGTCATTAATAGTATGTGGCCCATTGGTTTACCTGTAATTAAGCCATTAATAAATGAGCTTGTGAGTACCGCATTTACGGATATTTTCAATGAATCCTTTCGTTATTTTCCAATAGATAAATTTTTAAGGTAATAGGTAATATTATGTACTAGTCTACTATTTTAGATTTTTTATATTGATATATGTATATGAATAGACTTTATACAAACTAAAGACATTGTTTACTTACTTACTTACTTCCTATGTTTACAACTTAACTAAGTTTTTATATTTATGTATTATGTATATATTATGTATTAGTTCCAAGGTCTCTTAATCTTCGGCGGGAATTGGTGCATCTGGCAATTCATAATGCATAGTACTTTGTCGATGCATATCAATGAATGTCTCACCAATTGGTTTACAAAATGCAAATAAACTTCTTAGCGACAATATACTATATGCAGATCTATCAATTTGTTGATCAACGGTTTCTTTTAACACTTGGTAGGCTTGCTCCAATTCCGGTGTAATTTGGACTTCTAAAAAAGGAAATAAAGAAAGATATATGTTAACTGAGATATCATGAACTATACTTGATATTGGGTTAAATTATTCATATTTATTAGGAATTCATACATTTTAGGTTTTCCTAATAAAATTTTGTACAAATTTTAAGATCTTATCTTGAGAATTATCAATAATTGGCCTCTATAATAATCCGTAAACATTTTTTTTTTAATTTCAATATTATTCCTTAATGTTTAATGAAGTGAAAACACATTTTTATAAAAGAATACTAAGATCTAGATTAAGCCTGTTACTTTCTTCTTATGGGAAGATTATGCGAGTGTAACCTTTTCAGTCTACGCCTTGTTTAAACGCCAGTGGGTTGGGATGCATCTAAAGCTTAGGGTAAAAAACGAAAGCTGAATTCATAGACCACCTCCATCTTGGATCTCTGTGCAGCATGGTATTTCTGACGAACCAAAGGGTGCCCGTGATTTTTGGGAGAACCTTGTTTTGGTACGCCTGGATTTTGGCAATGTTGTTGTTGTTGTAACTGCAAGGGGGGCTGCAGCGTGTACATTTGAAGCCACGGAGGCTGAAGCATGTACAATTGAAGCCTCGCGGCAGGGGTGAGTGGTCCTTGGCAGACTGATGTCGGGTGATTCCGGGGCGTACATATTACCCTATTCTTTTTAAACGATAGTTTGTTTGAGGGGCGGAGGAGCTAGTCCAACTTCCTAAGTTCTTTGTAGCAACGCGCCCTTTACCAACTTTATGTGTGCCCTCCATGTTAGACATTTATTCAGGGTCAGACTGAGATAACGAATTTGATCCAACTGCGGAATGATGCTTGAGTTGTAAGTTACAACTAGACAGACGCCTTTTTTTAGGGTGAACATACAGTTAGTGGATTTTATTCTCAGAATGTCACAATTTTTAAACATATAACCACTTGAATGGGATCTTAATGACATGGTGGAACGTTATACTATGTAAAATTCTTCTTTGGTTATTTATAGTTAGGAGTTTCAATAATTTCTATACCAAAATATTAATTCATCTTAAGGGACTCCTTTGGAGACTTTATTATAATCCTTGTCACCTGGATGGTCGTAATGTCTCGGAGAGGAAGAGAGGTGGTAGCAGCGGTAGGAGATCAGAGTGATGATCAGTTTATATAATAATATGAAAAGGTTTAACAAATAGAAAGATTAATGATTAAAAATTAAAAATTAATGCCGCCTTGATGTCAACAACTTTACGACTGCATTCTGAGCGACTTGGATTATTCTTCTTATGAATTACAACTTTCAACAACTTGACCCAGCGACTGTCCGTGCTGACAACTTGTCGACAAACACGCTATCTTTCTCGCTACACCTGCTCTCTGCTCCTACTCTCATTGCCACCGCTACATGTGTGTCCGTCTGAAATCCAAGGATTGGTGCAACATTCTAGGCTACTACATCTTACATTCCACCATCAAGAAAAGAAAAGCATATGCTTCAGATGAAACAACCGTGAAGCCATAACCGTATCCATTTGTAAAGTTTGATACTTTTTTTTGCAGATTTTTCGATTAACGTGTGATCTGAAAAACTGTTCGCAATTTAAGATCGAAGTACCGAAGAAGAACTACTTCGCAATTAGCATATAATTGAACTTTAGTTCAGTTCTGTATATGAACTGATTTCCATATAATCTGCCTTCAAGGTAATAGGTAGAGAATCGAGAATATTTGTCTCATCTAGTGTTTGCTGTTGGCCCCAAATGAGCTTAAACCACATTTTCACACCTCTTTGAGCTCCTTGTGATAGATTCAAATGTCACCTTTACTCAAAAGTTTCGTCTTCTACAAGTAAAGTAAAAATCAAGCATCCAGTCGTCAAAAACTATGTTTAAAGGGTGCACCAAGAGTCGAACAAAAGACAAGAGGGTATGAAGATACCTTTAACATTGTATAAAACTAGTGTTCGCCCATTGGTCGAAATTCTACCGTCCAAAAGGATATTTCCAGGTATGAGAAATTCTCGACTACTTTCAATGCTTATAAAATTGCTTAGCACGACACTAAGAAAAAATATTAAAAAAAATACTAACTTTGACTAAGCCGAAGTTGTAATACTCTTCACGACCCTTCTAGTAGTCTGAAATTTAGAAGGTTGGTGGATATGGGTTAGACACTTATAGTGTCCAAATTTCAGTTCCATAGGGCAAAAAACAAAAAAGTTTTTCTAATAAGACCTTTCATTTGGATTCCGGTTTGTATGGGGGACACCCCCATAGTGGTCCGAGGGTCTTGAAATTTATATGATTGGTGGATATCGGTCAGAAACTTATAAGGTTTATATTTCAAGTCGATAGTATGAAAAACAAAAAAAAAAATCTAACAAGAACTTTCATTTGGTTTCCGGTTTGTATGGGAGGTACCCGCCTAGTGGTCCGATTCGACTGATTCCGACAAATGAGCAGCGTTTAGTAAAAAGAAACCTATGTACGATAAATGTAAATTTCAGCTCTCTAGCTCAAAAACTGAGGGACTAGTTTTGCGAACAGACGGACATGGCTGTATCATCTCGTCTCATCGAGCTGATCACAAATATATATACAAATTGATGTGGTCTGCGATGTCTCCTTCTGTGTGTTACAAACTTCATGACAAACTTATAATACTATTCACTAACGTGAAGAGTATAAAAAATATAAAATAAAGCGCCGCACGCACTTTCTATCGGAACATGGATACAACAAATGGTTTTATCTTTCTCGCTCTGTATACATACATAGTTATGTACTTATAAAATTGACTGTTTAACTTTTTTCACAATTTTATATTTTTGATAACACTAAAGGTCATCAATATCTACCAAACAAAAATAGAATAAAGAAAATCGGTTGACAAACAGAAGAGAGAATGGGATTAAATTGTTTTGTCATTACCTATTTATAAGTATATAACTCACTCAAAGGACTTAAACTTTCTATAGAAATTTATAATTAAAAAGTGAACTTACTTTTTTGATGCTGCTGCTTGGGTAAATCAAACATATATTGGAAATAGCATAGTTGATTATAAAGGTCACTTTCGGAATATTGACGAATCAATGTCCCATTCTTACAACTCATACAAAGCGGTCGCACTGTATTGGTATTAATGGCATGTGTATGGGCACGAGTATTTGAATTGCATGCAGGATTATCACAAACAAACCAATTCTTATAGAATCGTGTAATATAATGACGCATAGTTAGTTGCAGTTGATTGCGTATCGATATCAGATACTGATAAGGCGCTGTGCTGCAATCAGAATTGGAACAATGTTGTAATACCGATTCATGAGTATAATTGGGACCAGGCTTAAAGGCAGCAGCAATAATATTCTCCGTTTTACATGTGACACAGTTAAATTTGAATTTTTCACAAAAACGATATTTTTGTAATGTAGTTTTGACAATGGCTTCACCAGCAGCAGCGGCAGCAATATCTTCAGTATTATCCATTTGGGTGCTGTGTTGAAAGGAATAAAGGAAAATGTAATTCAAGGATATCATATATCAATAGTAAGTAGAATGACTTACCGCTGCACAGCAGCTTTGAATTTTGTTGGATCCAAGCCCAAACATTCAGCAATGCGACTGGCATCAGTTCCCTCGAGTACTTCCACCATACGTGTCACTACCGGATGTATTTGATGGGCCAAATAATAATTTGTATCCAATTTAAGTTTCTCATTTGTTGGTGCTTTCAATTCCATTAAATGATATGCCCTTTGCATGGCTGCATTTGTGGTACCATCTTCACAAATTATATAATCCACCATATCACCTTTTTTATAACGACGATTATGTTCCTTATTCATACGCAAAGCAACCTGAACATGTGGTTGAGCTGAAGCATTTGTATATTCATGTGGTGCCTTTGTCAATTGCTTGGTAATCAAATACATGGGCAAAGGTACAGCATCCTCAAGTATTTGCGTCTTGATCTTCTCCAAATGTGCATGTACAGCATCCAATTTCTCATCCAATTGCTTATCACTAAGCACTTCATCAAGGACTATTTTGCCCACCATTATGGCCAATTGTGACCAATCACGACGCACAATATCCAAACCTTTGTGTTCTTGTTCCTTTTTCATTTCACCTTTTGAATTCTTGGTTACTTTAACTGCAGCATATTTCTTTTTTTTAAGCAACAGCAAACAACTGAAGACTCCGTCAATATCCAATTCCAATTGTTTATATAATTTATTTACACTTTGCTTGATGCCATGACCAATCTTAAATACTTGATCATAATCGGTAATATTTGTATTCACCATAATGGAATCAGTATCACCGTACACCACCTCATAGTTCATTTTTTGTACTACACTTTTGGTATTCATAAGAATCTCACGACCCTTATGAGTGACCAAGGCAGCCAAATGTTGAGCAAAGAAACGAGAATGAGCGAATCCCAAGCAACCATACATTGAATTTGCTGTCAACTTCAAGGCCATCTGACGAATGTGATATTGCATTTGTAATTCAGGAGAAAGATCTGGCGCTGCCATCAATTTCTTAACTTCACGACGTGATTCAACCAAACGTCTTAATTGTTGTGGCAATATTCCCGGTTCAGCATTACTTTCTGGCAATGCAGGTAAATCATCAGCAATGTATGGTTGTTGAACAGTAGTAAAACAAATATTATATTCTTGTATAATACTTGGATACAATGAATTGAAATCCATAAGTAAAATATATTTATCGTATAATCCTCGAATCGGATCCAATACTAAACCACCAGAATATGCTGCCTTCTTGCGACTGGATTGAGTTGCTCCTGCTGCTGTTGTTGTTGTATTATCAGCACCATCAATTGTTGTTGTGTCAGGATTACTACTATGTTCATGCCATTCACGTTTCTTACGATCGGGGACTATATAATTCTTTTCAGTAAAAGCATGAAGCAATAAACTTTCATTGCGTTCAGAGCGCCCACCTTGTAATGTTCGAGTCATAACATTACCACAAATATTTGTAATTTGTAAAGCCAAAGGCATAATATTTAAATCACACATTAAACGTAGAATATAAGAGGCATCCTGCATGGTCAATGAGATAAGTTTCAAGATACCATCACCTAGGGAATTCAAAGAAATAAGAAATAGTATATAAACATAGAAAAATATTAGGAATTCAATAAAATAACCAAGTATAAAGGTAAATCAATTTTCAAGTATAAAGTTAAATTGTAGCTTCTTTGATTGGGGTCTTAAAACTATGGGTATTGTTTTTTTAACTACAATAATACACATCTCTATAGGACTCAGGTAGAAATCAATGTGAGTTGATGGACTCAGATGAATCGGAAAATTTTAAAGGTGAATAGTATCATGTAAAGAGCCATCATACTGTGCATAGCAGTTGTCAGTATATCTTGCCCCGACGATATGTCTAGTGACAGTTCCGGATGGCAAAATATGACACAAAAGGCGGTAGGTTTTGGCTGTATGACAGTTTCGTACTCGGTAATAAAATTGTGGGATTTCATGCTCTCCTTTCAATATGAAAAAATAACCAATCTCTATGTACAAATATATAAATGAAGCTATGCATGTTTGTCTGTTCCTTATGGACTCGGAAACCGCTTTACCGATTTTAATGAAAATTTCATAGAAACTTGCAGCATAATCTGGGGAATGTTTGAGTAAAGTTTGGTGCAGATCAGACCACCGGAAGGAAGTTATGGAGAAAATATTGCAAGTAGTCTTTATCAAATTATCTTTAATTATGCCAATATTATTAAAAATCTCTTTTCGAATTATGAGTCACAACAAAATAAAATAAATATCATTCTTTCTATTATTCCCGTACAAAGCCTAAAAAGAAGAATAAGAAAAAGTCAACTATAAACTGACCAAAGGACGAAGTTCCAGGGAATAGCGAAGCACGCCTGGATTGCTAGTATATATTACGTATATATGAAACTAAATGTCTCTAAGTTTGTGTGTCTGTTCCTTATTGACTCCGAAACTGCTTTAAAGATTTTGATTGTCACTTTCAAGGGAACTCTAGTATAGTCTGGAGAATGTTTGAGTAAAGTTTGGTGCGGATCGAATCATCATTTAAATCATTTTCTCCAAAATCAAAACATTGAAGTGTGTTAGCAACGTGACCAATCTTAACAGCATGATGAATATCTTTACCCCACAATTCGAACATTTTCCCTGTTGTTGTTATAGATTGAAAAGTTGTTCTCACAGTTCTTAATATACTAGTTTTTGGATAATTTATCAAGCCCACCAACTAGTTCTTCTCGGAAGTGTCACTTCGTTGTCTTTAAGAGGGTTTGAATATTAAAAATTGCCCATGTTAACAGATGATAATAATACGCCCTGCAATCATGACCAACGGTACACGTAATAAAAAGCCAACGTCTTTCCCGCAATGCCTAAAGTCAATTCGGAAATGTCTGTAGATAGAACAGCATTCGTGATATACAAAATTTGACTAATTTAAAGTTTGCCTTGTGAAATTTGAACTACTAACTTTAGAAATAAAGAAGTTCTCCATACTAAAATTATGTTTTATCAGTCTAATGTTTATATGGAGACCTTAGTTCCTTGAAAATGGAGAACTTTGAATGAACAAAATTACTTGAGTGGACTAAAAACCATGCACAAATGTGCACAACTTCAAAAATTAAGGGACTATTACTGATAGAAATCTATTAAAATATTTCTAAATACAATTTATATCATCAAATGCTCACCTGTTTCATACATTTCCAATAACTCATCATTATTCACATCCATGCGTTCATTCTCCTTAATCTTAAGTACATTCTGACAAAGTGTTTGCAAATCATAGGAACGTGAACGTATGCATTCTTCCGCTGAACGTTTAACATCGCATACCATGCGTCCAATAAAGAAATCCAATAGTTTCTTGCCAAATGTTTGTGTCATACGCAAACGACCCAAACGTGACCATTGCGGTATTTTAGTGATAACAATGCGATCAGTAATTATATTCAATTGACAATCGAGTGCATCATGGGTCACTATTAAATCAGCATCGATTTGTTGATATTGTGCCAAGAACCAACTGAGCAAAGCTCTCTCTGAATCATGTTTATGGATACGCGTGGATTTATATTTCGATAATTTCAGATTTAAATCAAATGGCCAATTAATTGCAGCTGGACGTGTTAGACCACACATATGACGATTGAATGCTGGCTGTGGTGCCGGTTTATCAATATGAAAACGATTATGTACCAACATTGAGATCATGCAAATTTCATTTTTCATTGTTTTCGGATTCAAAGCTGTGCGAACATTCAACGTGAGTAAAGTCAATGGTGGTGGTGGTGATGGTTTTGTATCTTCAACAAGTGACACATATTTGGCATCACTTGTTGTAATATCCATTTTACACCAACTCATGGGTGCCGTGTTAACACGAAATTGTTTGATATTCAACCAGCAGGGGCCCTTGATTTTACGATCCAATAAGAAACGCTCTAGTGATGTGGTATTTGCACCAAAGATATGAGCTATGGAATTGTATTTCTTTTTTATAGTTGGTGCTGGTTTTTTGCCATCATAATGTACTTCCATGTAATCACAAACTTGTGGCACATCAATGCCAATTGAATGATAGGCAAAATTCTTGGAAACCTTACGTGAACGGAAATCGGTAAGTTTCAATTCACTTGCAATATCATCATCGAATTCCTTATAGATATCAGCAACTGTAACCTTTTGTTTTGTGGGTTCTTTGGTTATGGGATCAAGTAACTGAAGAAGAAGCGGAAGAACGATAAATTAATAAATATAAAGAATTTCCTAGGCTTTAATTAACTTACATATTCTCTTGGTAATAAATATAAAACGCGATTGATTTGTTCTACGCGTACTGAAACAGATTTGCCATCTGATGTGCGTCCAAATAGAAAAACTTCACCTGGTCTCTTTTGTGCATCTTCCCAGGCTTCCCAATACCAAAAACGTAAATTCTCATGATTGCTCAATTCGGCATCTTGAGTATTTGCTGTTGTATTCGATAGAACTTCCTGTTCAAAATCATCATCCATTTGACAAATGCTTTCCCAATTATTAAGAAGATTTGACAAATCCTCAGCTTCAGTTGTCTTCGGTTTCGATTCAATTTTAGTTGCATTCGCTTGCTTCTCTTTCTCGGCCTGTTTTTCTGTTGAAACTGCTTGTGGCTTTTTGTCTTCAAATTGATTTTCTACATCTTGCAGGCAACTTAAATCCATGTCATCATCATCTTCCATAAACTCTGCGGCAATGCTTTCATTTTGTTTTAATTCTATAACTTTTGATTCAATTTGCTTCTCCTTCTCAGCAACTGGTAATGAAGAATTTTTCGTTTGCAAAAGATTTGTTACTTTTTGTGGTATTTCTTTTTCTTTTTTCACTTCTGTTGTTGCTTTGTTTATTGAAGTGGCCTTTGGTTTTAGGATGCGTTCAAGCATTTCATCGTCACTTGTTTCATTATCATTTTTTTTCTTCTCATCTTCTTGCATTTTAATATTATTAATGAAAGTATTCATATATTCCTTGGCAACGGCAGCATCAGATTTCTTGGTGCTTACAATTTTTGCTGGGGCAATTATTTTGTTGGGCACTTTCGGTGCAGCACTGCCAGGATCATCATTTAATTCTCCCAATATATCTGCCAAAATGTCATCATCTTTCACAGATGTCTTGACTTCAATTTTTCGGGGCACAGCATTACTGAAGAGATTTCGAATGGAACCTTTCCCTTTTACTGGTTTATCAGAATCACGCGCCCTTTTTTTACTTCCAGGTTCTGTTGCAGATTTTTTATTTTTGTTTTTTGTTGCACCATCACCATCACTTTCATCATAATCATCTTCATCCTCAAAAAAGTCACGACCATCCTCTGCATAGCCAGTGCCATCTGTGCATTGATTTTAAATAAAATTTTCAGGTTGTGAAACACATGAAAATTCTTATCCACTTACCTTCTTCAATCCAATCGATACCACCGTATTTTTCACGCACTCGCTTGCTGTATTCCCGTTCATCCACTACTTCGTAGACATCGTCTACCTTTTCCTCCACATGAAATTTGTTTTTAGTACCCTTAAGCTGTTTCAGGCGCTCCATTGCCGCTAAACGACCATTTTTGTCAACGCGTTGGCGTTTCGCTCGTGGCTCAGCTGAAATAAGACATTATTTATTTACTTTTGATTATGTTTAATTGGTTCAATATACTTACAAGGTGAGTCTGCCATTTTAGAATATTAAAATTGTCTAAATTTATTAAAAATAAAGAGTTTGAAATGCGTTTCCTTCAATAAATTGCCTTGTTGATCCAAGTAATTTCCCGCCTAAACAATAAAGTGACCAACTTTCAATTATCACGATAATTGGCAATAATTGCCAGTGCTACCAGGTTGCTGAAAAATTTAACGCATTGTTATGCTGCATGCTGCATTACACTGCAAAGGAACATAAGATATTACAATATTAATTCGCAAACAGCTGCAGCAAAACGCACGATAAACAAATTTCATTACATTTTTTCTTGAAATGTCTTCACACACTTCCTTAAAAAAAATTGACCAAAAGGAATATTTGAAGAAATATTTGTCTGGAGACAAGGAAGAAAAGAAGAAAAAGAAAGACAAGAAACACAAAAAGAAAGCTAATGTGAAAATAATTGATGATGATGCTTGCGCCGACAACGATGCTGAATTGGATGAAGATTTGCTGCTGGGTGGCGAAGATGCACCACAAATTGTTGGTGAGTACACTTTGGAGCGTCCGAACGGGGCAGACAAGTGGAGGAGCATAGCCGTAAAGTATGAGCCTGAGGATAAGGTGAAACAAGAACCAGCAATAGATGAAAATGATCTTTGGGGTCGCAAAGCTACTGCCAATTTCAAATTGGAAAAATCAACACCGCCACGTAGAAATAGAAAAGATGCTAGCCCTCCAATATTGAATATTAAAGAAGAACCTAAGAGTCCAAAACTTGCAATAAAACGGGAACCGCGTAGCTCTTCTCGCGATGAAGAAGTACCACGTCACAAATCAAATGGAAGAAGACGCAGTTCGGATCAGAGCCCACCACGTAGAAAACACAATGTTAAGTATTCAGATCAAACACAATCACGAAAAAGTACTCACAGTCATAACAGAGATCAAAGTCCTCCACGCCGAAAGCAGAGGGGCACGTCTTCAGATCAATCACCACCACGACGACGAGCACGTAGTCATAGTAAAGATCAAAGTCCTCCACGACGTAAGCAGCGTGGCACGTCTTCAGATCTATCACCACCGAGACGTCGACCACGAGCTCAAAGTCCTGCAAGAAAGAAACATCGCGAATGTTCAGATCAATCACCACCGAGGCATCGAGCACGAAATCAAAGTCCTGCAAGAAACAAACGACGGGATTCTTCAGACCAATCACCACCACGACGTCGGACTGCACAGAGTCCACCAAGAAGGCGACGTAGTCGTGATAACAGTCCAAATCGACGACCACATAGAAAATCACCGGCCGATCAATCGCCACCAAGACGACGTGAACGCAGTCGTAGTCCTCAAAAGCAACAAAAAGAGCGTCGGCATTCAGAGGATCAATCACCACCAAGACACACAAAAAGAGAACAAAATTCCCCATCACCAAGACCGCGCAAAAGCCGTTGGGCTAAGCCAGAACCAGTAAATAGTCCTTCGCCACCGCCAACACATGCCAAGCACGCTAAAACTCTTGACGGCAAGAAGGCTGGACTACAGGATGCCAAATCACTTCAAGTTGAGACAGAGGAACGACGTCGCAGAGAAGACCGTATGTTTGATCAAATGTCACGTGATGTTTCAGGTCGCGATGCCGATGTACAAGTTCGCAACACTGGTCGACGTGGGCAACGTGGCCGTGATGCTGCTGCCGAAGATCCTGAGGTCGCCCGTCGTAAAGAAGAACACGAAAAAAAGAAAAAGGAATTATATGATCGCTGGGGCAAAGGTCTCAAGCAAGTAGAACAAATACAGGAACGTCATGCTGAAATGATGCATGAAGCAAGCAAACCGGTGGCACGTTATGCAAATGATGAAGATTTGGATAAACATCTACGTGAACAAGAGCATGCCGATGATCCAATGCTCGAATACATAAGACAAAAACGCAAGGAACGTGAAAAGGATTCGGGAATACCCACAAAACCCTTGTATCAGGGTTCTTATCCAGAAAATCGTTATGGCATTAGACCGGGTTATCGTTGGGATGGTGTCGATCGTTCAAATGGCTATGAACAAAAGTGGTTCGATGTACGTAATGAGAAGCGCGCTCTCCAGGATGAAGCGTACAAATTCAGTGTTGAGGATATGTAGACATATCACTGACGATGTTAGAAGAAAAAATTCCGCTCATTATTTTTAATTTTCTACTATAATTGTATATTGTAATAAATGGAACACAAATTTTTATAGTGAAATATCCTCTGTTAGTTTGGGTGTGTAAACGCCTTCAGCTCTATTCCTATTGCAAAGAAAACAAATGCATAAATTATCTCTAGTGAGGATTATATATCATAATAATAATGTTGGCCTTCAGCAGCGAAGGAAATAATTCTTGGAAATCTAGCAAGAGCGACACCTGAGTGTGAAGGTCGAGAATACCGATTTATTAAATTTTTCTGCGATGGTCCACCAGTGTATCCAAGGACCAATAACATCGAGCTGTCTCTACAGCAATAGTGAGAGATTATGGGGATCTGATGCGGATGCTAGAAACGCTGTATCATCTGTAAAGGTGGTAACCAGCAAGTGTTCATCACCATGAACCGGAAGATATGTCGTATAGAGTGTGTACAGGATAGCACTCAATACACTCCCCTGTGGGACTTCCATCCCTATGTGCACTATGTTAGATCAAACACCATTGTGTCGTACGTAGAAAATCCTTTCTTCTAGGTAAGACTTCAGGAAGAGGTAGTCGGCAGAATCTTTTTTAATTTAAACTGCAGTGCAGGGATTTTAGTAAAATAGATCAAAGAAATGATATAGGACATGGATAGTGAATTGAAATTAACTATGTATGTACATGCCATTCTCTTATCAAACAAAATAAGCCCTTGGTTGGTTTGAGAATCATCCTTCATTGCAGGAATGAGAAAGCCAAATCTCTTTGATTTTGAAAATTTGTAGCAGCCTTTTGTTTAATCACCAAACACACAAATAGCTCATTGCTATGAAATTCTACATCAATGAGCTTTTTGTCATGTTCTTGTGACAAATGCAACTCTGTTTTTTTCTTCACGATTGTGTGTGTAGAAAACGAAACAAAAGCGAAATGTAAAGAAAGATCTGCTGTTATAGTTTGTGTCTTTGTTGAGTTTTTAATTAAAATATCCTTGATTAAAAAGCAATTGAGTTTAATAAATTTGTAATTTTTATATAATTTAATTCAAATACAATAAGAAACGTATGAAATAATTTTGGGTAAGTTAAGATAAATAAGTGAATTTGACATTAAAAAAATATGCTATCAAAATCCGAATGAAAAGAACAAAGAGCAATTGGAATAATCAGACCAACATCAGCAGCAAAACAATAACAACAACAACAATATAACAGCAGAAGAACAATAAAAAGAAGTACATAACAAGTAAAACAACAAAAAAAAAAGCGACTACGACATCAAAACATAAAAGAAACCCAAAAACGTGAACGTGTTTGCTTTTGTTGTTGATGAGATGATGATGATGCAGGAGTGGATTAAGCAATGAAGATGCTAAAGGGCTCTATCACTCTCTTTCTCTATCAATATAATATAAAATGTTGACAAATTGAAATGAACAATTATGTTTTATGCATTTAATTAATTATTCATTAATAATGTAATGAAATTTGAAATTAGTTGAGCCTATAAACAGCGATGGAAATATAAAGTGGGCGCTTTTAATACAGCAGAATTGGACTTTTGTTCCAATTGGTTTTTTTTTCTTATTGTTTGTTTTCGTTGTTGTTGTTGTTGTTGTTTCTGCTGCCCTTCGCCTTCACCATGGGAACGTCAGTTAACATTATTCGTATGCAACGAAATGTTGAATTGCAGCTTTTGTTTGTTGTTATTCTTCTCTTGCTGCAGTAGCAGCAGCGGCAGCAGTATGGTAAACCTGTTTATTTTGTTTTGATCAGCTCTTTTTCTGCATACACTCATACATACATACGTGTATACATATTTGTACTACATATGTGTATCAGTGTGTGTGTGTGTTGTTATTATTATTGGCGCATAAAAAATTGGCGCGAAACTTTTGTTTTTTATTTTTTGCAAAGCTCATGTTGTTGGCTCATGATGTTGGTTGGTTGGTTATGGTAGATTTTTAGTAATGGGTTGGATTGGTTGGGGGGTCAGAGCGGACAATGAATGGACATGATTTTGCTGCATTTTATGAATTGGAAAGAAATTTTTTGTTTCGTTTTGTTGATTTGTTGTGAATTCAAACATTTAAGAATTCGTCTTATTGAGATTCAAAAGCCTGCATACATGAAGTGTGGCACAGAAACAGAAAAGTCCTTGACATTGAGTGACTTGGGAATTATGTTTGTAGGTCTGAGTCTGAGTTTGAATTTGTTCAAGGTTATTAAGAATTGTGTAGTCAGTCTAGTTTTGCTTGAGCTTATTTATAGATACATAAGAACATACTTATGTATAGTATATATATTTTTAAGGAATATTTTAAAGGAAATTAAGAGATAGAGATTATTGTAAACCATTTTTGATAGAGACAATTTGTTTCAATGTGGTTTTAATAAATTAATATATGAATAATTATTGTAAAACTGGTTCCCAATACACATAAACAATCAATCAATAAGTCCCATGACTGACACATATCTTCCATATAAATTTAAGAAAATAACAACCTTCAAACGATTTGTGTCGAATATGTCATGACAATCCAAGTATTTGTTTACTATTATGTATATTTACAATGATTTTAGTAAATCTACCTTTCTTATTGCTTATTTATTTGTTGACCATCTTGAGAAAGGAAAGACCATCAACAACCTGCTATTTCAGATGTTTGATGATTGTTACAAATCCTTCGCTTTCAATATCAGAATTGTATTGAATTGAAGTGCAAGTTGCTTGTCCATTGTATTATTCTACTAATAGTGCGGACACCGGACACATTAAAAAATTGAAATTCGTTATATAGTCGGAATAGATGACCATTTTCCAACCTATGCGGTCAAGAGAATGTGCGTCTTAAATACCAAGGTTTCTGTCGAATCTGTGAAGATGTAGACGAATCAGAGAGTATTCAAAACATCCTCTGTGACTGCCCTGCTCTTCTATGTCAGGAAACCGTTCTTTGATGAATTAGAAAGTTTGGCAAAGGTGCCATTAGGAGAGTTGACTCGGTTCGCGGAATCTTCAGGTTGGTTTTAGAGTTTGAGGGAGATCTCTACGTCCAACTAGGTACTGTCAGACGTTTACCCCAAGTACAGCCGGAGATTGCTGAAATCAAAAGAAAAAAAAACTATCTGATACCAACGAGACCAATAAGTTTTTGTTTCTGAAGGATATTGACGACAAGTACATATTCGTTTTAACTTTCAATTATTTTGTGTTTTAAATTAGTTTTTTCCGACATATTAAAGAAGGAGCGTTTTTTACTTGAAGTCCGTTGTTTTCTTCTTCCAAAAAGTATCAAAAATGTTTCACAACCTTCTTCAAAATTGACAATTAATCGATTTCTTAAACAAAAATTAATTAGTGTATCGATTAATTAGTAAAAAATACCTAGTTGATACTATTCTTATTCTTATTAAATTTTTATCTCCCTCTTTGATCTATCAGGTTCCTCCAAATTTCATATGCTCCTTCCATTATTGTCATGCTCTCCTTTACAGTTTCCTTCATTCATTTCTCTTATTATAATATATTTTTCCACAGTGTTTCCTCTCTTATTAAATTTAACATGAACAACTTTGTTGTACTTCTTTTTTTTTATTAATTTTTTTATATATTTTTACTTATTTTTTTTTTCTTATTTTTTATTTGTTAATTGCTTTGTCTGCTGCTTTACTGTTTAACTTTCTGTTTATTGTTGTTGCTTTCTGACCATGAAAAAGTGCTTTCAACTTTTCTTCACTTAATTTTCTTAATGAAGTAAAATTTTGTTTTTACTATTCATTAAAAAAGAGGGAAAAAAATGTTTATAAATTTAAAATGAACTTCAGCAAAAAAAAGAAAAACAGAAAATGAGTCAACACAATTGTAAGTGATTTTTGTTGCACGTCCAAAACACGTGTTACTTCATATAAATTTTCCAAAAACCAAGAAAATTTTATACACAAAAATTATCAAAAAAAAAAAAATCTTTCATTTTTATTATGATATTCATTTTTTTACTATTGTATTGTATCAAAGGCCACGTTCATGGTTTTAAGATTTAGAGTTTTGTCCTTTAGCTTTTGGGTTACTTGGTCTGGTCTCCCCTTTTTTTCCATCAACTCATTTAAGATTCTAAGCAAGGACTACTACTTACTGTTCGCCTTGCTGCTACTGCTCTGCTCACCCATTCAGTAAACTGAGTGTGTTCCATCATAATAAAATCACCCCGTGGCATTGGAGTGTAAATGTGTGTCCTTGTATTGGCGTATCCTTTTGTTCTTTGTTCCTTGTGCTTCTCTTGCTATTACTTCGTAAATCTTTGATTTGGTTTTATTCTGAATTTTGCATTCAGGGTGCCTTTTTTCTGCGTTCTTTCTAAGCATCAAGGACCCAATTCTTGTCCTTCATTCAATTCTTCATTCGTCTACTTAGTGTGCGAATACATGTTAGCTACTAGCATTGTAATGGTTTGTCAAGTTATTTACACGCATATCACGCTGGTATTTCCAACCCCTCATTCACTCACTCGAAATGCTTGGCTTTATAAGTAAAGTTTATACACTGTTCATGTACAGGATCGAGGGTCGATCAATAAGCAAATCTGTGTTAGGAATAAATCTTCTTGATATAATGGTTCTCTAGTGCTTCAATCTCTTTCATTTAGTAAAATTTGTCAAGGTTTTCTAAAAATGTCTATGTGCTGTTCTTTGGTGATAAATCTCTTTCTTATAAATAACTTTTGCGAGTTTCAATATAGATTGCTGCTCTTTTGATCCACGACGCTTTTCAAGGAGAGGAAACACGCAGATCCAAGATAGCTAAAGCATGATTTGTAGAGAGCTGGATATTGGCAACGTAGGTGTTCTAAAGTCCCCCTAGCATTTACCTTGTTGCATGTTGTACATGCATCACTCTGAGCCAAGCCCAATTTGGATGCGTAGGAAGGCGTTAAACAATGTCCCGTAAGTATTCCGACTAATAACTTGCAATCCTTTCTTGGGAGAGCTAAGATGTAGTTGGTAGTCTTGTAATTAAAAGAGCGAAGCATGATTTTTGCGGTTCTGCAAGAGAGTGTTCCATCCCACATACTCTTCGCTTTCTGAATCATTGCTAGAGAGTGAAGGAATTCTTAGCGAAGCTTGTTGAATTCTTTATGTTTTGAAATCGCAGGCATTAAATTTGGTAAATATGCTAGATAGTCAAGCAATTCTATGCGATGTTTGTTGATTTTAGCCATCAGTCCCAATTAATTTTGAATCCATACTTTGTCTTAATGTTTAAACATTTCTGTCATCCCCTAATCATGTCAATTTTCCCATAAATTGATGTTATAGTAGTCTTACTTCGATCGAAGATATGAATGTATACCTTGACTATAATAGATTAGGAGAAGTAGGATCTTATCGCCTTGTCACAGAGGATTCAATCGGGATTTTTTATATATTCTAGACATAGAAGAAGATATGAAAAAACTAAAGATGAAGCTAAATTTGGGAAAATTAAGAGACATCAAGGATTGGGCCTTATGGAGGTTCCATGTGCAAGAGACAAAAAAGGAAAAAAAAATCATTATATCACATGCATTCCCAAAAACTATATATCAATTCTCGATTTGATTGTAATTTTTTCTATTAATCTGAAAACGTGTTCTATTTAAATGGTTTTCAAATAAAAACTTACCTATGGATTGTCACAATAGGTCCATTCGTGGCCACAGTGACGAGGTATAGTAGTTCTCGACCGAATGTTTTGAAATTTCGTAAATTGTCGACTAACAGATTACAGATGGACAACGGTAATATCA
The DNA here is from genome assembly GCA_035041805.1 of Amiota mariae. Classification (NCBI taxonomy): domain Eukaryota; kingdom Metazoa; phylum Arthropoda; class Insecta; order Diptera; family Drosophilidae; genus Amiota; species Amiota mariae. The sequence goes on from JAWNKV010000003.1 coordinate 128,931, forward strand.
ACTTCCCCCAGCAATGTCATCTGTGTCCAAACAAGAAGGATACTTGTTAATCGACCCTCATCCATGGACATTAACATTTACCTTGCTTCCTTTTTATTTTAGGGTAGTTTCTTTGCATTGCTTTACATTCATTGAAAGTTTCGCGATTTGAAAGCATTTTTTGTTTTTTTTAATTCCTTTTCATTTACTTTTGTAATAACAAGAACAACTCCCTAACAATAGAAGAAGACATGTATGAAGATGCATAGCTTTACATTTAATATTTTCCTATAAGTATTTGGTTTTTCCATTGGAATTCTATACTTTTGCACAAAGAAAATGATCATTGCATGTATAACAATTTTTTATCATCACAAATGGTATGATTTATGAAAGTTTCATCGCTTGAAAACTTTGAACTAGAATCGAAATAGCTTAAGATTTGATGATTTATTTCTGAAGAAAATGTAATATGATATATGATATCATATAAATAAAATTGATTGAATTTGATTTGGTATGGTTGAATATATAAAATTGAACATTCTTAGTTGATTTCGTTGTTTCTGTAAAAAATATAGTAGAATTTTTTTATTTTTTATTAATAAATAATAATAATAATTTAATAAATCAGTTTAGATAGAACGATGTGGTGATCTACTTCGGAGAGTCAGGTTTTAAATTATGGAATATCATACAAAAAATTACTGAGTGCATCAGTCACATTAATAGACAATTGGTCTAGAACGGTGAGGTCTAAGTGATCAATTCCGTGTTGACAGTTTCACAAAGGTAGTATTCAGTATTCATCTCATATCCATGTTAGTTGGGGTAAAATTGGGAATTCCTTTTAGGTTACATTAGGTTAAACAGGCCGCTCGCGAGTTCACCCAGAAGCCTTGCGGTTTATTGTGGTGCCTGATTATGGAATGATGAGGAAGAGAGAGGGGGTTAGGGCGTTCGTGTGGATATGAACTTGAGGTAAACGTCTGAGAATACCTTACAGATTTCCCACAACCTCTAAAACCTACCTGAAGATTCCGCGGACCAAGCCAAGTATCATAATGGCAACTTTGTCAAACTGTCAAATTCACCAAAGAACGGTTCCCCGAGCTACGTATTCTTAGAAGAGCAGGGCAATCACAGAGGAGGTGTTGAATTCTCTCTGATTCTTCTTCATCTTCACAGCTACTACAGAAGTTTTGGTATGGAACACGCATCCTTCGGGCCATCAACCTATTTATGCAGTGCACTGTTAAGACTCTCGTCTTTTTCTTATAAAAGTTTAGGAGCTGGGAGGTACGTTTCGGTTGGTAGTAAGGCCTCAGTGTCTTAGCGATAGTACATCCATGCTATTTCGCACATATCATGTCTGTTGGCTCTTCGTTCTAACTTCCAATCCTGAGAGGATGTTATGTATATGCTTATGAATATCTGCAACTACTAGAGAGCTAGGCAGTACCGATCCCCTTCTAGCACATAGAGAATTCCTTTTACATTTAATTCATTATCTCGTTGAGATCTGAAACCAAGCTTCGTTGTAGTATATGAATACAATATTTGGGGTTTCATTACATTTTGGTAATCTTTAAGAGGAGACTACACAATGCTTTGCTTAAGGAATTATGACAATCATCCATCACAGGTACATACGAGAATATTAATATCTAAAGTTGAATATGTGTCGAGAAGTACATAGAAGCTTGGAAATGGCAGTACATTGTTTGAGTGACCTGATAGATGTTTGTTCAGTACATATTTCTTTTAAATTTTGTCTGTTTGTTTGTTTGTGTACGCTTCACATAAAAGCCCCTCATTGGATTCAAAATTGAATTACTGAAAGATAAAAAGCTTTATTGTGAGTAACATATAGCGTTTATATAATCAAAATCGACCTTCAGAATTAGTTAAAATTGGTGGATCAAATTTTTTACTATATAAAGCTTAGAGTCATATTTTAAAATCAATCAAGTCTTTGTCAAACATCTATTTTTGAATTTCGAGTCTTCAACAAAATTAAATAATAGTCGATTATGAAGAAATTTTGCCGAGGAGTAGCAAAGCACGCCGGGACAGCTAGTAGTCTCAGTTGCCTTGGAAGGGTTTTCCCTATTAAAAAAAATGTCATGAAAAGAGTTTATAGATCATTTTTTTTTAACTCTATGCCCTAATGACATATTACAAACGGCATTTGCACATTCTATAATTTAATTTAAAAAGAAAATTTCTATGATTTCCTCCTTCTATTGTATTTATCCCTCCGATTGATATAAGAACACCTCTTATTTATTCACCCAATGCAACCCTCTTTGTGATTCATTTATTGTTTTGTTTTCTTTTTTATTATTTTTCTTTCATAAACAAAAGAATAGAAAATTATAAAGATTTTTCACAATTTTCCTTCTTTTGTTTTTCTCGCGTGAAGCTTCTTTATCAACGTGTTTCGAAACAATAAAAGCGCCTTGAGTTATAAAACTAGTTCCCTGTTATTCTATTCTTATTGACATTTTTCTTCCCTAAAGGTAGAAAAATAGAATCGATTTGGAACCAGTTTTGCTAATTTGTGCACACGTGCAAATCTCTCGCTGTCTTCTTAATCAAGAACAAAAGGAATTACATCATAGAAAATTTTACCCTTAAGGTGTGGTGGTCATCATCACTATTGGATGAATAGGGAAGGTATCGTCCTTGCATGTTTTGAGATCCAAAATGATGCTGTACGTGTGATGTTCATTGACACTGGAAATTAATGTTAATTTTGAAATAATTCATCATTTTAATTGAATATTTTTTGGTGAATATTCTGTTTTTCAAACTTTTAATGGAAAAAAACAAAGAATTGTTTGTCTTAAGATGATCATTTGTCTTGGTATAATTAGCCTTTATTATGACATATTCTATGGAAGATGTCAAAATCTGAGATTTTCTAGAGTTCAAAGTATATAGAAGCAGCATGATGTAGCACTTTTCTTTACCGAAGAGAAAGGGTTAAGGTACTTGATCTATTTTTCAGTGAATTTTTGTGCCCAAATTATTTGGTTGCCAAGTCATGGTGCCATAGGTCAAGTGAAAGGCAGAACGGGAAATGCATGTCATGATCCAATATTTTCTTTAAAGAAATAGTCAAGAAAAGGTTAGAATCGTTAATCTTTTTCTTAAACTACCATACTTAATATAGTTGTGAACAGTTTTGATGATCAAATCATGGAGTTAGAGAGGTCAACTCAAATGCCATTTCTTTGACTATTCTACTTAATCTCATTTGAAGCATTTTGAAAGATTATATAAATTTGTTGTAGGAGACTCTAGAAAGTTTTATAGAAGCAACTGCTTTCAGAAAGACTATTTGTTTAACGCGACACCTGTTGTGGATACTTTAGATCATGGTGCCAAGCACAGAATTGATAAACGTCAATGAAAGCCCCCTAGGATATATATCCGCAGGTACAAAACTCGAATCATACATATTTTGGTCATGTGACTCACTCCTTGGTCTGAAGTTGAGGTCTATCTGAAAACCTCCGCTGCTCTATGGGTTACAGCATTCAATTGTATAACATAACTCAACGCCGAATTAATACTCTACCCGCATCTGGGTAACAACCAACAGCCATCACGATACTCCCATAAAGGGGTACCCGCTGACCAGGAATTAACAAGTTCCATGGGCTCATAACCACCTGTGGTACCAGACACAGCCTCTGGTCAGTCTTCATACACAAACGTAATACCAAATTAAACTCCAGATAAAGCCTTTGGCCAGACTTCTTACCCGAAGATTCTATCAAACTGCACGGGTTGGTGATGCAGAATATTTCCACTTATCTTTCGCCTCCTGAAAATCCAATTAATATTGGACATCCAGGATCACTGTTTCTATTGCTATCAGTAACTTAGGTTAGGTTATACGAAGGGAATCGTAGAATGAGCTAAAGAAATTTCAAATTTCTTAATTTTAAGAAAGACAATTTATAAACCATTCTACGCTAAGCAACAAGTCGCCAGAAGACTAAAAACTTAATGCATAAGTTTATAGACTTTGACTGTGGTTCTCATGGGGCAGTCGTGCGTAACATTAATACTGGAGCAGGAAAGACTGGCCATTGAGAATGAACATGACTGTAGGGAAAGCTTACATCGTTCATGAACAGTTGATCAGTCAAGAAACAATCATTTTCCACCACTAGATATTAAATTTGGGCTTTCGTTTTCTTCTGTTAGAAAACACAAGATGAAATTGAACAAAATTTGTGACATCTTCATGCAGGAAGAACCGTAAACGTCATTTCCAGGCGCCATCTCACATTCATTATCGTCTTATGTCTGCACCTATCTCCATGGAATTGCATCAAAAGTATAACTTCCGTTCCATACCTTGGGGATCCAAGGGCGACAAAGTTCAAGTTATCTGCGGCCAAATCGGCAAGGTTGTTCAACCCTACCGTAAGAAGTTTGTTGTGTCTATTCAGAAGATCCAGCATGAAAGTGCTAATGATCGTTAAACTAATGCTCGACAAGGATCGTAAGGTCCGTTCTTTTAATTCTTACGTTTGGATGAACATAGTGTAAAGTGTAGGGTGGATGAAAATTTGCGAGAAATGAAATTTCTTTTTTAATAAAGAATATTTTTTCCTAAGCAAGTAAAGGGAAAGGGTTTCGTTGCGATATCCATGTAATGTGTTCCCCTGTGTAAAAGTTCGATTAGACAAACATCTTGGGATCTGTCGCTTTTAAGAGTATTTTCTATTCAGGAAATGTTAAAGTAAACTTGGCAAGTGATTAAAGAATTTTAAATAAATAAATACATATATATTTAATTAATTGCTATGTCAATCTTTACAGAGTTTATTCTTTAAGGATGCAAATTTCTTACTTACTGTAGCAGAATGAATTCTATTGATTTCACTTCAATTACTTGCAATATAACAAAATTTGTTTGTTTTCTTTTTTTTTTCATTCAATTATGCAAACTCTGTGAAATATTTTGAATTCTAAAACCAAACTGTACAAATTTTAAATAATTTCAACTCAACTCAAATTACATTTATATCAACCACTTGAGCATTTTATAACCATAAACATAAAGAAGTCATAGAACCCTTGACAATAACTTAAAGTCACATTAGCATTCAAAACAAGAAGTCAGTCAATCGATAAAAGAAGAACCGTGGCGAAAAACGATTAAAACTGATTTACAATATTCAAACTTTTAAATGCTTTCTCAATGTTGTTGGAAGTTTCATCGACAAATAATATTTTTGTAAATTTTCTGAAATTATTATGCATGCAGATGATAAACTGTGGGATGCCAAATGCATTCGGAAATTACTTTCGCTGCTTGATTTTCGCGTCTTTGAGAAAGTATACCTATTAAACACCCCACCCCTCCTAGACCCTGAGTCTCGTAGTACCATAACCAATTCATTTCAATTATTATTAAAATTTTTATTTACATTTCTATTGAAATGAATTGCTTTCACCGTGTGCCATGCATGCATGCATGCCATCCTGTCCTTCCTTCATGTCCTGGTTAAGGAAAACTCTTCTTTCATATACATAAACCCAGCATGTATGGAATATAATCGGAAAAAGGGGTGCCATGAGAGGGGTGCCTTGTATGTACTATTCATGGATTTGTATCAATGTTGAAGCGATAACAAGGACGAGACCGCGACAATGAATGGCGCCTAGCCCTCCTTTCATTTTCTGCATAAGAAAAGTTCCTCTTTATTACAAGTTCGATCCTTGCTTTGTTAATTTTCATGAAAGAAATATCGCGCTCTCACTAGTAAGAATATTTAATCTTTTATAGAAAATCGCTTTACCATAAAGAAATAGAAAATCCATAAAAATAACAAAAAAAAAAGAAACTTGCTTTTGTAACTCACTCGCTTGGTTCGTTCTGGTTGTATAATTCTAATATTCCTGTTCTCATTCTTGTTCTTGGCTTGGTTGGTATATATTCAATGTATCTATTGTCTTTTTTTCTTTTTTTTTTGATTGGATCTTCATTGGGTTGGGTGTTGTTCAGGTTGTGGTGGTGGTTAGTTTTAAATGTTCGCGAATCAAAGTAAATGTGCCAGGGTTTCCTTTAAGAGATTTCAATAACAATAAATACACTAGGGCACTACAATGGGGTGGGGTATGAGAAAAACGTATAAAAAAAAAAAATAATAATGAAAAACTTTTGTTTCTGTGACAAAGACTACAAATCAAAGTGTACTTAAAGAGGAATTTTTTTCTATTACTTTCTGAAAAATAGGAGTTAAATATTAGGGTGAAAATACTCTTCCAATTCAAAATTATATGTTCGAATTGAAAATTTTCATGTTTGAATTCAAAATTTTATATTCGAAATGAAAATTTTATATTCGAATTGAAAAATATAAAATTTATAAAAATTGATGTGAAATATACTAAAAATGGTGGTGAATGCTCAAATGTTCCTAAACATAGCTTCAAATTTTATATTCGAATGGGAAAGTTCTTGTTATTTTTAATTAAGGAAGGAAGGAAGGACTTGTCTTGCGAAGTACAAGGTGGATATATCCAGTTCAGTTCTCCTTCATGTTAACTGACCGTCTGAAAAGGTGTGTATATTTTTTTAAACTGAAGAAACCTGTGGCAAGATCCTTTGGGCGAGTCTTAATTTTTAATGTAATTTTATTATCTTTTATCATCAGGATTTTGAAAACTTTATTTTATCTCAATTTTAACCAGTAATTGTAAATTTCAATATGTTTTGAATAGAAAAAGTTATAGCACAACTAATCAATCACTGTTTCCTGTATCTAAGAATACATTTTCTCTGTTAAACTGTAGACAATACTCTCATCGAATTAAAAATTTTATATACGAAATAAAAATTTCAATATTCATTGCAATCAATACTCCAATCTAAGTTCAATTTTGTATCCAAGGGTTGTTAAAATAACATTTCATTTGACTTCTCTTGTACTTATTCTGCATATTTCCATGTTTCAATACAATAATTTCAATAAAATAAACCCCACTTTAGAAAGCATCCTTTTTATTTTTTTTATTCTTTTTACTGTATTAAATAATTTTAATTTATACAGGAAGCTCAGTAGTACCATAGTTCAGGCGGCATAGTGGCAAAGTTACTTAGAAAAAATGGAATATATCCTAATAAAACACATTTATGCTGTTGCTATGCACATTTAACTAGTTTCTTACTCCTTGTAATCCAAAGACCATTTACCATTTACAATGCTCCACCACTAAATTCGCCATGATGCTGACAATTTCCACCCCGCGAACATGGAGAAGCATATAAAATAGGCTAAAACTTCAAACTGTTTATGAAAGTTGGAAGTCAGTCAAATGAATATTGTTTCGTACTAACTCCATATGTAGATGATGATGACTATTCTGATGATTATGATGATGTTGATGATGATAAAACATTCAACAGCGTGTTATACTGTACTATGCTCTTCTGAGGGTTAGTTTTTCCTTTGCCTTTTGCTTACTCATAGTTCTTCTGCCTTAAATTCATCCTTAAATCACCTTTTTAAGGGTTTTTTTTCTTTTGATTTACGATGAGTATCTACAACAGTCTGCCTTCGCCTTCAGGACGATTCAGGACTCGTCCGCGTGTGTGTGTTTGTTATCCTTCGCTTAGTTGTCGTTCTCTCTTTTACTTTCTATATCTTTTAGTTGTTTTCTTGTCCTTTGAGTTGGTCGGTGAGTATTCGCGACCGCGTCGCTCCCCTTCAAAGTATCTATGCTGTGTAGATGTTGTTGGTGGTAGTAGAACAGTGATGGTGGTGTGCCACCAACCTGAATATATTGTACTATGCTGCTTCTCCATGTTTATGCTCTTCTTGCTTCCTTTGTTCGCATCATCATAATCATCATCATCACCATCATCTGCTGATACTCTTCTTTCTTGAACATAACACAAATGATGATTTCGGGCTTAATGGGAATTCCTGCGCTAAGCGTTGACACAGTTATCGAGTGCAATTCAGAGAAGTCGGTTGTTGTTTCGCGTTCGCGTTTAGATTCGGGTTCATTATTCCATTCTCTTTGTCGGCTAGGTTTGTTAGAATTGTTTATTTTGAAAATGGTTATTTGTTAGGGAAAGAAAAAATAAAAAAAAGAAAGAAAAAAAATAGAAAACGAAATTGTTTAGAATTAAAATCCAAAGATTCCACAACTACTTATGTATCATTGATACATTATCCAGTCATTCTTTCTATTGTAAAACCGTGTTGTTTTCTTGTTCTTTTTTGAATAGTTCTTTCTTAAAAATTGTCTATAGATTTTTGTTTGTTGATGTTGATATTTTCGCAATAATAATCGGTGTTGTTAGAATTGTCTTACTTGGCGTGCTCTTTTCGCTTCACTTCGTTTAATACTTTACTTTTGTTAATCGCATTTCGTTACGAGATTTCCTTTTCGATTTTGACATTAAAGACTTTTGGCATTTTGTTTTGTCTCGTTCAATCAAATTGAAGAGATAAATAATTAAAGGTAAGCGCTTCTTATATTACCAATATTTTAAGAAGGTTGACATATCCATGAATAGAATGTTTGTATACAAATCAAAAAAATATTATTTGAAAAAAAAAATTGTATTCGAATTATAAAATTAGATGTTCGAATGCAAAATTCTTACAGTCTTCTTCAAATATATTTTATAAAAAAGCATTAAGAAATATAATATGATATATAGTATGTAAAAATTATATCAAATATGTTTAATTTGCATTTCAATAGAAATTTTCCTATTCGATTTAAGTTTTCCTATAAAATGGAAAGCTCGAATGCAAAATGAATGTATTCGAAAACTAAAATCACAATATCTAATATACGAACAATAAAATCCTTTGAATGTCTAGAAAATGAAAGGATTAAATTATAAATTTAAATTATTCAATCAAAACTATAATGATCGAATATAAAATTAGAATATTCATAAAGAAAATTTACATAGTCAAATGTGATTTTAATATACTAAAATAAAATTACGTTTTCACTCGAAAGAAATAAAAGAATAAGTTATAAATTTTATTTTATATTCCCTAAATTAATATGTTCGAATGTTAAATTTGAATGTTCGAAATAAAAAAGAAAAATATTCAATTTCATGAAATTCTTTATAATCTAATAATTTCTTTGCAAGGCACACAAAATAACAAAAATAAAATAAATTTAAATTCCTTTAAACAAAATGAATATGTTCGAATATTAAATTTGAATGTTCGAATTAAAAAATCAAATATTCAAATATAATTCTAATTCATAAAATTCTGTATAATCTAATTCTTTTGAAATGCGAACAAAATAACAAAATTAATTATAACTGTAAATTTCTTTAAATAAAATAAATATGTTCGAATCATAAAATGTCAATGTTCGATTGAAAAATATATAAATAAAAATGATTCTTTTAGAAAGAAAAATAAACAAACAATAGGGGGCTGTTTTTTTGTTCCAACCTCTAAAATCAAGTGTTAAATGAAAATGTTCAAAATTAAAATTGAATAATTTTCTTGTAAAAATTTGAAAATACATATAATTAACAACAATTACAATTTTACATATACAACTAATGAATGTTTTTCATATACTCAACTCAACACTTTTGGTCTAGAATTCTTAGTTATTTCTGTTTCAAGTTGTTCGACCCTGACAACTCTCAAGCAAATTGATTATTTGAATGTAAAGAAAATGACAAAAGGGGAAGAAAAAAAAAAAAAGAAATAATGGAAAAAATAAACTAAAGAGTAATTTTAAATGCATTTGTAATTAATTAAACGCCAGATAGCAATTCACACTTATATAGATACAAATGTATATCAATATACTTACGAGTATATTCAAGTAGATACAATGTATACTACTTTTACAGAATGAATATGTGTATAACTATACTATATTGTATTGTATATATTTATAAAGAAGACTTTTGCTACAAATTTTCCTTTGTTTGAATTTTTGTATTATTATAGTATTTTATTTGACTTTTCGCAAGCAACTTCCGCAATTCATCGTCGTTGTCTTGGTCTTGGTTGGTTATGGACGTCGTTGGCATGGCCTTACTTGAAATACCTAGACAGATAGACAGACAGTCTGAGAGACAATCAATGAACCATTTTGTTAGTTGACTTGTTGTAAAAGTATCAAATATTACCACAGAGAGTCTCTATAGTTCTGATTGTTCTTGTTCTACATATACTCGTACTATATTTGTAGTTACTCATATAGATATTAGTTGTGTTGGAGTCTTCTTTGTTTGAAAGTCGTGGAAGTTAATAATTTATTACCAAAACAAGAAGAAGAAAAATATGAAAAACAATTAAATCAAGGGAATTTGTCTATTAAATAATTTTCATTATATTTTTTTTTCTATCTAACTTCAATTAATATTTTCTATAATTAATATGAATTTTTCATAATTTTTTTTTCCAGATTTATTACGAAATAATTTTGAATCTTTAAAATATTAATAAAATATTTATTGGGTAAGTTTTTCATAAACAATTAACTTATGATTAATTAAAAAAAAAAATAATTAAATTTCTTGGCAATCAGATTAATGTATAAATTAAGTTTAGTATTAGTCATAATAGAATGTAGAAGCTTATAAAGTAAGGCTCTTATAGAACACTATTTTATTGTTATGGCAGCTTATGGTAGACTTAGTATGTAGATAGGCGATGAATCTTTTATTCCAATGAGATATGTATATACATAATGAAGATGACTTACCACCTTTGATAGTTTGACTGAAAAATAATAACAGAGTTTATTATTAAGAGGCTCTTCCATGAGAGACGGGATACTAAATGTTATTTTAAGCTAAATACCCCGGCAGACGTTGCCCTACTTCTCCTTCCCAAAAAATGAATGAATACTGATTAGTTGATTTTATTAGATGTTTGACAAAGACAACTTGATTGATTTTAAAATATGAATATGATATCTAAGATTTATTATCCTCTCACTTGCACACCACATTTTTTGTGATTTTTTGTTAGATTTTTGGGCTGTTCCTTTCAGATTTTCAGAATATTCATCTTCCTAAACCTTTCTCATGAATCACTCTGTCCATTGGTGAAAACCTTATCAAAATCCGTTCTGTAGTTTTTCAGTTTATCGCGTTCAGACAGACAAACGCAGCTCTGGGACTTTGTTTTATAATATGTAGAGATATAGATTTATTAACTAAGTGCGTGGTTGTTCAAGGCCGAGCAACAACCTGGTGTGCCACATGCGCTGTCTTCTCCATTGCAGTAAAGAACAAAGTGTATCCTTTTGAGCCTCTGGATTGTGGTTGCATCAGTCAGTGAGGTGACCAAACGATTTTTGTATGCCAACAGTCTGTCGTTCCATCGTCTAGTGTGGAATGAGATTTGGTCCTCAGCTACCTTCATGTTCATTGTTGAACTACAGAAAAAGCTTCTCGGCTATAATATTATTATTATTACGACAACCAAATCGTATTCACTAATAATTTTATTTTAAGTGTTTGTACTTACAGAGTCATTTGTTTATGGTGCTGAGTTGCCATATGCATAAAATATATAGCTTCGTGTACTCAATGCGTATTGTGGGATTGCCACCTTGTGGTGGTAAGGGGGCTCAGTAATTGTAAAGACGCTAAAGCTAAGAGCAATCCAAATTGGACATCTTTTATCAGTCAGTCCTCTCATATTCTATCCTTTCCGAGCCTAGCATATCCGTCATATTCAACTGTGTGTTGTTGTTTTGTAGTGTTGGGAGATGAAACCACTTTTACACATGCGGTTTGAGACAATTCGAACTTAGTGAATTCCGATTTAGCTATTGTATAAATGTAGTAATAGACTTTGTCTGCGGAATAAGATTTTCAAATAAAAATTAAGGAAAAAGTTCGTTTTGCCATTAAATAAGACTTTCATCTGTAAAACTTACTTGAATGACCAATAGATCTTAAGGAAGGGCTGCCCAACATTTTTGGTCCCCTGGACCGCCCTGCCTTAAGGGGTCTCGATTTCTATGACACAAATCCCATAGAGAACAGAACACTAAGACTCATGTTACTTATGGAGTTTCCTTCGCGATAAGTGCCAGGGTATTACAATATAACTCTATAATATTGAAAATATTTTATCTCATTGCAAATATTTACCAAAACCTTTTGATTGCCTTTTAAGACACTCGGCTTTTATTTATTTTTCTTTAAGCATCACTTAATTTCCAAGTAGCATGAAATAGAAAAAACAAAAAAATGAATTCAACAAAATATGTAATTAAGAATTAATTCTTGGAATTATCTCAAAGTTCAAAGCTTAAACTTGCTACTGCTGCTGCTCGCTGCTCCCCTTGGAAAAACAATTTAAGTCCTGAGGCCTTAAGAACATCAAAACCGCAGCTGAACTGAAATGAAGAAAATAAACCACGTTAAGTTCCCTTTTCATCCCATCAATAAAGAAAATTTTCCATTGAAACAATTTTCCTTTTTATACAAAAGAAAATATAAAATAAATGTATGGGTGTGTGAGTGAGTGGGTGGGTGTGTGGGTGTTTATTTGTGTGAGTGTAAATAAATACAAAAATTTTCTTGTTTTTGTCTTGTTTCTTTTTTGTTCTTATTTTTCGCATTTTACACTTTCTATGTGTAAACATAAACAAATCGATACGCGTCACAACAAGCCAAAAGTGCAATAAGAAGAAAAGAAAATAATAACAAAACAAAACAACACATAAGTATCTGTCTGTATACATATGTATGTATGTATGTATCTATGTATCTAATGTAGGAGTATCTGTGTATATAAGTAGTAAATATATGTATCTGAATGGTATTTGATTTGCCGGTTGCCTACTAAGTATAACAAAGCCGACAACGACTCCACTTGTACTCAGTGCGCCAAGTCGCCTTTCACATTTGATGTCTTGCCACCTACGAAAGACTCAGACATTAGAACCCACGCAGATGTGAAAAAAATATGCGACGCAGAAATGGAAAAGCTGCTGGAGGATGATGGTGCTCATATGTATATAAGATCCTTGTTTGGTTTGTTTTTTTATTGTTATGTGTGTGTATGTGTGTGTGTGTGTGTGTATCTCAGCGAAAATCGCCAACGCAACAATAATGAGCTACGCCCTCGCATATCCCTGTTGTTGTTTAGGTTGGTTTTTTTTTTTTGTTTTTCTTCTCCAAATTCATAACAAAAAATCAGTAAAGAAGATAATATAAATTTTTGTTATTGGGTCCTTATAAAAATATCAAGCATGGAAACCTACACAATTTATATTTATCAATTAGTTCCCCATACACTTCTTCTTTAATTGCATGACATTCTGAGTGAATGTGGTGTGGTGATGATGATGATGGTGGTGGTGAATTGTGGGGTCCTTGTGAATATAAAAATGTCATTTATAATGAATTTATTTATAAATTTTTTTCGCGTGTTTTGAAAACATTTCATAATATTTGACAACATACAATAAATAAGAAGGAAGGAAGCAAGCACCGAAAAAGGATACATGTTAATGAAGGATTCATGTTGGTCGAGCATAAAACATAAAAAGGGCGAATGAAAAATACTACATAAACAAATTGCAAGGTGACACACCCATATACGAAAATGAAAAGAAATTAAAGAAATGTCAAAAGAAAGAAAAAAAAACAGGATACATTTTTTTCAAGGTCTTGGCATGTCACAGTTCTATGAACTCTTTTTCATACCAAACACATTTTACTGTGATTAGGTATTAACGTTTTGTTATAAAGTTTGTAACTCATACAATTGTCCATTAAGATTTCCCATAAAGTCTCTTAGAGTATGTTTACACCAAACGACTAGTTGTCTTTAATTTGGGTGAATGATGATTGGTAATTGTTTACACACTATGCCATTCACTTTGTCACTCAAGTGATTTAGAGGCCCTACACACGGTCAAGCATGATTGAATCATTCAAAAGCAATATCGATAAAAATGGCTTGATTTTAACATGATTGACCTTGTGTGTGGCGATGATTGAATCGTGGCTTGAGCCAAGTCAAAGTAATTTTGTTATTTTTGTTTTTAAGCCAATTTTAACGATATCGTTCTTGATTGACCGTGTGTAGGGCATTTTACAGCGGTCGACATGATTGACCGCTTGGATTAAACCTAATTTTAGTTTTTAAGGTTTCAAGCTGAATTTTGGTACAAGCATGACTCATTGTCATACACAGATTCGTATACCGGAACCTAAGTTCCCTGATTAGGGATCATCTACATATTGCATCATGATTGTCTCTTAAGGTTTCAGGACACAAAGCCTAAAGACTTCGTTGACACCCTCATGATTGCGATGGATGTGGATGGCCCCTTACTGGCTCCAGATAAAAATCAAAAGAATTTGTGATTTTGTACTCTAATTTCTCGAATTTGTAGTAGAAAACTAGAGAAAATTGTTTAATATGACAATTTGTATACAATTTGTGTACATGATTTTCTTTTAGCTATTTTTTTTATACATAAATAATACTAGATACCCGGGAAGACATTGTCTTTCCTCTCTCTCCCAAAATATTAGTGGTTACTAATTGGTTGACCTGATGAGATGTTTTTCAAAAGCGAGTTGATTGATTTTAAAATATTTCTCTAAGCTTTGTATGTATGCATCTCACTCACACCTTTCTCTTCTTGTTTTTTTGTTGTTTTTTCTTTTTTTTTTGTTGTTGTTTTCGATTTTTAATTTTTCCCAAACCTTCCTCTTGATTCACTTGGTCTATTTGTAAAAACCGTATGAAAATCGCTTTGGTAGTTTTAGAGTTTATTGCGTTCAGACAGACAGACACAGCAAAGTGACTTTGTTTTGTAATATGTATAGATTATATAATGTAAATGGTTCATTTTAGGAGACTTTCCAACTAATTGTGGCGATTTTAGGGGTAAATATTTTTATTAATTGCCAACAAAAATCGAACTAAAATGACAATTTTTTCAACATATCCATAGAAAAATGGAACAATAGGACAATAGCTGATTGATATTGATACTTATATGTTCGCCATATAAATCTACCCAAAATATTATAAATTCTATAAAAAACCATTCTTCATTTCATCATCTAAAATGTGTAAAGTATATAAACTTCGGTGAACCGAAACTTTTGTTAGTTTTTGTATTGTTTTGTATTTTGTTAACAACAAAAGGACTTCATCGCATACATAAGTAAATACATATACATAAGTTTATATGTATCTATTCGTAGTATATGTTGTGTTGAGTAGGTGTATGGTATGTACATATAGCATATACATATGTAAATGAGTGAGAGCTTGTGTATCTTGGTAGTATCCATCATGCCATATTTGTTTGTGTAAGCTTGAAATGAATGAAAATTTCGAGCGCCAATAAGCAATAACAAGCAAAAAAAAGGTCCCGGCATATTTACAAATATGTACATACTACTACATATATACGAGAGTAGTAAAACCTTAAAATACGCACAGCTACTCCTACACATCTATGTATCTGCTTTTGTGTGTGGTTGAGCCTACCCACTTATTTGTCGTCGTCCTTGACAATCATTTACTTATAAGTACATAGATATACAATACTATAAAGCTT
Organism: Amiota mariae; assembly: GCA_035041805.1. Classification (NCBI taxonomy): domain Eukaryota; kingdom Metazoa; phylum Arthropoda; class Insecta; order Diptera; family Drosophilidae; genus Amiota; species Amiota mariae. Next base: position 144,492 of record JAWNKV010000003.1, read on the forward strand.
TATTTTATATACAAAAAATACATAGTCCTTGTGTGTACAATACATAATCTATAGAAATCTTTATAAAATCGTAGTAGTTGTAGGCGTAAGCATATATGAGTAGGAGTAGTCATAATAATAGTAGTAGTAGTAGTAATATCCTCCTTATTCTACTTATTCTATGTTATCCTTGTTTTGTTTTATTTTATTTTATTCATTTATATTAATTTTCCAAGAATTTTCTTTCGTTTATTTATTGTATAGTCCTACGAGATTATTATTGTTATCGATATCATCGATGACTGATGGTGACGGTTCAATGGTTGGATGAGTTATTTGTTGTTTTCCATGTTTTATTCAAGGATTTAATATGTTTTGGTTTATTATTATTTTTTTTTTTTTTGGTTTCCTTTTTTTCTTGCTTATTGTTGGAATTTCTTATTGTTTTTCTGTTTATTTTTATTTTTAATTAAATGACGACAATACATACTCAATTTACTTGTGATTGCAAATATGTACATATATAGTACATAGTAATATTGTAGCTCAAGTGTGAAAAAATACACAAGAAATTTAATTTATTGACGCATGTGTCAATATACTCGTATTGATAAAGTTGTGAAGAAAATAAGAAATATTTACACAAAAATTTGAAGGAGAAAAAGAAAATAGCCTTCATAAATTAAAATATGTATACATAAATTTGTAATTGAGTATTGTTTTGTAGGAAAATTTCTGATTATAGAGTTATGGAGATATAATTTAGTAGAGAATGATATTGAATAAAAATTTTAAGAAATTTTCCTTTGATCAATCTGAATGATCATTTCATTAATCAACCAATCTGATAATATAATAATTTTTAAGCAGCTAGGGGACTTAATAGTAGTTTAAGAATTTCATTGTTATCCTACTTCTTTAAATAAATAAAAAAAATCTGAATCTTGGCTCGAATGAAGAGGTAATCACCGAAACAAAAACCTATTTTGCCTAAGATAAATTGTTCCTCAAGAAAGATATCGAAATGTTAGAAAAGCGATGGAGTGATTGTATAGTTCTTGAAGGGGACTATGCTGATGAATGAAATTGAATTTGACTAAAAAAGTTCTATTTTTTTTTTTCATTAGACCGGGGCCTTTTCAGCTGATACGTTACTTCTACTGAAATCATTCAATGGCGGAGACTTTTTATGAAGACACTCCAGATCAACTTAATCTAAGAAAACCACCAACTTTTCCTGCAGGTTTGCTTTTCAATAATTTTCTACCAATAAATTGCATTTTTAACCGACTTCAAAATAAGTAATATATGCAATGTATGTAAGTATGTATGTTCGCGATTTTCTCAAAAACTACTGATCCTATTTGAATGGGGTTTTTGTTATTCGACTGCTTATTTTTCTGTGAAGGGTTTTAATGTATAAGACATTAACCATATGAAATCAAATCTATAGATAAACACATAGAGTTATGTCAATACAAAACTGGCACCAATATATGGTACACATTCAATATTTATGAAGTGACTCACAATTATACTAAAGATTATACTTAATGGTAATGAACTTATATATGATTAACTTATGACCCTAATGAACTAACAACTTTTCCAATATATATGCATTTCAGGAACTTACTTTCAATCTAATTGTATGACTCCAAAAGTAATTTTAATTATTACAATGAAGACCCACATATTTAATTTTTACAAAGTGATGACCCACATATATAATTATTATATGTAAAATGATGATCCTAAATGTAGTTTTTCTTATCAAAAAGGTTATTTAAATTGTACTTTCATTGAAATTATTCCTCATCAATTTGTGATTCTAATGGATTTCTAATTGTTCGTGAGATTTCATTTCTCAAAACACATTTTTATTTATTAATTTATTTCGGCTGATTTTACATTTGGGATATTTTTCCTTAGTCTAGTGTCTTAATTAATTTTTAAAGTAGAATTATGCTAAATATATAAAATAGTATTTACATGATTAAATTATGATAACAAGTTATGTAGTTTATATGGGGATTTACAAGAGGTTGATTATGTGTGTTGTTTTTAGGAAGTTGAGTATTACTGAGATATTTTTTGGAAAGGGATCGGAAAGGAATAAGGTGAGGTCTTGGTTGGTGATGTGGGGGCGTACGTTATGGAAACATATTTTTAGTTGTCCTCTCCTATAAGGGATATTCATTGTACCTTCATTGAAGTTATGAATTTCTAAATGTTACAGAGATTTTGCTACTCAATATACAATTTCCTCACTTTTAGTGTTATTTTTTCAATGAAGTTACACCTGAACACCTTCTTGTGACCTTATGAACTTAAAACTGATACAGAGAATGAAGTTAAGTTAATAAATAACTTGTGATCATGATGATCTTCTAAATAACTGTCCAAAGATTTTAAGAGGCTCCATTCTACCTTCAATCAAGTAACTTGTGACGCAAATGAACTTCAAAATGATCCAGAGATTTTACTATTCAATATACAACATACTTAGGTACTTTGTACCTTCAAAGATGTTACACTTGATCAACTTACCCTCAATGAGCTTCCAACTCTTACTAAGTTTCACCTATTCCATTGAAGAACATTACTGCATTGAACCAATCAGTCTTATCCAATTAACAATTTTAACTACTTAGTTACATAAATACCTTTTATAAACAACAATGACAATGACAAAAACGCCTCTTAAAAGAAAAAACTTGATTGATTTGACATTAAACAATTTCATAGTTATTACTTAGCTCCACATAATAATTGCATCAGAGAATCAAGATTGATAATGTAATCTGCGTGCGACAATTTTTTTTATAAGAAATACAATTAAAAAAAAAAAAACAATGAAAAACAACGAAATCTTTAAAAATTCCATGCAAAAAATTAACCAAAAGAGGGGAAGGTGGAGAGACAGTAAACAAACTAATAAAATCAAAAATCTAAATAGTTGTGTAAATTTAATAACAAAAAAACAACAGTAAGAAATACTTAAGTATGTAGAAACAAATGTTCACTTTAGAAAAAATAAAACATGATGATCAAGTGTGCAAATGTGATTGGGTGAATGTGCGTGTGTATGTGTGCATGTGTATGTATGTGAGAGCACGAGCTAGCAAATGGCACACGCCATCATGACGCTGCATACAAGTGAGTCTTCATGTTTTTGCCTTTTGGGTTTGGGCGCTGCTGTTTTAACCCTGCTGCGCGCCTGATGACATTTCGAGTACACGAAACATACACTCACTCACTCACTCATCATCATCATCATTCATCGAAAAAAGTGACTTTTGAATGAGAAACTGACTATGAGTTAGTGAGTGAATTCGAATACTTAAACTACATAGAAGAATATGAGAGGAAAAAATTCGATATAATTTGATTTAGATTCATTCGAAAGAAACTTGTCTATGCGCCACTCAAGTGAGTCAGTGAGTGAGTGAGTTGCTTACATTTATAATACAATATTATATACTATGCACTTAAGTTCCAAGAAAATATATTATAATAAAAGCATTTTAATAATTGAATATTCTTTGTTGTTATTGTTGTTAGTATTATTATTGTAAACAAGTATTTGTTTGATTTAGCACAGAAAGACAACAACAAGAAATTTGCATATAAAAAAAAATAAAGAAAATAAAAATAATAACAATTAAATAAAAACAAGTAAACAAAACTGACGTCAAGAAAGTTTTGACTGTCTCAGTAAAACAATATAAAGAATAACAGAGAAGAGAAGAGAATGATGGCAAAAGATTAAAAATAATAAGAATTTTAAATGCCGCTTATTTATTTTGTCTTTTTTTTTATTAATAAAAAATTTCTATCAACAAAAAAGTGAAGAAAAATAGTAAACAATGAATGTGCTCAAAGCGTAAAGGAAGAAAATATATTTAGAAGAATATAAAGAAAAGAAGAAAAACAAAAATTAGAAGCAACACAACAGAAACTGTACACAAAACATGGAAAATAAACAAATGAAAAACTCTGAACTCTGAACTCTGCCTGCTGCCTCTCAAGTCAACCCACCCTCACCAAATCATGTTGGTGGAAAGTACAAAAGAAAGAAGGGAAAGTGAAAAAAATGAACACAACATCAAAACAACAACAAAAAATAACAACCAAAATGTAGAAGCAACAGACGACGCCAAAAAGTAACTTTGGGGGATGGGAGAATGAAAGTTGGAGAGTGAATGACTGACTGAACGAATGAATGGGTGACCAACTGAATGACTGACTGACTGACTGAGTGAGTAAATGAATGAATGAAAAAGAGAGTATATAAAGTATGAAGTGGGAGTGAGAATGGTAATGGGAAGAGATGATGATTATTGTTATTGTTGTTGTTGTTGTAGATGATGGGAGCCCATTTCAAAAGGAGGTGAAATTGTGTGGCTTATGACACATGAGTAACCAACAACAACCGCAAACACTTATTTAGAACAGCAGAATAGAAGGTGGAGAAGTACATACATATGTGTGTATTAGAAATGATATGCTGAGCTTCACCACCACAAAAAGTAAAAGAGTAAGCGTGCTTTAAGCGGCGGGGGATTAGTGAGAGCAGAATAAACAGCTGAGCAATAAAAACAAAAATACAGAAACTATTGATGATGAGAAGAATACAGAAATATAAGTAGAAGAATAACAAAACTCATTTTTTTTTCTTTTTATACAAACAACAAAGAATAGCAAAAGTAAAGTGTAAAAGCGAATAAATACCTACTATACTATATATGTACATATTTGTATAAGTATTTATATACATATTTACATGTATTACACATTCAATGTGTGTGAGAGTTTTAGGCGTCAGAGAAAGAGAGACCTTAACTGTTTTGTTATTATTTTGTATGAAGAGCGCAAGTCTGAGAATGAAAGCTTCTTTTCTGTTTAATTCATTGGCATCCATGAATGTAAAGCTTTTGAAAAGCGAAACTTTTTATCAAACGGTCTAGAACGTTTGATGCGAAGAGTTTTGTAAGGAAAACGCGCGCGTAAATAATACAAATTCTATATTATATACTAAATGTCTACCGTACATATATGCATATGTATATATCATCTGTATTTACATATATTTATAACAAGAACATGAACAATAATACATTGTATTCTGTAATAACAAATAAATAAAAATTAATGCAGATTGTTTAAATATTTAATTATAAAAAACAATAACAAAAACATTAATTAAATATGCTAATAAATTGTATTAAAAAGAGAAATAAAAGAGGTGAAAATGAAGGAGAAAATAACAATAAAAACAATATCAACATCAACTTTTCTTTGGTTTGTTTGTGTATTTGTTTGGGTTTATAAATTTAAATATATTTTAATTAAAACTAAATTTATAATAAAATAAAATACATTAAAAAATAAATAATTGAATACAAAATAAAATAAATTAAAAATAATCAATAAATAAATTTCAGAAAAAAATAAATAAATACATTAAAAAAAATAAAAAAATTAATTTAAAAAAAATAAAAAATTAATTTAAAAAATGAAATAATAAATTTAAAAATGAATAAAAGTATGTATTATAATATAAATAAATTAAAAATTTGATAAATAAAATGAATACAAATACATATTTAAAAATAATTAAATTAAAAATTTGAATAATAAAAATGAATAAAAATATTATAAAATGAATAAAAATATTAAAAAATACATAAAAATATTAATAAAATATAAATAAATTAAAAATTTGATAAACAAAAATGAATAAAAATATTAAAAAATAATTAAATTAAAAATTTGTTAAATAAAAACGAGTAAAAATATTAAAAAATGAATAAAATTATTAAAAAATGCATAAAAATATTAAAAAATAACAAAAAAAAAGTAATTTTCAAAAAATAAATAAATAAGAATAACTAAAAGAAATTATAAGAAATTATTTAGATTAAGTAAAAATTAGTAAATTAAATAAATAATAGATAAAAAACAGAGAAAGTTGACATAAAGTTAAAGGTTTTCATAATGGAAAGTTTTCACCGTCTATATTTTTCTTTAAGTTATGATGAATTTTTAGTTCCTTAAGTTAGTTTGTTATGACTAGACGTCACTAAGATCTGCAATAGCCCTTGGAAATAAAAAACCAAATTTCAAAAATCTTCATATGAAATGAAAAATGATTTAGCCAAAACTTAACAAAATAATGTATTGAATGAAATTCTTCCCAAAATGATGAAAATTTCTAAATTTTGTATTATTTTTTAAGATATAATCTACTGATTATGATAGTAGATTTATTAAAAATTTTGAAATACATAATGTTCAATTTTTTAAATAATTTTATTGAATTTAATATAGTTTTCTGAGGTTTATGTTGTTTAAGAAGAAATCTGCTCAATTTTAAAACCAAAATTAGGGAAAAAATTATAAAAAAATTGGATTAAAATAAGAAAACAAATAAAAATAGATAAAAATAACAACATAATCAAATAATTAATTAGAAAAAGAGGCAAGAAAACACAAAAAAAAATAATTATAATAATAATAATAAATAAAATAAAATAAAAACATTGCAAATCAGCATTTATTTATTTACCATGTTGTTGTTATATTATTATGCATACAAACAAATAATATTAATAACAAAAATTTATACAAATGTATGTACATATGTATATTTCTTTTAAATATGTATATAAAATATAAATACAAATACAAATGGATTATTTATTAATCACATTTGTATGCGTATGTATAATATACACATGAATATATATAAATAAAAAAAAACACAGAGAGAGGAGCGCGTTATGTGTGTGTGTGTGTGCGTGCGTAGGAATTCACTAAAAAATTCTTAGAAACACAACCAACATCTCGACGCCTAACGTTTGTTGTCTCCACAGCTCAATGGAGCTTCTACGCTAGCCTCTCTCATTTCTAGTACAATACTTTGGCAAAAGCCTTTGTTGTGTTTTGCTTGTGTTATAAACAAAACAAAACGGCAACCATCATTGAGTGAGCGGTTGGCGGTCACAAAATTCTGGGCTCTCTGTGTGTTCTTTAATGCTCACATTTGGTGTGCTTTTTATTGTATCTTTTAGGTGAGAGAGGAGTGCGCATGTTGTCACTGATAAGCGCCTTTCAAGCAAAGCACACAATCTCGCATATCTAAACACATGCATAAGAATACAAAGCTAACATGATTAAGTAGAATAAGTGACATTGGGAGAGAGGAGAGAGTGTATTTCTTGTTTGTATGAGAGCGCGCGCTTACACTTTGCTTCTTGTGATCAGCTAAATTTTATAGATTCAATCAGAGGCAGAGGCAGTCAGTCAGTCAGTAGTCGTTCACCACTCAATTTGTTCATATAGGCAGAGCAATCAGCTAAGCATTGAAAAAGCCCTGGCTCTGTAGTTTAGTACAAAGAAAGAAAATTTGTTAGAATTTAAATTTAAACTTGAAGACGCGCGCGCAAAATTTAACAACAAAACGGAAGAATATAATAAAAATAAAATAAATAAATATATAATATTGTCAAAAAAAATCATATAACTGAAATGAAAAACTATAAAACAAAAAGCTAGACAAACTTTTGACCCCTAAAAAATAAGGTATAAAAAAAAAAAAATAAAACAACTCATTCTTACGTCAGTATAAATTTCCTTTTATTTTTTTTTGTTTACCATTTTACTGATTAGAAACAAAAATTAAAAAAAAATTCAACTTTTTGTATAACAAAAAAACACAACAGTGATAAGATTTTTATATGAATTAAATTGTGTATAATCGCAAAATTCATGAAAAAAAATAATTATAACAAAATAAAAAAAAAAAAAATAAATAATAATCACTTAATAAAAAATAATAATAATTATAAATCAGTAAAAATAAAAAAAATTATCAATTTTAGTTTATTTTTTCTTATTGTAGATGTAGAGTCTTTCTAAGATTACTTTGAATTAATTCATAAAAGGAAAAAACGAAACAAATGAAAAAAGAGAAATAAGAAATACAAAAATTTAATCTAAAAACAAACCACATGTGTGACCTAATTTTTTTTATGAAGACCGAATGAACGAATGATCATCATATAAAATAAAATATATAAACCAAACATAAGTAGCAACAACAACAACAAATCCAACAAATAAATAAATCAAATGTAGAAAACCACGCCATGTTTAAATAAAATATAAACTTGTGTTTCATCCCAACAACATAAACACAAAAATATGTTGAATATTTTATTTAAAAAAAAAAATAAAAGGAAATAATTTTTATCAAATAAAAAAATCAGCAAACAAATAAAATTTGAAAATTTTGTGTTTCTTGTGAGAAAAGTGTAAAAATTTGTATTAAAAATCAATTTTGCTATTCATTGGATTGGATTTATAATACATACTACTTATTCATCGTAAGGTTCGTACATGTTGAATTTCTTTTCTTTTTTTTTTCTTTAAATTAGTTTTCAAGATCATTTTTCTATATGAAGGTTACCGTTAAACCATAATCCTATTTCACATAAATATTGGTCAATGCTAAATGAGACAGTTTTCGAGGGATTTTAATTCAATACAATTTATTATGATTTATTTTATCTTTGATTGATAGACTTTTGAAGACTTGGCAAATTTCTAGACATTATTCCTAGATAACTTTATATAGAAATTGATTTTTTTTATCTATAAAATACTTGGAAGGCTGAATTTTTGTTTAATTTCGATTGTCCAGAAATCTTAAAATATAATAGACAGGTTTTTAAGATAACTACTAAGTCAATTCCAAATGAATTCTAAATTGCAATCGCTCGCTCAATCTATTCACTTCAGTTGATGGCTTGAAGCTTTCTTGGCCTCCAAATATGAACAGTTCTTATGGCGCGGTATCCATGGATTGCCAGAAAAGTGGGGAAAATGCATAGCTACGGATGGGCAATACTTTCAATAAAATACCCATAATTATATATTTTTGGGTTTACTGATTTATTTTCATTTTGAATTTAAATATTATCCGTAGAATCACGGGTGCCCCTTGGCTCGTTCGAAGCTGCATTGAGACCTCAAGACTCCAACGGTTATGGAGGTGATCACACAAGGCTTCTGACTCATCCCAACCAGCTGGTGTCGACCCTTACTCCATGCTCTACAAGCCGTAGACTTAAAAGGTTACAACAGCAAGACCCCAAGTTTTGTGCGATAAACTTTTCAATTAAATTCTTAAAAAAAAAAAAGAAAAGAATTTATATATTTTTGTTCTATTTTATATGTACTAATTTAAAAACTTCGAACCTAGAATTTTTCAAGACCGGAAGGCTAGAAGGTTGGGTCTCTTAGCAAAGAGAATATTTGAATATCCGCTTAGAAGTATTTCAACCTAATTAATTTATTTAATTTTATTGTGTCATTCATTAAACAAATTAAACTGTCATGGGGGTCAAGTAATATAGTGTTGTTGGGGGTTACTAAATTATTTTCAGAGTCAAGGTTTAGAAAACAACTATAAAAATTTCAAATTTTATCAGACAGAAAATTGAATTTAAAGCTTAGGAAAGGCGAAGTTATTTTATATGAAAAACCAATTTGCATGCTTGAAAATCGTTCTTATAGTGAGAGATAATTCGCTATAGAGGGGTGTGATACAGATAGATAATTCGCTATACAGGAGTTCTCTACAGACAGGTAATTCGCTAAAGAGGAGTTCTCTACAGAAATGTTCAAATATATGAAAAAATAATAATAAAATGATGTGTCTTCAGAATGACTTCCTTATAGAGAAGTTTGCGTTATTGTGTTATGTTGTTATTGTTTGTTATAGAGGAGTTCGACAGCAGTTTCTATAAGGAAACAGGAAATGAAATTTGTATGTTATGAATTATTTTAAGAGAGACTTAGATCAATAAAACCATTGAATTTCTTAGGAAGAACTTAAATAATCTTTAAAATTCTATTTCTATGAAACAAAAATCAAACAATTTGATGAAAAAATGAAATAAGAGTAAAGGAAAATTTCAATAGAACTCTATCTTTATAATCATCTAAGTATTTTCATTATTTTCATTCAATTTAATACTTAAAGTAAATATTTATATTAAAAGTGCACTAAGTAAGTGTCAAGTTTAATGACTTCTATAGATGATAATCCTCTGAAACTTGGGAACTTCAGAAGAGTAGTCAGTCAGTTTACTTTGTCATTAATTCCATATTTACATATACAAATGAACTTTGATTTTATTACATGTACAATTATATTGGAATATAATAGAATCTAATTACCATTTAATAAATATTCTTATAATTTTTGAAATCAAATGAAATAATTAGAAAAAAAAAAACATTAATTATTATAAATTTTTATAAAAAAAAAAAAAAATAAATAATATCTGCTAAATTTTGAATTCAAACAAACAAACAAAGAAGTTTAAATATTTAGAAGTTCGTTCGTTCTCTTGTTTCCCCATTCATCAGCAAATTTCATTTGTTTAAACAATCAAGTTTATTATTTCTAAAAAAAAAAAAAATACACACACATACCTCCTCTATAAAAATGTGAAACCTCAACAGAAATACAATAAAGAAAAGCAAATATTTATACGAGTATATAGTTGGAATAATAATAATTTGAAGTATTGTATTGTAGTAGAATGAACTACCCCAACTTAAGCTTCAGATTACAAAAAGACCCAAACGAAAGCAATTCTTGATTTGAACAGCATTTTAAGGTTTACTTAAGCTAAATTTTGATTTTGATTTTGGTTTATTGTTGTTTTTTTATACTCTACACGCAGTGAATGGTATTATAAGTTTGTCATGAAGTTTGTAACACACAGAAGGAGACATCGGAGACCCCATAAAATATATACTTATATTCTTGATAAGAGCAACGAGACGAGTTGATTTAGCCATGTCCGTCTGTCCGCCTGTCTGTCGGTGTGTATGCAAAGCTAGAGAGCTGAAATTTTGCACGAAGCTTTTTACCATATTTGACGGAATCAGCTTCATCGAACCAATAGGGGGGTTACCCCCCATACAAATCGGGATACCAATGAAAGTACTTTTTAACAGATTTTTTTTTTTTTTTTTTTTTGTACTATTGACTTGAAATTTGGACAATTGTCTGACCCATATCCTTATCAACCTTATAAATTTCAAGACCCTCGGACTAATAGCAGGGGCGTGAAGAGTATTACAACTTCGGCATACCCAAAAATGTGTTTTTTTTTTTAAATATTTTTTAAAGATATTATTATGTTTTTTCTTTTATTATTTGATTTTGTTATTACTCTTTGTTTGAATTGAACAATACTTACTTACGCCTTCTTCTCTCTTCTTCTTCTCTTTGATTCATATATGTACTTATAACAATTCTCTCATCAACTCTTTCTCTCTCCTAACAATTGTATAAATAATAATAACAAAATTCATACAGATATCTAAATATATATCCACTGTCAATGTGAAAAAATAAAAACTAAAGAAGCAAACAAACCGAAAAAGCCAAAAAAAAAAAAAAAATGAAATTTAATATTTAAATTGATTTCAATTTGAATTTCAAACATGAAATCAACACATACACGTTCGTTCATTCATTTAGTGTGAGTTCAGTGTCATTCTCTTTGCAGATATTCAAGGCTAATAAGTGTTACTAGTAGACCTGATATATGACAGATACAAGATACAACAACAACAACAACAACAACAACAACAACAACAACAACAAGAAAATGAATTTAACCATATGTTTGACATAAAGTATGCTACTTAAAGTAAATTTTGTGATTGAGCATTTCAGTTGTCTTCTTTAGTTTTTCTATTTGATTCGATTCAATTCGATTCTCTGTTGTGTTTGTCTTACGTCAGCATTGCAAAAAAAAAAAAAAAAAAATTAGAAAAATAATAATAAAAAGGGCGCCAGTTAACCAAGCGAGAAAACGAGAATTGTCATTTAGTCAAACTGTCATTCAGTCCAGTCAGTCATTCGGCTTGTTTAATAAACAGACACAAACAATGGTGGCATTGACGACCGCCTGGTAATTCTAGGCGCCGTATTACATGTGGTTTTACCTCCTTCTCCTTCTTCAACTTATCTCCTCTTCATTGATAGACAACCATAGTATGTACTAGATACTCGTATATTTCTAGTGGGTGTTGAGGGTTGAATGGTTTAAGCAATTGTTGCTTAGCTTGAGCCCTTAATTGGTTTACACACGGTGATGACAGTTAACACATACACAGGCTTTTGTGTAAACCACCTTATCGGGGTCTTTATTTAATGCCTCTCCATTATAATTATTACTTGTTATATACAATAGTAGAGTGGTGACTCAACAGTTGAATAAACGATAACAAAAAACTAAAAAAAGAACCTAAAATAGTAGAGACAACATAAGTCTTATGATATATTTTCATATGTCCATGAACTCTGATTAGATTGACTTGACTTGACTTCACAAAAGCACCAAGAACAACAACAACAACAACAACATTAGTAAATTATTGTAATTTATACCAATTTGTGTGTTGTAGTAACAACCCGTTTTTTTTTTTTTTTTTTTTTTTTGAAGGTCTCACACTTTACATTTAGTTATTTCTCTCTTAAGGTCTATTGAACTTTTAATTAGGTTTTATTTTATTCTTATTTAGAATTTGTAATGAAATTTGTTTGAATACTAAATACTTCCTCTTAGTAACAACACAACAATTTGTGAATAATGAAGATGTTTTTTTGCTATTAAAGTTCTAAATGATTTACTTATCATTATTCTGAAACTCAATAAATTATCATATGTTTTAATCTAATCTTAGTAGTTCAAGTTTATAAGATAATCATAATGTGTGATATGGCCTTCTATAATTAAGAATCTAAAGCAATAAAGTCTAAAGATTTGATTAATGGTTGGATTCGTCTCTCAGTTGAGATAATAGGAGGGAAAGATATCTTCGTTTAAAATCATGTAACCAGCAGTTTTTTAGGACTCCTTACTAATTACTGCCTAGACATGGAACTGAATAATTTTGTTAGGAATATTGGAGTGACAACACACTAAAATATATTACTTTTTATTATTATATAAATTACCAAAAAATAAATAAATATATAGTAATAGCATAGAATTTGCATAAGAGTTTCTTATAGCTACATTTAAACCAAACGACAACTTGACATTCATGACATTTGCCAATTGAATGATAATAGCCAGAACGCGCATCTTTAGCAACCAAAAACATCATGGCCTCACACCACAGTATCATTATATTATTCATTTTGCCATTACTAGATGCCAATCATGTCGATTGCTGCCTTTCTCTTGAATGACAGAGTGAATGGCAACCACTCACACTTTACCATAATAATGACAACTTGTTGTCGTTCAGTTTAACAAGATAGAAGAGATATAAGTCTTTGATCATGAAAGAAGAGTAGAATCTTCGTAGAATGTAACATGTCTAGCATTAAACTTGACATTCATGCCATTCGCCAATCGAATGATAATAGACAAAATGCGCATCTTTGGCAGCTAAAAACAAGATGTTTTTATACCACACAGAGTCATTTCTTTTGACTTTCACTGATGTCAGTCATATCGGTCGCTGCCAATTGAGAAAGTGTTCGCACTATGCCAATCAGTTTATACCCATAATAATGAAAATTACCCTAACCAAAAAAGAGAAGTCTTTGAAATAGACGAGAACAGAAGAATTTTCGAAGAATATAACATGTCTAGCATTATTGGCGATCGCTGGGGGAACTTAGATCTTAATCATCAAGGGAAGGAGTATTCTATTTTATTGGTATTTTTCTGCCATTCATAGATGCCAATCATGTCGATTGCTGCCAATCACTTCAATAAGAACCGTTCACACTATGCCAATTACCTTCTACCCATAACAATGACAACTTGTCGTTCAGTTTAAAAGGAAAGAAAAGTTATAAGTCTTTGAAGATTAAGTCCTGTCCTTGCAGAAATTGGATCTAATTATCAAGAGAAGGAGTATTGCATTATTTTGGAATCGAATCCTCTCGGTCTGTGAGCAGATCAATCGTTTCACAAGCCGATTTACAAACACCTCCAGATGGAGGATCAAGCGTCTTCACCCTGATGACCTTTGGGTAGACGGATGCCAAAGAGAATGTAGCCTTCGTTTTTGAATATATTAAACATTTCCCTATAAATTATTTAGACATTAAGTTATCTACCAGTTTCTTTGTCAAGTCAATTTTTTATAGCCAATTTACATTAAAAAAAAAAAAAAAAAAAAACAACAAAAAAACAAATAATAGTCCTAGAAATATATCCTAGAGCACTTTATAAAAAGGAAAAAATATCTTATTAAAGATTGTTCAGTTCTTCTTATCTGATTCCAGATCTGAGGTGGCGGCAGGGCTTTGGCTTTGTCAAAATATATGAATAATCTTGTTTGTAGAAAATTCTCTTATTAGTATCTTTCTTCAGCATAATTATAGAAATTCTTTGATTGTTTATTCGATCATGAAACACATTTGGGCATCTGGAAAGAAATTTTAAAAATACAAGACTCTAAACTCTTGAACAAATATTGTACAATCATTATTTTATTTAAATTCAAATTGAAAAGCCTTTTATGATTCGTTACCATATAATTTTGTATTTATAAAATAATAAAAAAAAAAAAAAAAAACAAAATGAACCAAATGTAAAATAAAGAAATTTTCATTTTTTGTATATAAAAATCACTTGAATGAAATATCACATGTTTTTCTTCCCTGACGTAGGTTTGCGAACGTGATTTACAAGGGGGTGTGATTTTAATCCACATATATAATTTTATATTTTATTATTCTTTTTTTTTTTTATAATTTTGCATAATACTTAAGACATATAATTTGAACTACATAACTTTCTTGCAATTATCAATGTATATAGTAAAAATTTCAATTTAGCTTGTTGTGGTACTTGTAATGGATGATCGCCTCACACAAGATTATTGCATCATTTTATTTTTGTATTAATTTTTATTTTCTTTAATTAAATTTTATAATATTTTCTTGCTTTTTTGTTCTAATAATATTTTTTTTAAAATTAAATTTCAATAAAATAAAAAAATGAAATGATGATGATGAATCAAAATAAATTTTGAACTCAACTGTTTTTAAACGCCGCTGTGTTCAATTTAATTAGCATCATCACAGTAAACTAGTTTTATATATTTGTCAAGCCTTTTATTTTATTTATTTATTTATTTATATTTTTCAATTTGTTTGTTTTAATCCAATATTATTACATTAAATACACAATTATATGTTGTATATATATACAAATAGACATATAGACACAAGATCAGACGTATGGTAAACATATTGTGTGTGTTTGTTTGTGTACATTTGCCCACCCTCGGTCATTGTCACAATTGTCTCTCTTTTACTTTTAACCTTCAACTTTCTTTGTTTCTCTGCTTATTCAGTAAGCTTTATTTTTATTTTTTTTTATTTTTGTTGCATTTTTTGTTTGTTATTTTATTATATAGACTTAATTTAATTATATTTTTCCTGTATTCTTTTTATTTTCTCTATTAAATTCATTTAAATCAATTTTTTGTGTGCCAAATTTTGCTTTATTTGCCCCTTTGCTTTTTTTTATTCTTTTTTTTTTAATTTTACATATTTGAACTTTTGTTTATGATTCAAGTGTTGTTTTTTTATCTGAACTCATTGAATAAAATAAATCAATATTCATTATTTTATATGTTTCTCAGAATCAAAGAAATATTGAATTTTGTAATATTTTAAAGAAAATCTTGATATTGGTGATCTCATAGTATAGTCATAATCTGTATTACGGGGATAATGGCTTTGTGTGATTATTATTGATACAATCTGCATAATATGAGTGACTTTAACTTAATTTGTGTTAAGATAGGAAAACGTTGCTACGCCCGGAATTAATCAAATCAGCATTTCAACAACAACAAAAACATAAATAAAAATAAATATAAACTACATATTACTGCTTCACCACATCAACTGCATTATAAGATAGACTGATATCTGCCAGTCAAGTGGTTAACACAGTTCACTGCTTTGACTTTGGAGGATAATTAAAATGATCGTCATATTTCAGTCAATTTTCGCAAAACCGTACACCTATAACATTCCTGATGAATCACTCTGTCCATTGGTGAAAAACATATGAAAATTCGTTCATTACTTTTTGAGTTTATTGCGTTCAGACAAGAAGACGTGGCGAATTTTAACTTTGTTTTATAATATGTATAGATAGATGTATATATAGATAAAACGTTTATTCAATCGCTTTCAGATATTAGTGTGGTGAGAGACCAATGCGACCATCATATAGACGCTTATGAGTTATAATTTTTTGTATTACTTATTTTTGTTTTTACTCATCTTGTTGGGTGTTCGTTAGGACGTAATATTTTAAGATATCGGTATAATGATTTGATAAGGCTATCAGTGAGTTTGGATGACAATGAAGTCTTCTTTATATTTGCAAATGTGGAAGTTCAATTCCAACTAATATTGTTGATGTCTTCAGGACTCAGTAAAGTATTGTGTTTTTCACATACCACGGAGCTTTAGATATGCGGCGAATAGTTTTGGTAGATTAGAATACTACGAATGTTGTGGAGGGGCCAACAAATGCTTATAAATGAGAAGATTGCTACTTAGTGACCTATTAGTTTTCTGCTGTCCTAAACTTTGTATATAAACAGAAAAGTTGGGGAAAAACTTTGGCCAAGGAAAGTTGTAACCTTCCGGGACATAGAACTGGCCACGACAGGAAGGAAGAATAGCGCGACTTTCTTCTCTTGATATTTTCCTGGTTTATTCTTATATGTACATACATATATATTTTCTGTCACATGCCATTTTCACACAAAATTATTCTCTATCTCTAGTATTTTATTTAGCACACACAAAAACATGAAGAAATGATGAAAAACAAAACACTTAAAATGTTTTTCTTTGTTTCATTTTTATTTACATTTTCTCATTTTTTTTTCTCACACTTCTCTCTCTCTCTCTCTCTCTCTCTTTCTCATATTGCATTTTTGTGCAAGTCATCATTGTGTTGTATTTACATAAATTTTTGTAATATTTTTTTTTTTTATTATTATTGCCTTGTATTTTATTACTACATTTTCTACTATTTATTCTATATGTACATATTTTTTTTTCTGGTATGCAGTCAACATTTAAATATGCAATACAAGAAAATTTTAATTTGACAATGTGAGACTGACTGAAAGTAGCAATAAACATAGATAGATAGACAAAATATACTATGGTATAGACATATTAATATGGTTAAAAGGGGATCAATCGGGCATTGTTGGTTGTTTTGGTGCGTTTCACACTGAGTGAGTACCACCTACACCTACACAACATTTGGTATGTTGGGATAGCTTTGTTCTAAAGTAATACAATGTCTAACATTGATAAATATACATATAGAATATACTTATATACATACATACGCAAGTGCAAGTTCAGTGCTAATGAAATGCAATAATAAAACCAATGCCGGGGAAAGCATCACTCATTCACTCTATTTCTATCTATGCATACATAAGTAGTGTCATTCATAGCAAGTGTGACTATCATCTATGTTTATGTTTTTGGTTTTGGTTTTGGTTTTGTTGCTATTATTATTTTGTTGTTTGGATTATTTTTAGTTGTTGGCGCGGAAGTCATCAGAAAAGAATTGGGGCGCCATGCAAAAAAAAAAAAAAAAAAAAAAAAATCTAATACATAAATAGAATAAAATTGCTTTTTATTAGCGAATAAAAATGTCGCATATGTTCTGCTGGTGCTGTGTATTTTTCTTGTCTTATCTTTACTTGTCTTTGATTCTCTTTTCTTCACTTCACTTCACTTAACTTAACTTAACTTGTCTTTTCTTGTCTTGTCTTTTCATGTTTTGTGATGTGTGTGTGTATGTGTGTGTGTGATATGTGTTGAGCATTAAATAAATGAATGAACCACATAAACTTGTAGATTTTATAACTTTTAGCAAGTTTTTAATGTCAAAGCAGTATATTTATATGGAAATATGTACATATGTAGTATATTTGTTAAACATAAAAATAATAATTTCCTGGTAGATACTAATATTTTTTTTCTATTAAAATAGAAATTATGAGAAATGTTAACTTTTAATAATTTTTACAAATTTATGTACAATTAGATGAATGGAAACCATTTAAATGATGTGTAAAAGTCCATAAAGGGGAACTGTTAAAGGCTAAAAATTTATTGAAATATTGAGTGAAAACTTGTTGAAGGTTAATGTGTAAATTCCTTTGGAATTGGATACTAGATTACATAAAGACTCTACATACTTTGTTGGCAAAGAATCATTAACACTTACATTTCAAACACAATTTGTATTTAAGAGAGCCACGCAATGCTATTGTACAATAAACTTCATGTGATCAGTTCATATTCTCAAAGAAACAACATTTCCATATTATGTATTTACTAAACTTATTAAGATATTTTATCATTTCTGTGGTTGTTGGTCGACAAGTGATAATGATTTTGGAACGAAGACTTCACCATTTGTGGGAATCATGATTTTTGTTACTTTTTCTCATTCTTTGTAAATGGATTTGGTCTTCGTGTAGATACTATTCAATTAATTCTGTTTTTTCTTTTTTTTTTGTTTGCTTCCTTAAGTACAATATATAAAACTAATAGTCCCGGCGCGTGTTGCTACAAAAACTAGTTGAATGATTTGAGAAAATACATGTGTCTCTTTAGCTTTGTATGCGAATTTTGTCTATCAATTCCTTACTTTTCTAGTTGTTTGATCCGCATCAAACTTCACTCAAACACTCTCCAGACTATGGTAGAGATTCCATCAAAATCGGTAAAGCGGTTTCGGAGTTCATGAGGAACATACAGACAAATAGAGATAGTTCCATTTTTATATATCTGTGTCAACAAGTCAAAGTAGCCTCTCCTTACCAAAATATTAATGGGTACCAATTATCTGACCTGATGAGATGTTTGTCAAAGGGGGATTACAAAACTCACTCTTTTCTTTTTTTTTTTTGTTTTTTGTTTTTTTTTTTTTTTGTTAGTATTTTCAGTTATTTCTTTGGGGTTTTTCGAATTTTCTTTTTTTCTTAAACCTTCCTCATGAATCACTCGGTCCATTAGTCGAAACAGTATACAAATCCGTTCGGTAGTTTTTAAGTTTATAGCATTCAGACAGACGTTACATCTTTGTTTTATAATACTTCATACCTTGTTAACTTGAACTTTCATAGAACTGCTCTCTTTTTTGTTCTTAACTCTTTTCAATCATACTCGTATATACCAAGATAGCAATTTTCAAAAGATATTGTGACTCTATAGTAGACTCAAATAATCTTCTTTCATTAAAGAATTTCTCTTATTTACTCTATGGTTATCTGAAGTAGACAAAATATTGTCTCATTTTACAAAGTTTGAAAAATGTTCTAAAATTCTCAATGAAACTGGTTTCAACTACTATAAATTTAAATAAAACAAGTAAAGATATATAAAACATTATTGATAAGCCGCCTTCTGTTCATTATTATCGTCAGCGTCATCGTCATTTAGTACAAAGAAAACTATTCGCTCATAATCTGTTAGGGTCTCTCATACGTAAAACTTGTGGTCAATCGTTATCAGGTCTATCCTCAAAGTATCAGTAAATCTGTGTAAATTATACTTACTAGTATTGTCTACTAGTAAAAGCAGTAGAAGACACTACTGACTGACAATTGACACTGTAGAAAAACTCTCAGGCTATTGTGGGCGCGTCTTAAGTCTAAGTCTCTTTTTAGTTTAGATTTTCTATAAAATAGCAAACGATTGCATGATTTTACCAGTCATTTGTTGTATGTATGAATGTATGTACGAGTATGTTAGACTGGACTTGTAGTTATGAGATAAGCTTTAGCTTAAATACTATACTATATGTGTATACGAGTATAAATACCAGGCGATGTCGTCGCCGACACATTTTTCTTGAGAACAAGCGTAGCCGCCAAAAGCCGAGTGAGTAAGTAAGTAAGTAATTTGTATGTATGTACTATGATGATTATAATGATGATGATTTCCGGAAAGAATATAGGAGGCTTTACATACTACTATACTATTATAGTATAAATATTTAGTCTAGATAAGTGGAGCAATGCATTAACCAACGAACCAAATAGAAAAAAAAAAAAAATTACAATATTGTAAATGCAATAACAATGTTTAGTCACTGAATACTCACGTGTTTCTGTGTATTTATTTATTTAATATATTTCCATAAATTGATTGATTGCTTTTATGATTTAAATTGAATTTATTATATTATTTATTTATTTATTCTTTATAGTATTTATATTTCCATTTAGTTTTGGTTTAATTCGGTTTTTATCTACAAACTGTTGTTGTTCAATGTTTAATGCCCAATCACGACTTCTTAAGATTATTCAATATACAAAGAATCTCGGGGGAAGAGATGTTTGTGAGACTGTGATATAAAAATATACTTGTACTATACTTGATAATTTATTCTATTCAATCGTCAATCAATCTGTCTGACTGATCCGATCCGATCTGATCTGGTCTAGCCTAAGATTCTATTCTATTTTCCAACTGACTGTGCTAATTTTTATTTTTATTATTATTATTTTTCTTTTTTTCATTTTTAAATCAATATAAATTGATTTTAATTATTTGCCTATTAGCAATTTTATACAAACATATGTACATATATAGATAAATGTATTTATTGAAAGATATCTCAGATATGTACAATATACTCGTATAAAAAGTAAATATATAAATAGATAGAAATTTGTAAATTTTATTTAGATAAAGGAAAAAGAAAGATAGCAAAAAATGTATGCATTTTTTTTTTTTTTTAAAGAAATTGAATAAATATTCGATAACAACAATGTTATCACATTGTAAACTATTATAAATTGTGGTATTAGATTTATAAAATATTATTATTATTATTATTTAACATTAATTTACACATATTTAACTTAATTTTTTTTATATTATATATTGTGGCCTTCTCAATATCACAAACATTGTTCTAGTCATAACTTAATATCAGAAACACAAAAATTCCTTTTATCTTATCATAAAAATATGTGAGTGATGAACTAAGTAAGTACATACTACATAATCAGTCAGTCAGTCAGTCAATCATATTTAAGGTTTTTTTTTACATAAAATAAATAATGTATCATAAATTTTGATAATTCCATTGCTTGTCAATGTTGAACTACTTATATACAGTGGCGGGCATAATAATAATAATAATAATATCACTTCTTAGTAGACATAATAAAGATAACTAAAATATATGAATAAAGTTAAGACCATGGATGGTAATCAAGATTATGCATATGCATATGTGACATAAGCTACTTCATTTATCTTGTTACAAATTTTAGGACTACATATTTCATTGTACTTATTTTATATCATATATTTTTTGATCGTTTAAGATATTACGAGTATGTATATCTACACAATTTTTATACAAAGACACATATAAAATCTTTGGAAAATAACAAATACTTATTCTTCGAATGATGCCGGAAAAAATTTGTTGCTTATGAAATTTTCCATATGGTTATTTCCATTTTTATTTATGAAAATATTATATTTTTTTTTTTTTCAAAAAGTAAATTAAATTTCAAAAATATATTCTTTATATATTTTAATAATCAGAATTTTTTATTTATTCAGCAATATTTTTTTTTTTTTTTTTGATTTTTTATTTTTGAGAAACTGTTAAATTTCTCTTCAAAAGAGAGAAAGATCTGAATGATTTGCTGAAGAATGATTCTATGTAAATAGATTTATCCAGATTTTTATGGTTTTTAAAAAAATATACATAATATGAGGTCAGTTCAAAAAATAAGGCGAATTTTCAAATTTCGCGGGCTACGTACATTCGACTTTAGATTTTTTTTTATGTTAGTACACTCGTCTCGAAGATATGTTCACGGTTTTAGCCGTATAGCATTTTTAGTTTGTTTGTGAGAGGCATAAAGAAGACAAGTGTTTTGCGTGTTCGAAAAAAAAAATGGATCAAAGAAGTTGAATCAAATTTTGTGTAAAACATGGAATTAAGTGCTCAAAAACACTTGAAATGTTGACAGTGGCATACGCTGAGAGTACTCTGAGTCAAAAAAATGTTTACAAGTGGTACAAGCTTTTCACAGAAGGTGGGCGAAGATGTGAATGACGACGCACGCTCTAGACGCCCCAGCATATTTGAAAATTCACCTTATTTTTTGAACAGACCTCGTATATCTAAAAATGAGCCGACTAAATGTAGTAATGGCACTACTAATCGAAAAGTACAATTAATCGCTTAATTCGTTGGAAATTACGAAATTACAATTAATCGGTTTAATCGTTTTGGTTAATCGGAAATGCACTGAAGGACTATTGTTTAGGTTGAAGAGGTTATCCATATATTACGTCATGCGAATTTCGCAACTTTTTGACCTCTCGCGTCATGTCACATACTTATTAGGTCACAAAGCCTAAAGATTGAGTTGGTAATATTTTCAAGTTTTTCGTTTACAGTGAAAGATTTTGCATTTTAAAACTTTAGATTTTGATATGTGACGTCACGAAGCTTATGACCCCTCCCACCCCTTGTCACACAATGTCACACTTTGTTGACCCGTCCCCTCCCCCTTAACATGTGATATAATATATATAGATGGCCACGAATTATAAGAAACGTGTTTAGTCTTTTGGTCATCATTTTTTTTTTTTTTACCGGAGAACCTTTTATTGTCAATGAATAATTGGAATTAATAATAGATCGTTTAATTAATCGATTAACTGATTAATTAATTTTTTTTTTTTTTTTGCAATCACTACCTTAATGCTTCCCACTCTGCAGAATGCCTAGGTGTGACTATCATTTCCATCAATCATGAGAATTTCACTGCGTTGGGTTGCTTTTTTTTTTGCACAACCCCCTCCATGAAGCTGGGCACTCAATGATAGAATATTGCTTATTCACTATTTATATATCTGTCAGAGCACCTTTGATCTCCACTCTAGCTGAGTAGCAACTCTGAGTTTAATGCGATTAGAACTTAGAGAAGCGTATAAGTCAATCAACTCAACAAAAACTCTCCAAACGACAGACTCTTGTTGTCTCAAACGGAACGGAAATCGTTAGTGGGTTCTACAACAAAAAAGTGCAATGATGATGATGATGATGAAATATGCATATATTAAAAATATATGAGAATAAATAAAACTCATAGATGATAATGTCAAGTCATTGAACTTGATTTGTTGCAATATTATTTTTATTTGTATTTTTCAATCTGAAAACGTTTGTTGTCATATGACATTTTTACAGTTTTAATTAGTTTTCTAAATGAATACTTAGATAAGAGTTTATAAGTTTTTTATACAATAGGTTTTATACAATTAAAATGAATGTGATTTGTTGAATTGTTGTTTGATGGAATTTTAATTAAGTAAGGTGTTGAAGAAATTTGAGAATGGCTGAGGTGTTACTAGAGAATAGACAGAACGCTCACCATATAAGAGAGTTCTTGCAGAAGCCTTATGGTTCATTGTAATGTTGGTTTGCTTTCAGTATTTGCCTTCGTTCAAGGCATGGAAGACTATATAGATAAGTTCTAGGCTTCTTAGGATTAGCAGTTCTCGCAGGATTCAAATTTATTGAGTATAAGTTACTTGAGTACCCTAGGAATTGATTTGATATTCTTTCCAATTTTGATGGATTTCTTTTCTTTGTTCAAACGAAACTTTAAAGCTTTTGAGGTGAAGTATGTATTTCCATGATGCCTTATTAAGTATTTCACTAAATGATTTTCACAATTATATTTTAATCTATAAAACAAAGGACTCACTCCATGACTTGCAAGATATTTCAAGTTCTTGTGAAATTTTTTTTTGTTTTTGTTTTTGTTTACAAACCACACAATTTTCTTATATTACTTTAGCTTTTTTTGTTTGATTGCTTTGCTTTGCTGTTGTTGTAGGGTATTAAAGCATTTTATAGATAGACAGACAGATAGGTAGGTGTACAAGAATGAAGAAGCAAAAAAAAAAAAAAAAAAGAAAAAAGCTCCAAAACAAAGTCATCCACAATATGGTATATAATATATAGAAAATAGACAAATGTAGTATATAGTATATAGTATTTTATATATACAATTTATTTACATAGTAGTAGTATTTGTTGTGTTGTTAATGTCAATTATTTACTCAAGCGAAAGAAGCTTTTTTTTTTTCTGTTTTACAAATTCTCTCTCTGTATTGATGATGAAATTTTTGTAAACAAAATACAATACAATAATAAAAGGAAAACATATGTTGTTCACCTACACGAATAACAACATTCACTCTCATCAATCATATAAGTAGATAGATAGATGTCAGTAGTATTGTAAGACTAGACAACTGAATTGGTGGGGGGGAATGTAGATATAATACCTAAAGAACCTACCAACATCAAGAAATAACAGAATCTACTACAAATTGTAGGCACTTTATTCAATCTCTCCCTCTATATATATACATATATATATATATATATCACTGATTCTCTCTTTGCTAATGTAGAAAGCTTTCATTTTTTGAGCAGCATTTAATTCTTTCTTGTTTATATTTTTTTTCTTCTTCATTTTTGCAATTTGTATCTGTGTATCTTTTACTTACTTTTTATTCTCTCATATTTGTTTTGCTCCATTGTAAATTATGTATGTCAATGTATGAGTGAGTGAATATTTGTAATAATAACAATGATGGTGATGATGTTGATGATGATACTGTGAAATGCTTGTGTAAAAACAGAAAGCTATGATAAATTATAAATTCAAAACAAAATATAAAAAATAAACAGTTTTGACCTTGAGCAAAAAACAAAAACACAGTCTTTGATTGTTTTTCTTCTTTGTCTTTTATTGCTAAATACTAAATACTCTCTCTTTCTCCCAAGTGAATTCACTTGCTCATTGCATTTTTTAAGTTCTTTTTTTTTTTTTTTTTTTTGTTACTTACTTTGAACTTTGATACAAAAAAAAACACAAAACACACAAAAGGTGATGATAAAGTGAAATTTGTTATTTACTATTTTGTTTACAAAACGAAAGAAAAGTTAAAATGGAAGAAAATACTATAGTTGAAAAGAAACGTTGTAAGAATTTTATAGATCATATATATTATTATTATTATTATTTTTTTTTTTAAATAATATTTTCTTCGGTTTAAAATTTAACCAATAATTAATAATAATTAAACTCAAGCGTTAAGTTTAACTTTGAATTACAACAATAAATTATTGGTTATTATTATTTATTCTCTATTATTCTCTATTTTTATACTCTTCACGCAGTGAATAGCATTGTAAGTTTGTTATGAAGTTTGTAATAACACACAAAAGAAGACATTGGAGATATATATTCTTGATCAGCGCGGGTAGACGACTTGCGTCTGTCCGTCTGTACTTCCCATACAAAATATATGTTCTTATTAGAAAAACTTTTTTGTTTTTTGTACTATCGAATTGAAATTTAAACACTATAAGTATCTGGCCCATATCCCTCAACCATGAAAATTTCAAGGCCCTCGGACCACTAGGAAGTGTACCTCCCATACAAACCTAGATCCAAATTTTATGTTCTTATTAGAAAAACTTGTTTGTTTTTCGTACTATGGAACTGGAATTTCGACACCTGACCCACATCCACTAACTATGTAAATTTCAAGACCCTCGGATCACTAGGAGGGGTACCTCCCCTAATTCATGTTCTTATTAGAAAACCATTTGATTTTTGTACTATGGAACTGAAATTTGGAAACTATAAGTATCTGCCCCATATCCACTAACTATGTAAATTTCAAGATCCTCGGTTCTCTAGGAGGGGTATCTCCCATACAAAATATGAACTTAGAACAATAATCGAAAGATTAGAAGGTGTGTGAAGAGTATTACAACTTCGGCATAGTCAAAGTTAATCTTCTATTTACTGGTTTTATAATAAAATATGTTATTCACAGAAAAGAAAAAAGAAACTCTAGAAAAATTATATTATTTTAACCAATTAATGAAAATGTTACTCATACGTTAAGTTTGGCTGTATTTGATTACTTAAATTATAGGTTTTTGGTATAATATTTTCTCTCTTTTAAATGTTAATTATGAGTTAGTTTTTATGTCCATTTTGAGTTTACTATTCCCCTTTTTTTTTTTGTTTAAAGACTCAGATTAGATGCCCATAAATCAATTCAAAGACACATCCATATTCCATTTCTTACATATTATTGCTTTACTTTTATCTTTTAATGTTGGTTGAATGGCCCCTTCTTTTTTTTTTTTTTTTTTTTGTTAAGACTCGGATTAGTCTCCCATATATTGCTTTGCCCCATTTGATTTCCCTTTAACTGCTGCTGGTTAATAGCCCCTTAAAAGTATTTTGTTTACTACTATGTGTTCAAACTGCGAGCAATTTCTCTTTTTTTTTTGTTTGTTTTACTATTTCTTGGCTACTCTTTATTTTTATCTATTTTATTTTGTATTCTGTTTTGGTATTTTTTTTATTATTATTATTATTATTTTTTTTTTTTTTTTTTATATTTTTCAAGTTGTGTTAAGTTTTGTTAAGTACTATTCACGCTTCTCAATTTTCTATCATTCATTCATTCATTCATCTATCTATGTTTTTATCTGTTCATCAAATTTTCTAAATCAGATGATATTTGATTCTGTTTTTTTTTTTTTTTTTGTTTATTTTTATTACCTAACCGCATTCATTTATTCATAGAATCTTTCAATTCGGCTACCTACTACCTACACCACTAAATCGGTAGAGTTTTTGGTAAACCATTTTGTTGTGTTTGTCCAGTTTTGTTTTCATTTTTCATTCTTCATTCTTCTTTTACTGTCAGTCGATACTTGTTTGAAAGGTTTCCATTTTTTTTATTTGGGATCTTGTTCTTTGAAACAAATTTTTATTTTTGGTATTATGAATAATTATAATTTTTAATGTTTTTTTTCAATTTTTTTTTTTGTGCTATTTTTTCCTTAAACAAAAAATTAAAATGTTTGTTGTGTTGTGTTGAATTTTTCTTAGCTATTTAAGCATTCATTTACTTTTTTTTTATAATCTCATCATTCTCAATTTATTGTTGTTGTGTTGTATTTGTGTGAGATACATGAGAAATAGGTTCTCATCTTATAATTGTAAAGCGATTTGGCCTTCAAATCGTTCAGTTACCTTTTTGTCGCGCGGAAGCAATAAAAGCAAAATAAAGACAAAAAAGTTTATATACAAAATTCTTAGTATGTAGTATGAAAAAGTATCTTTAGATTTTGAGTATTTAAATCATAGAATAAAATTGTAGAAAGAAACAAAATCGTTTACTTAAGACTCATAGAATAAACTTGTAGAAAGAAACAATCTCGTATATTGTTTAATGTTTGCTTGCTCTAAGTAAGCTTCAAGTTTTTTGTATAAACATGATTTGATTTTTTTTTAAGGGTTTAGGGTTTCGTTGTGTGAATTTATTATGGGATACGTGCTTTGCTTATTTTGTTGTTTGATGGAAAATTAATTCTTATTTTTATTGTACATAGTTTCATGTGCTTTTAATACTTAAGATGTGAAAATATTTCATCATTCAAAGACTGATTTGATATTGTGTTTTCAATTGGAAGAGATTGTTTTGTAGTAGAAAAAGTAAATTTTATGGAGATCAGTGAGAACAGTAAATTTGGAAGATTTTAATTTTATTTGCCTTGAAGATTTATATAGTTTACAAGTTCAAAAGGAAGTGCAAAGGAAGAAGGACAGACATTTGTTTTGGATAGAATATTTCTTTTATTATATTTTATATTATTTTTTAATTTAATTTATTTTGTTTATTTCATTTATTTTATATATATTATTTTATTTATTTTTTTATTTTATTTTATTTTATTTAATTTTTTTTATATTTTATTTTATTATTTTATTTTATTTATTTATTCTATATATATGTATTTCTATTTTTGGATTTGTCATCAACAGTCCTTAATTATTATTTTTTGTATATATTTCCATTTTGGCATAGTTTTATTTTTATATTTGGAATTTTTATTATGAATTTTGTTATTTTGTTGTATTATTTATCATCAAATTATGATCGAACTTTAATTTATTTTTATTGTTTATATAATTTTGTAAATAAGTAATCAAATCCAAACACACATACTTACAAAGCAGTCATCTATCTACCGAACAAATTATCTATCAATCTATAAATGTATCTATATGTGTTGTAGATACATTCATACATAATTCAGTTCAGCTGATATAAATTCATTGGACCGAAAAAACAAAAACATTATTATTTTGTTATTCTCTTTTTAGCTAAGTTTGTTGTTTTTATTGATATTTTTGGTTGTTATTGTTTTGTATATTTCTATTTTTTCTTTATAATACTAAATTTTTGTTGTTGTTAGTTTTGTTTTTAAAATTTTTAATGACTTGAAAGTTGTTATTTTTGCAAAAAAAAAAAAAAAAATATACATATAAATATAAATAAATAAAAAAATCAACATTTGGCGGTTGTTGTTTTGAACAAAATTTTTCTGTTTTCGTCCATTATTTTTGTTATTGTTTTCGCCGGTCCTAAGCTACTTCATCTTATCTTTCTGTCCACTTTGTTATTGTTATTGTGATTGTTTTATTTTTATTTTTCTTTTCGTTGTTTTATTTTTATTTAACCCAAAAAAAACGAAAGAGGCATTTACTATTTATAAATAAAATAAAAACAGGTGATTAGTTTTAATTTTCTAGAATTTCAAATCTTTCTGTTCATCATCTTAGATTAGACTGAAATAATACATATGAGGGATTCTATACCCTTCTATGTCATAAAATATATGATTTTATTGCAAAAAATTGCTATGGAAATTTTTAAAATTAAAAGAACAAACATTTGATAATTGAAGTTATTATAAATATGTAAATTTTAATTGAAATAATCAGATAAGAAATAAGACAATTTTTTAAATGGTGGACACTTGTTGTAAGAGACAAATTTTGTCTACTTGGTTTAATGATTTCTTCGACGAATGAAAACTTCTGTGAGTCTACTTCATATCTTTCTTTCATCTATCTGCTGCCATGAACTTTGGACCAAATTAAGTTATAGTGAAACATAGATGGGAGTGTAGTCATCTATACATATTCTATTTCTTAGAAAACGTAAATGGTTAATGATTCAAATTACATAGAAATAGTTAGAAAGGAGATTCAAATGGAAGAAAAACATGTTTCGGTTGAATATCAAAGGCAAAAAACTTTAAAAAGTTAAATTTGTGTTTTCCAACCCACAAACAAAATTCCTATTACTTTTTTCCATACCATAATTTTTTTTTTTTGTTATGTTTTAAACTCAGTTAAGAACTTTTGTTTGAATAATTTATAATCAGCATGACCTTCAATACCATAACATGTTTATTGTCTTTATAACTTATTATGGATCTACATATTCATAAGTACACTACATATATGTACAGCATACTTACATATATATATATATATATATGATATGTATTATATATGTTATATGTAGAAAGCCTATAAAAGTCTTATAATAAATCAGATTACATCATATGTATATTCCATATATATAATTCATTCTTAAAAAAAAAATATCTTAAAGTAGTAGTTAGTTTGTTATGACGAATTTAAACAGAATTAAAAGCAAAAACAATATCAGTAGTAAACAAATCATATAATTGAGAGAGTAGTAGGTTTACTCCATAAGTTCCTAGCTGAAATAATCTGTTTATAGAGAGATAAATACTACGAGTATTATGAGTCAAACCTCGTAACTCGTAAGTATACTTAACATATTGTAGTAGAACAAATAAGACTTTGTTGTAATCAAACTAAATACTATTGTCGTCGAGACTAGAATAAAGAATAAAGAAATAATATAAAACATATTGAAATAATAAAATGCGCCCGAGACACGTTTTAAAGCATTCATGGCATGCCAGCCATGACCATGCGATATCCACGTGAGTTGGAGTACAAATAAGTAAATGAACAACGAACAACGAACAAAAACTGATGATAGTATGAGCAGTGAACTAGTGGAATGATGTTAAACTGACTAACTGACTGACTGACAGACTGACAGATGATTGCTGCTGTAGAAGGGAGGTTTCTTTTTTTTATGGGGAATAGAACAACAGATACAGATAGAGGGACAGTGGGAGACTAGAAGGAAAATATGAAAATGAGAAATATACATTTATAAGAATTAAACAAGAAATATGACTTTTACTATTCTTCATAGTACAATTTTCCTGAATAATATGGGAAATATTGTAAGAATTTTATGAGAAATACATATTATAGAACTGTTAGTCCATGTTCTATTAATTATAATATATTTACTAAGAACTATTGGCCTATGATCTATTGATTATGATAATATTATATATTGACTAGGAATTTTTGATCCATGATCATCTACTGGCTATGTTCTATTGAATATGATATATGTATTTACTAAGAACTATTGGGGAATGATCTATTGATTATGATTTATTGGCCAACAATTATTACTTCATGATCTATTGACTATGTTTTATTAATGATGATATATTGACTTTGAACTATTGGTGCATGATCACGATCTCTTGGTCTATTGGATATGATCAATTGATCTATTGACTATGAATACCGAAAATATGATCTATGAGACTTTTATGAATTATGGATTATAAAAGTGATATATGACATAGAGTTATACTAAACAGGAAATTGATAAATTGCATACACATAGAAATATCGTGTTGTTAGATGTTAATATGAATATACTATAAATACAGAAAATATGATCTATGAGAATTTTGTGAATTATAGAAGATTAGCACACCCGGCTTTCCATGGGAATGATGAAAAGAATGATATGTATTTTATTTTGTTGATGACTTACAATTCGAAAAGTCATGCAAATTTTGATCCACCAATTCCGATGGTCAGATCCACACTAAACTTCACACTCTCCAGACTGTGCTGGAGTTTCATTAAAATTTTGATCAAAATCCGTCTAGCGGTTTCTGAGTCCATAGGGAACAGACATACAGATAGACATACATACAGACATAAATACATAGAACCAATTTCATGTATATGGTAGAAGATATCAAAGTGTCGCTAACTCAGCATAAAGGAGACACAGTACTAAATATATTCTTAGAGAATTATGGGTATGGATAAATTGTGTTTTTTTTTTAAGTTAATAGTACTTAGGAGTATATTTACTGAAAATGTCATCTACTATATGAGTTTAATGGAAGATAACAAAACTATTAAAGATATAAAACTGAGTGATAGAGAATACTCAGTGACATATGCAGCTATGCCCTGTAAATTTAAGAGATTGATTCATGAGAGAATTGGAAACTATTTAAAGAAGTTTTATGGTTTTAAAGATATCAAAATAAGTGACATAAATGGTAGCCTAGCTTAATATGATTATTGTTTTTTTATGTTGAGTCCAATGTCTGTGCCAATCATATGCCTCTTAATAATGATGGTGGGCACTTGATGAATGTATGTATATAGGTGGATGTCTGATGAAGTTAACTAACTGTAAAGAGAAAATAAGATTGATAACCATAAAAAAAGAACTCGTGGCCAGTGTTATGTTCATATAAATTTATGATTACTTTAATGCATTTTTATTATAAATCTAATATTATTACTAGAATGATTTAAAATTCAAAATAGGGGCGTTCTAATACTATCACGTTTGATCCCAATAATATTTGAGTTGACCATGAATGAAAATATGTACATATAAGTAATAACATTAGATAGATATGCATATCCCTCTCCCTCTCGACTCTACACATTACACTATACACTACTTAATGGGTTATTATCATAAATGGAATTATTATTAATATAAATATTAAAAATATATGCAAATTTTTTAATAGAAATAAAATATTTATTGTTTTTGTTTTTGATTGCATTTGTTGTTGCTGTTGTTGTTGATGATGATGGTCGAGTAGAGTTCATTTTAAAAGCGGAAATAAACAACATCATATAGTAGTATTGTAGTATGAATGCCATTGAGAGCAATTGCATTTTATGAAAATTTTATATTCTTTTTAATAATAATATTTCTTTTTATACTCTTCACGTTAGTGAAGTTTGTAATACACAGAAGGAGACATCGGATCAGACCACATAAAGTATATATATTTGTGATCAGCTCAATGAGACGAGTTGATTTAGTCATGTCCGTCTGTCCGTCGGTCCGTCTGACCCGCACTCCTAGTCCTTCAGTTTTTGAGCTAGAGAGCTGAAATTTTGTACATAGGTTTCTTTTTACCAAACGCTGCTCATTAGTCGGAATCAGCCGAATCGGACCACTAGGGTCCATTTTAAATTAAAGTTCTTATTAGAAAAAGTTTTTTGTTTTTGACTTATTGAACTGAAATTTGGACACTATAGGTCTCTAACCCATATCCACCAACCATGAAAATTTCAAGACCCTAGGACTACTAGGGGGGGTACCCCCCATACAAACCGGGATCCAAATGAAAGTTCTTATTAAAAACACTTTTTTTGTTTATTGTATTATCGACTTAAAATTTGGACACTATAAGTGTCTGACCCATAGCCACCAACCTTATAAATTTCAAAACCCTCGGACCACTAGCTGGGGCGTGAAGAGTATTACAACTGTGGCATAGCCAAAGTTAGTCTTTTTTTATATTTTTTTTTAATTAATTTAATATTGAGAATATACGTAAATATGTAATTGTTAATTAACATGAGAACCAATGACGTCATTTGTTCATTCTAAGTATTTTCAGCATCATCAGATTACTATTAGTATGGTAGATTATTAGAAATCTATTTTTATGCCAACAAAACTAATAAAATTCTTTATTTTATTTTATTCTATTCTATTGTTACAGTTATACAATTTATATTGACAACACTTACTAAGAAAACCAACTGATTGAAAAGAAAAAAGGAGAAGGAGAAGAGACTTCTGTAGGACACGTCATTGAGCCACGTGCTCTCGTGCACGTTGAGCTTGACTGCTCCTGTGGATGCAACGCAGCATCCTGACAAAGAAAGAAAATATAAATACTCTATACGTTTATACCCTACAATGACCGAGAATCAATTGTTTTCCATGTCGGCAGAGTTTTTCGACACATCCTCAAACAGCAGCAACAATCCCTTGAAATACGATTTATATGCCTCATTAGGTGGCAGTCAACTTTCAACGTTTAATACATCAACGAATTATTTAAGTGGCCATAATAATATAATAACATCAACTACACCAATAACAACAACTTCCGGTTGTAATGTTATGCTAACAAATGCCATTAGTATACCACGTAGCAACAATCCCAATCAAAGTCATAAACCCTATGAGCGACAAGATAATTTTACAACACGTCATCATTTAACCAGTCCAAGTCCTTTACATAACATGTCCATAATGGCAACGACAACTCAGCAGCAACAACAACAACAACAGCAGCAGCAGCAGCACCAACAACAGCAATTGCATCAACAACAGCAGCAACAATTGCAACAGCAGCAGCAGCAGCAACAACAAATGCAACAAAGTCAATTACAACATGATAATGATACCCATACACGTCTCATGCTTGGTGATCTCTCAGATTATGGTTTAGATGCGCTGGAAGCATCTTCTCTATCGCCTACTCTATTGCAAGATGTCAGCCTAAGTGATGCTTCACCATTGAATACAACACTTTATAATGGTAATATATCGATAGCAAGCGGTTTCTATGCGCAGGACGCTGCCGCTTCACCATTGGGCATTGATTCAAGCCTTATGAATGTTATAAGCCTCAATTCCAATGAGGGTGCAACTCTGTTGGGTTTGAGCAATGGTGGAGATATTGTTGGCTCTGGGGTTGGTGGTGGTGGTGGTAGTGGTGGCGGCATAAATGATGTTAATAATACTTTATTATTCGAAATGACACCAAATTCGAATACAATGTGGAGTGATATTGGCAGTGCCATAGTGAATACCAAAAGTGAGCCATTTACATTCGAAGATGATTATATATTTCCCAACGATAAAGCCGAAATTCAAGCTTCGGTGCTAGCCGATCTCAATGATGGTGACTTTTTGCATGATATTGGCAACATTGAAGATTTGCTGCCACCACAACAAAATGTGAATTTCTTATTGTCACCACAGCCAAGTGTAAGCAGTGCAAATAGTTTGCAACAATTGAATAGTCCACAGGCATCACCAGTTGGACCACCAATGGAATTGTTGCAACAACATCAGCAACAACAACAGCAGCAGCAACAACAACAACAACAACAACAACAGCAGCAACAACAACAGCAACAACAACAACAGAATCAAATGCAAATGTTTAATCAACAAACATCACAGCAACAACAACAACAACAGCCAAGTTCCTCTAGTTCATATGAAATCTATCATAGTACACCGAATAAACTTGGTCAAATGATTGGTAATAGTAACAGCAGCAGTCCATTCTCACCTGGCAGTCAACCCTCACATTCTCCATTACAAATGAATTCAATAACTCCACCACCGCCACCTCATGCCAATCGTTCTCAATATCAACAAGTGAAATTACGTAATATACAAGAAATCATGAAGAAAGGCTATTCAATGTCACCAGATCGTTCAATGATGGGTCAATCGGTACCCGGTGGAACACATATGTTAATCTCTGGCAATGCTTTGAGCCCAGGCAGTGGTAGTAGTGGTTTTGGTAGTGCTGCTTCGGGTAATAGTAGCACTGGTGTTGTGGTCACTGCCGGAGCTAATGGAAGCATACGAAAATCATTTGGTTATCAAGGTGATGTCATCAGTTCACAAATGTCACGTCTCTCATCATCGGCACCTACTCATTTGGGCTTAGAGCAAATATGGATGCGTCGTGAACCACGTCAACATTTATTATCAACTGGTTCATTGGCTGAAGCTGAATCATATTCTTCATTGAGCACGGGAAGTGTTTTATCACCGGATGGTATAGATTTCTCTCAAGATGATGATGATGACAATTCAAGTGATAATAGTGATCACTATGATGATTTCTCAAGTGATAATGGTAAGTTGGAATGCAATGGAATAGAATAGAAACTGCACATGTGCAATGATTATAATCAAACCGGTTTTTGAATTATCTACTTTAAAATGCTTTAAATAAATAATATACATATTCACTTTTTAGGGTTCCGTACCCATAGGGAACTAACGGGACCCTATTACTAAGCTTACAATGTCCGTCCGTCCGTCTCCTGCTCTATCTCATGAAGCGCAATAGGTAGAGAGTTGAAATTTTCACAAAGTGTGTAATTCACTTGTGTGTAGAACGACAAATACTAAAAATATAAATTTTTAGAAGCATTGTTCTTTAATTTAACCTTTTGTTTAACAATTTTTTGTTTTTTTAGTATACTTTGAGCTGTTTATTGTAGTATACTTTTAGGCTATTAAATATAAACATAATTTTATATTTTAAGCAAAAAATCTTGTACGATGGTACGGAACCCTCCGTGTGCGAGTCCGACACGCACTTGGCTGATTTTTTATGTACAAATTGTAAATGATTAGTAGTAATAATCATACTTATACTTATGTTCAAAGATAAAAGGTTGTTGTTATTACTCACAAATATAATATGCCTATATATTGCGAGCGAGCTGAAGTAAGTGCATAACACAAAAATATTTCAAAGGAAAACAACAACAACAACGTGTTAATTCAATAAGTATAAGTAAGATTATTACTAATAATCACTTAAAATAGTAAGATTATTACTAATAATCATTTAAAATAGTATGATTATTACTACTAATCATTTAGAGTTTGTACATCAAAAAGTTGTACTTTTCTTTTGTGTACTCATTGTATTAGTACGATGAATATTGATTACGTTAAATATGACTGAGTACATACAGAAGTGGCGAATGTGATTATAATCATGCACATATTTAATAGAACCATCATTTGATAACATGGGAAAATTGTCTGTCTGTCTCTCTATAGGTTCTGATATTGAAGATGATGGACGTACTGCTACACCGAATCAATTGTCATCTAGCAAAGGTAAAGAA
Organism: Amiota mariae; assembly: GCA_035041805.1. Classification (NCBI taxonomy): domain Eukaryota; kingdom Metazoa; phylum Arthropoda; class Insecta; order Diptera; family Drosophilidae; genus Amiota; species Amiota mariae. The sequence goes on from JAWNKV010000003.1 coordinate 180,606, forward strand.
CGTTTCTTCTGGCAATACAATGTTCAAGCCAAGGGACCCAAAGGCAAACGTTTGGTATTCCAATCAAAACTTGAAGATCCACATAAATTGAATGAGGTAACAGATCCTGTATTCAGTCCAAATTGTTCAGTGCGTGGCATTAAAGTGTACAAGGTTAGTAGGTGGAATATAAACAGAGATTTTTGTCAGATTGTATTTAATTTATTTATTTTAGCATAGCGGCAAAGCACGCAAAGGTGATGGTAATGATTTAACCCCAAATGCCCGTAAATTGAATAATATTGGCAAGGAATTGGATAAATTAAGTCGCACAATCAATGATATGACACCCGTTTCGGAACTGCCCTTCAATGTACGACCAAAATCACGTAAAGAAAAAAATAAATTGGCTTCACGTGCTTGTCGCCTTAAGAAAAAGGCTCAGCATGAGGCAAACAAAATTAAATTATATGGACTGGAAATTGAGCACAGTAAGTTTGATGAAAATAGATAATAGATTTATAGATACAAAATTCCTCTAATGAATATATAATAATTGACTTTTCAGAGAGACTAATGAATTGCATACAAGAATTAAAAAATTCATTGGCCATTAAACATCGCACACAAAACTTGGGTGAATCAACTGATGAAATTGATGCACAGATTGATCGCATTTATAAAATAGCAATAAGTAAGTTTAAGGATGATGACTACTTATTATTATTGATTTTATATATTTTATTCTCTTTTTCTTTCATAGATGGTTTATGCGTTGCTGGCGGTAGTACTGATTTTGTTAATAAAATCCTTGAAAATATGAAAGCTGGTGTGCAAAATGGTGGTCTTGAAGCATTGAAAAATACGTAAAAATATCAGTGAAATAATATCACACTTCATGAGGATGAACAACTAAAACTGTACACAAATATCATGTACTAATTGATTGTTGTTGGTATTTGGTGTTTTCTATAGAGTTTGTCGTCTATAACTAAATATTTAAGTTTAAAAATTTAAGCCCAAATTAGTTTTTGTAAGTCAAAAGAAAGTTCAACAAACAAGATACCAAATCTTATAAACATTGATGATGACCGACAAAAAGTGGAATGAGATTTATAAATTTGCATGAAAATCGGACAGGATTTTATATATAAAAAAATCATGAAAATCGGACAGGAATTTATATATAAAAAAAATCATGAAAAAGCAAGGAGATTTATAAAGGAAAGAAAAGATTTATAAAGGAAAAATGAAAAAATTTATAAGGTAAAGAAAAGAATTATAAAGTAAAGAAAAAGATTTATAAAGCAATGAAAAAAATGTATAAAGGACAGAGAAGACTTTGAAAAGTAAAAAAAAAAAAAAATTATAAAGTAAAGATAGAAAAAATCATTATAAAAGTGGGAAAATCAAGCAAAGAAAAGTGCAAAATTTTGACAAAATTAAAGAGCGAAACATTGGCTTTATATATTGAAAAAAAAAAAAAAAAGTAAAGAGCAAAGCTTCGATGAGGCATATTAAGAAAGGAAGAGACAGGAAAGAAGAACCCATGAGGTGATATGAATATGGATTCAACAAATTGTAGGTACACTGATATAACTGTGATCAAGTTAAGAATGGAAAGGATTGGTTAAAGATTACTAAAGGTTTTTGTAGGAAGAAAAAGGGATTGTTGTTAGATAGAAAGAAGAAAGTGATTTGTTGAATAACATTAAAAAAAAAATAAGTAGAAGGCTTCTAAAGATCGAAAATGAAAAGAAAAAAAAAGTCTATTCCACAAGAAAAATAACAAAAAACTATATTACAAGAAAAAGAAAGAAAGAAACAGAAATAAATATTGCTGTTTTTGCAAGAAAAAAATAAAATAAAATAAAATAAAATAAAATAAAATAAAATAAAATAAAATAAAATAAAATAAAATAAAATAAAATAAAATAAAATAAAATAAAATACAAATACAATTGGACCTCAGGTTAGTTTAGTTTTTAACATTTAGGATTTTAGAATTAAGTGAAATGATGCAGATGAAAACAAAAAAACATATACACAGATGTCTATGTACACAATACACAATGTTATAACAAAGGAAACTACAATATAACTAAAGAAACTAAAGAAGAAAAGCTTAAGGCAAATTCGTTAATGAAAGTTAAAATGAAAGGAAATGAATAGAAGAAAAGAGAAAAAAATACCGAGAAAAGAAAACAAGAAACGCAAAGAAAGAGGCAAATTTTTTTTTTTATAATTTTCTTTTAATTATTAAATTAAGTGCTTTTGGAGGTTATATATATTTTTTATCTTTTGTTGATGATTGATTGATGATGAATAATGTAGTGTGTTTGATATAAGATTATGAAGAAAAAAGAAGCATGGGAATGTAATGAGTTGAGTGGAGTTGATTGAGAAGGAAACTAAGTACAGTTGCTTGGAAAAATATTCTTTGAAAAGTTATAAGATATTATAGAAACTAAAGGTTATGCAGCCTCCTATATTATGTAATTTGTTGTACAACTTCATAGAATGTAACACTGATTCTTGGCAGGCAGAATGCGTGTGGAGAAGAGTAGAATGCCGCTTGTATTTAAAATCCAAATTTTTGGTTTTTGGTTGTACAACTCATCACATAATGATGGTTGAAATAAGTTAAAAAATTTGTGTGAAAAATTTGAGAGACAAGGTTAGAAATTCTTCAGATGCTTGGAAAAATTAAATGAAATTATAGAAATGATGAGTCTCATAATGTTGTGCGACTAAATCTGACGTGAGCGCACAAATTCACTCGAATTCATTCGGCGTCACATTCTATTTCACTCAATTCATTTTGAACATTGTTAATTCGAACGTCGTTGTTTTTTTGCCATCATGCAGACCTCCAGTATGTACCTCAAAAAAGAAAGGAATTTCGGTATCTAACTAAGAATTGCTTTAAATGGCAAATGTTTTAAATTCAAACAATAAAAATGGGAACATCAAGAGAAGAAAGTCTTTGACTGTACTATAGAAGAGTCTTGTAGTTTGAAATGAGAAGTACTTTGAAGAGTAATTTCATTTTGTTTGATACTTATTTCATTTCATTTTACACAAACTGATAGATGAAACCATTTTAAGAATCAGATTAGATGCATCATCAAAGTGACTTCTCTTTCTATGAAACCATAGAATTGCTTTAAATGACAAAAGGCTTAACTTCAAACAATAAAAATGTAAGCATAAAGTTCGGATAGTCATATAAAAATGTCTGAGACTTGACTATAAGAGTCTTGTAGTTTGAAATGAGAAGAAGTTTGATGTATAATTTCATTGATGTGAACCTTTATGGAACCACAGCACGAAACATAAAAAAAAAAAAAAAATGAAAAACAAAAATAAAATTGAATATTCCCAATTCATTCTACAGAAAATCATGTCAAGAAATGGATAACAAAACTCATGTTCAACTATCTGACTCTATCAAAGAATCCTAAGCAACTTCTCTTTCCTCCTTCAACTTAACTTCAAGCTACAACTAATTCTCCATTTAAACTAAACAATTCCACCACTTAATCTAAGCACTGTACTTTTCTTTTCTTTCATTTATACTAATAATAATGATGATTATAGAAAGAAAGAAAGTTGAAATGATATTGAGAGCTACCAGTTTTACCTGCATAGAAAGAAAACGTAAAGAAAGAAAGAAAGAAATTGTTGCACTACATAACTTTTTATTTTCTGCTACTGCGATTTAATTATTTAAGTTGATAATTTTTTAATTATATGGTTCATTGTTAAAATCAAATTATTATATGAAATATATGAATGAATTTCAGAAATACTACAATTGAGAAAAAAAAAGCAAACATATAAATGGAGAAAAAAAAAAAAAAACAAAAAAGCTTTTATTAAATTTTTATTATATTTTAAGTTTATAAATTTTGTTCTTTAAGTTTATGTTTTTGTAAAAATCTTAAAAAATTATTATTATTATTATAATTATGAAATATTATTACCTTGATTATAATCATTTATTATTAATGAATTTTTATTTTATATCGTTTATAATTTTTCGTATAGAAAAGAAAAAAGAAAGAAAAAACAAGCAATTTACATTTTAAAAATTTTAAACAAAGAAAAAATTCTTTATTAAATTTTTTTATGTATAGAGAAAAAAGAAAACATACATAAAAACATATTAATTCTTAATTGTTTAAATTTACTATATACGTGGTGATATAATTTTAAACATTTAAATTTATGCTTTGCTTTTAATTATATTTAAAATTATAAAAAGAAAACGAAAAATATTTTATAAGAAAAATTTATAAAAATAATTTTCAATTTTCAAAATCTTATTTAATTTTAAGTTAAATATTTTTTCAATATTTCAAATTTTCTATTTTTTAATAATTATTTGCTATTAATTAATTAATCTTCAATATAATTTTTAATTGTATTTCTATTTCATTTGTTTTTAAGTTTATTTAAGAAAACAAATTTTCTAAAATATTTTGTGAAAAATAAAATAAAAATTGCGTCGGGTTTCTTCTAAGCGATAAACAAAAAGAAAATTAATTAAATTACAAATACATAAAACTCTTCCTAAGTTTAAAAATTTACATACAATATACATACATACTATATATATATATATAGAAGTACTATATCTTTTATCGATCGATCTATGTTTATATAAAGAAGAAGAAAAGAAAAGATAAAAAAAAAAAACAACAAAAGAAACACACAACAACAAACTTAACTGTTTTGAGTTTTATTATCCCATTTTTATTTTTTGAATTTTTGTTTTCAAATATTTTTTAAAATATTTTGTTCTTTAAATTACATTATTTTCTATTTAGATTTGTGATAATTTTTATTAATTTTATTTGGTTGAAATTACTATTTTCAAAGTGTCTTAATTAATATTCTAATTTATGGTTGAATATTGGAATTGTGTTGGTTGATTGCTTTGGTTAAAAGATGTAGAACAGAAGATTTGTGATGATCTATTAGCAAAATGCAATTTCAGATTTGACTCAATGTGATGAGGTGATTTAAAAAAATAGAAGAAAATTTCAATTGTTGATTATTGATTTTATAAAGAAATGGCGTAGTTTTTGAAGGAGATCATACATTTGATTGATTCACAAACAGAAAACTAAACATAAAAATTTTAAAATTGGTTTTAAGGAAGTTCAAAATTTGATTTTCAAAAAATTTCTATAAAAACTTAAGACAAATTTTTATAATGAATTTTGAACTTTACATTTCACAATTTTAGGGACACTAAATAATTTATAACCAATCGAAGCAGGGATTAAAAACTGTCAGTTATTTTGATTTCATTTCCTTTGTTTTTGTTTCAACTGTTGCTTGAACAAAACCCAGTATTCACATTCGAAGCCAACAGTTCAGTTTTGATTTTGAGCTGTTGCTTCGACTGTGACTAGTGAGTTTTGCTCAAGCAGCAGTCGATGCAAACAGTTCAGTTTTGATTTTGAACTGCTGCTTCGACTGCGACTACTTTGTTTTGTTTAAACAACAGTCGAAGCAAACAGTTCATTTTTATATTCTGAGAATTGTCAATGACAGTTAAGTAAATAATTTACGACATTTGCTACTTCAACTGACAGCTTTTAAACACTCGAATCAAAGCGTTTGTATGTTAATGGAAAATTTATCTATTCAAACCTAAAGAACTAAACGGTTTGGAATGGATGTAATAACATTGAAAAACTGAGAGAAATCTACTCTAAATATTAGAATAAGGCCAGGGGGACATCATTCTTTTGGTCTGTTTCAATTTCAAACTTCTAAAATGCCCATTAATAAACAATATCTTAAAAAAAATCAATTGTGCTTTTGCCATAAGATAATTTAACATAAAATCAAATTTCCCAAATTCCAAGGTTTATTATTTATCTATTTTATTCTTCTAATATTTTATATTGATTTCTTTTACATTCTTCCTTCGTTCGTGTACCTTAAAAAGTAAGTAAGTAATTAAGATGGAAAGTATCGATCGGTCGCTTTTTGGCAACGCATGTGTTCAGTTTAATATCAAAATTTCCAATTTTAGCATTCGTTAAAGAAATTTAAAATAAAATACATTAAAATGATATGAAATAAAATGAAATTTTTATAAAAAAAAAAAACTGGTTTATTGCTGGTGATAACTTTTGTTTATTTGTAATATTTTTGAAATTATTTTAATTAATTTAATTACTTTTATTTCAAAAACATAAACATAAAAACAACATAAAAAATAAATCTTGAGTGTCCCAGAATTCTTATAAAGGCCTAAAATGACTTCCAATAAGAAACTGTTAGTTTTTGGTCAATAGAAACCCCAATGGACAATTAAATCTTGAATGGATTTTGGGACTCTCTTTATTTTTCATAATAGAAAACAAAACAAAAACGAACTATAAAGTGATTTGAAGTTAAAAACTTGGAAAAAAAAATTGAGTTTATTTATGCTATACACAACAAACACTTACACATACATATACATATATAAATAATAAACATTTGAAAAAGAAAATCATATATAATATATACATAAATAGAAATTAGCATTTAGTTTAGTTTAGGGTTGACAACAAATTCACAAAACAAAAAAATAAATGGTTATAATTCTTAGGATTTTCAAATTCAAAAATTAAAAAAAAAAAAAAAAATTAAAAATTTCTTTGTGTTAAAATGAAACTAAGTTTAAAATTTAAATTGCGATATTCAAATATTTTGAGTGTATTCATAAATAATAATAATAAACATTAGAAGTGATAAGAATTCAAAATTAAAAATTCAATTTTATAAATATTAAAATAAGAATATAATAAAAAAATAATATATATATATATATAATAAATATGGAAACTAAAAAGTACAAGAAACAAAAAATACAATTTATGTAATTAAAATATAAGAAAAATAATAGTTTTTAAGTCTTTAAAATAAGCTTCATATGTTGATGAAAACAACAAGGAGGAGAAGATAAGTAAAGCGCGTTAATTATTTAATTACTATAAAAACAAAAATCTTAATTCATTCAAAATTTATAAAATGAAAATTAAATATTATAATAAATAAAAAAAAAAAAATTATTAATAATAAAGCACGACAGTTCCTCAGTGTTTGATAATGATATGGTGGACATTTGAAGTAATGAAAATATGCTTAATATATTTATATATAAATACGAGTTATAAATCGTACATATATTATTATATATATAACAATAATTATATTTCTTATTAAATATTAAAATATTTTGGAAAAGAAAACTTCAAATATGTTTAAGGATATAAATAAAAAAAATAATAAATAATAAATGTGTTAAATGTGCTTTAAATAAATGTGCTTCAGAATTTAATTATATATATATATATGTATAAATAATATAAAATAAAAAAGTAAAGAAATACCAACAATAAACGAAAATAATTATACACGATTATATACACAACCAACATATAAGAAAAAATGAAAAAAAAAAAAAATTTAAGCGAACAACTACCTCAAAACACAACAAAACGAAATATATTTATATAAAATAAAATATTTAAAGACAACTAACAAAACAAAAAAAATAAATATATTTGATAAAAAAAAAACACAATTTTCTGCTTATAAAAACCAGAAATTTATATTCAATATACTATAATTAATTAAGGCACAGCAAATATATGAATAAATAATAATAAACGAAAATAAAGAGCCTCAGCCATGTGTCCATTTATTCAAAAATTTAGATTTTAATATTAAAATTAATAAATTTATAATTGAAATTAAAAAAAAAAAAAACAAAAATAGAATATATAAAATAAATATGAAATTAATGACAAAGGGAAATTAAATTTATAATGCAAAATTAATTTGAAAACAAAGTAAAACTACAAAATTGAATTTAAAATGTGAAAATTTGAATATTGAAATAATTTTTTATGTAATAAAATAATATTGAAGAAAAAAAACTTAAGTATAAAATATAAGAAAATTCAGACTTCAAATTTTGGTAAACAATAAAAAAAACCACTAAATTTTAAGTATAAAAAATACGAAAATTCAAACTGTAAATTGCAATCCAATCAGAAATAGAAGAGGAACACATTTTGGTAAACAATAAAAAAAAAAATTACTTGATGATTTAAACTGAATTTCGAATGGATTACAATTATATTTTTATAAGTATAACATGAGTCAGGGAAATGATGATTTTTGAAAGATTCTATTTGAATGTAGAAATCGTTAAAGGTTTATTTCCATTTGGACAGTTTTCAAGCTGCAAAGTAATGAGTTTACATGTGACTAAATCGGCGTGTAAACTAATAACGATGACACACAGTAATTTTCACTCGTTCAGTAGACAAGTGTACTGATACGTATCAATACTGAATCACTTTAAAACAGACAGTAGGACGGTTCTCAACTTTTCTCGGTAGACTCTACTCGCAATTAGTCTACATGATTATACTGGGCGAATTCACTAGCACGTGGAGAAATCCCTGGCTAGAGGATTGCAAACTCGCCAAATGTAAATGAGACTTAACTATTTGGTCGACACGTCTACTTATTTAAGAAAATATGGCGAACCCGACTTCTTATACTTCCCCTTTTCTCAGCAAAAACCTTAACATACACAAATTTCTTCATTTTTGAAAGATCCTAACAATCCAAAGCCATAATATGCCATTACTGTACTAACCCACCCACCCTCATAATAGAATTGATAATCGGTAATGAAAACTATTTCACTAAGATAAAATGTAAAGATAAGGATAAGGTTTCTATGTTCATTATGGTAATTGTAATCCAAATACAGTTTAATTCATTAAACAAATAGAATCCGAAATTTATGTATTTTCCAACAATTTAAAAATGTACAAATGCCAAAAAAAGAAATATAAGAAAAATCTATCCATTTTGAAGACTTAAAACATATAAAAAAAAAAAAAAAAAATCAGATAAATTAATAACTTTGGATCAACCAAAGATTGAATAACCTTCACACGACCAAACTACAATGATAGGTTTTTTTGTGTATGTAAAAATGTTATAATATAATCAGGATCTTATTATCTGTCTGTCTGAACGCGTTTATCTCAAAAACTACCGAACAGATTTTTATACGGTTTTCACCAATGGATGGAGTGATTCATGAGGAAGGTTTTGGTTTATATACTGAACCGATTTTAATAATTTTTTTTTTTAAACACCAAATGAATGCTAATAAAAGGAGTTACTAACTTATATTTTCATTTTTTAAAGGTTAATGTAATTATTATTACAATTGACTTATAAATATGGCAACTAAATTAGAGATTTGATCAATCTTTTGACTCTTCCTTAAACAGATTATTTGCTTTTGTGGTAAATTTCAGTTTGATGTATTCGAAATCTGCATAGATCAGATAATATTAAAAGAAAATTATTTGGATTCAGGGTAAATGAGAATACAAAGGGAAAACTGTGCTGAGATAAATTACGCTGGTCCTAGATCGATTATGTTTGTGCTCATTAATGTCTTGAGTGAAGGCTATGAAAAGAAATTTTAATAATAATAATTTTTAACAAAAAACTATGATAAAAATATAATTTATAAAAATTTAATTAAATGTGGTGTACCAAATGAAAAATTGGCTTAAAACAAATTCTTTCAATAATAATTAATTAACTGTGTTTAAAAATTATATTTAATTTTTTTTCAAAATTACCAATTACAGGAGAAAAAGAAAAAAAAAATTATAAATTCGTATTATTATTATTATTATATAATTTACTTATTTAATAAAAAAATACAATAATAATAAGTTAAAAATTCATATTTCATATAACAAACAAATTTATAAAATAAAAATACAAAAAAAAAAACACATGTAAATTAAAAATACTAAACATATAATTTATATGATGGAAATTATGTGTAATAAAAATAAAAAAAAAAAACTACAACAAAAACAAAAAATTTAAAAATTTATATATATTAAAAAAGGACTTAAAATGGTAGAAATTTAATAGGTAAAATTAATTAGAGTTGTGGAAAAATGATTGCGAGTTCATCCGGAAGCCTTACTATCCATTGTTGACTACTACTAGACATCATCAGCCATTTATACTAAGCATCACTATAGAGATACATTTAAAAAAAAAGAATGCGAAATTAAGTCAATCAGTTAATAAAATGATATGTGTTAAGGAGAGTTAAGATATTATTATTATTATAATAACTGATCGGAAGAAATAGAATTAGATACAAGTTCATACAATAGAATGAATCATGCTGTAAATTAAGTAGTCTTACAGGTACCAACAACAACAAGTATATGATAATAATTCCTTGTAATCCGAGAAGGAACATTAAAATTTATACTACCATGCAAGGATGGGGAAAAGATGTTGCCTACAATTAGGTTGTGTTGCTTGAAATTTAGCTTTAGATTGAGCCACAGCAGGTCCAAAGCTTCTATGTATAGCAGTAAATGAAACCGACAGAGGATAACGATAAAGGCATAAATAGTCAAGTGTTTCTGATTATTCTACTCAACAGTATGTTTGTCTTTTGAAAGTGTTACTCGAATTTTCTATTTGCATATAATTTGACTACAAAAATACACACAGGGACACATATGGAATGGATAGAAAATGGTAGAAAAGGAGGAAGGGTAATGGTGATACCTGTTTAAAAATACATGTATAGTTGGCGGTCGGATATCCTTAGTTGGTTTTAGACGTCTTTCGAAACCACCCATATTATCAATAAAAAGAGCCAAGACGTTCAGTGGCAAATTTGCAAGACTGCCCAGGTCTTCGAAGAAAGGATTCCCAAGAATAGACTAGACTAAAACCTCAGCGTTCTCATTTTTTCCTTTCACGCAGTTTTGAAAACAATATGATCTCAAGAAATTGTTGTTGGAAAGTTTAGATATTTGTGAGCGATTGTTGTTGGAATGTTAAAGATCCTTAGTAATATTGAGAGCCAAACAACAATTTTGAGAGCGGAACACAATTTCGATGTTCGAATTGTCATGTCTATGGTATAAATGGTCTTTGATGGGTTTGTCTTTTAAGAAGGGCAGGGCAGCCTTAAATGCGATATTATATGCATTCTGTCTATTCTTTGTCTTCTAAGAACTGCAGGGCAGCCTCAAAGGCGATGTTAGTTGCATACTGTCTCTTCTTTATCTACACATCTACCAAAGAAGTTTACGACAGAAGAATTGGTAGAGAACTTCCATCCTTGGTACATAATCCCCCTAAGATTGCCGTCAATATTTCAGTAATATTCTATTTAAAAGGTAGAAGCAAGAATATCCGTTCTGGTTGGTGGCCAATGTAAGTGTTCGGACGATATTTTAGCCTCCACTGAGTGCTTTCTATAGCACCGTCCCTAGCGCTTGATTAGGGTAGAACAAGATTGTCTTTCGGTGCCTTTGGTCGACACTTATACTTCACGTAAATTCATCTTCAGTGCTTTTAACTCACCTTTTTAACATCGGCAATAGTGCGCACATAATATTATGATAGGGGTATCGACCGCTCCACTCGCTCTACCCAATTGCCGACGATGGCCTTCTAGTACCGTGAATTTCACTTCTCGACTTGAGATGAATATCCACAAGAGAAAGTGGTAGCGTCGTTCCATTTCTAGCATAAATTCTAAAATATCAGAATAAACCGGAAGAGAATGATTGAGTATTGCCTAATTTGTCCTCAATCTCTTTACCTAAAACATCAGCATTGACTCAGACGAGTGCGATTGAAAATTGCCTGGCTTAGTTGAGGGAGACTTTCCGGAATACTTTTGATGATGTGGGACGACAGAACCGTAATAATTAGCAACCTAATTTGATTTGCTTGTAGGAGTCTCCCCCATTGCATAGATTACTGAAACCGTATGATATATGAGTACCTAGTTTCCCCAAGAAGTCACAGGCATCAATTCCATTGTCCGTCTTAGATTACAATTCGTTTATTTCATGAACTTTCCAATTTTTGACATTTCAATTTAATTATATTTATTTACATAAATCTTAGTAGGCCATTTGTTTGATTTTTTTCTTCAAAAAAAAACTTAGTAGGCCAAAATGTTGATTTTTGTTTTCCTTTGAAGTAAAACAAAGGAAAATTCTCAGTTTGTTTCAAGCTTTCGTTGGTGAACGTTCATAAATATTGTAAATTTTGTATATATTTTCTCTTGTTAAAAAAAAGTTTTATAATCCAATAAAAATGGTAAGTAAAAAAAAAAACAAAAATAAAATAAAAATTTAAAAAATAAATTAAAATAAATATTAATAAAATAAAAAAAAGTGCAATAAATTTAAAATCAATAATTGTTTGCTAACTCTTTTTTTTTTATATAGGGTCGCTATCGCAACTGCAATACACCTTCTGGAACATTTGAAAAAAAACTTAAATGCGCTGGCTGCAAAAATGACTTTTTGGTGGAAGAAATGCGCAGTCAAGGTAGAAAGAAAAAATGTAATCCTGTGAGGAAAAGTACAAAAATTCCGACAAGGGCAGCCAACAAATACCTGAACATATGCGTGAAATACAAGTTCCCAAAGAAACGTATCCCCAAAATGAACCCTCGACCGAAAAAAGGTCGCATGGCACATAGCTGTGAAAAGTGCAAATTGATGCAAAAATCCATTGATATATATCGAGAATGTATAGAAAAGGCTGCCCACGCTTGGAGTCGTTTATCTCCCTGCAAAAATAAAGATTTGCACATAATATTCGAAGAAGGTGGAAATGCTACGTTTTTGTTAACAGAAAAAAAGGAACGCAAGGTGTCACGCCCCAAGACCAAGACCAAATCAAAGCCCAAAAAGTCGAAGTTATAGATGGTGCACAGATTATTAGAACAGATTTAAGTATTTCAAATTTAAATAGTAGTTGTTTCCATTTGGGTAAGTTTATTAATATTATAGATATGATAATTTTTGCCAAATTAAATTTATATTTTTTATATAGTATTTGCAGATTATAAAATGACATGTTCTCATCATTATAATTATAAGGATCATTTCGGTATATTGTAAACAAAATTAATTTCGTTAAATGTTGGGGACCAAACATATAAAGCTTTTTGAATGGTTATGTCGTTCGTGAGATTGTGCTAGGCTTCATTAGTCGGGTGATATACTTATAAAAGGTATATTGGTGTTGTTAATTGGATAAATATAATGCAGTGTGGATGTTATTGTCAATCCAAAGTAGCAGTGCGTAAGTTCCATTCATTCTAATGATTGAAGCATTGATTAAATAGTATACATTTTCTTTCTTATAGAACTATATATTATATTGTATATAAGGATCATTTTGAGAATATTGTAATCAAAATTAATTTCGTTAAATGTTTGGGACCAAACATATAAAGCTTTTTGACTGGTTATGTCGTTCGTGAGAGTGTGCTAGGCTTCATTAGTCGGGTGATATACTTATAAAAGGTATATTGGTGTTGTTAATTGGATAAATATAATGCAGTGTGGATGTTATTGTCAATCCAAAGTGGAAGTGGGTAAGTATTGATTCCAATGATTGAAGCCTTGATTAAATAGTATAAATTTTCTTTCTTATAGAACTATATACTATATTGTATATAAGGATCATTTTGAGAATATTGTAATCAAAATTAATTTCGTTAAATGTTTGGGACCAAACATATAAAGCTTTTTGACTGGTTATGTCGTTCGGGAGCGTTTGTAAATTACTGACTACTGACTACCAAGTAAGGTGATATTGCTGTTATCAGTTGGGTAATCAAAATACAAAGTGTCGAAGATAACGTCAATCTAAAGCGGAAATGGGTAAGTTTTCATCATCAAGGTTGATGCCATAATTATTAAATAGTAAATATTTTCATTCTTATTTAGTAAAACTAATGCGATTTATCTGAGAACTGCTACTGAACCAAAAGAAAGCAATATTTGTGTATGACTATATTCAACCATTTGGTACTTCAACAGCTGATTGGATATGCTGAACGCTTCTGGACATGATTAATTCCTCTGGACAACTGCTACTTGGATATAATTTAAGTCTCTGGACAACTGCTACTTGAATATACATAATTGAAGCCTCTGGACAATATAATGCCTTTAACGAAGGAGTTTTGTATATTTTTTACTATAAGCAGAAAAAGACCGACAAACATGAAAAGAGAAAATTTTGAAATTAAAAACCTGAAACCAGTCAAAAGCTAATAGATTTTTGTTTTTTATTTTCTATCAAATCTATTTATATAAAACTATGTATGCATCTTAAAAACCAGTTGCTGTTCATTAGTCTCGCAAAAACGAGCATATGGCTCTGCCGATTTAAATAGTTTTTTTTTTGTTCGCCTCAATACTGAGGTCGTTTTCGGGAAAACCCAACGTAACACCCAAAAAATCGAATAAAAACGAAAAAAAGTGATGTGTGCAACTGAGATGCTTACAAAACTAAGAAATCAATCAAGTTGTCTTTGTCAAACATCTCTTTATATATTTTATTTACATCTAGATACTCGGTCAGACGTTGTTAGACGTTAACATGCAATTTTTGGTGGTTCAATGGGTCCACTAATTTTTTTTGGGAATGTGAGACATCTGCCGGGGTATCTAATTTCATAAATAAATTGCATTCAAACATTCAATTGTCGGTACTGGACGAAGGAGATTCCACAAGCGGAGCGACGGTTTCACCGACAAATTTGTTTTTATTCTTCACTGAATAAAATTTTGTTAAAATTATCTAAACTGTGAAGCATATGGTTCTGACAATATACTTGGACACAAACTCAAACTGTTCACCGGTCAATGGATCCATTGCTATTAAATATAGACGAATCGAGCTGTTTTGTATGTATTGCCTATCATTGCCAACCAGTCCTCTGACCATCTGATTCCCCTGAATGGTGCGGCCTACGTCCCGGAATCTGCCGACATCAGTTGGTGAAGGACCACTCAACCCTGCTGCAATGCTTCAGTTGTACATGCTCCAGCCTCCATGACTTCAAAAGTACTTACACGCTGCAGCCCCCTTGCAGTTACAACAACAACAACAACATCAACCCCTCTGCCCATGCGTCTCAGAAATTTCTAAAAGGAATAGTAATCACTCTTTATGGACATCTTGTATAATATACAAGTATGTATTTAGTCAGAAATAAAATGTTTGTGATAATATTATAATTTTGTTAATTGTCTATTTATTTTCTTTATAATGTTTTAAAACTATATGTGAGGCTTCTAGTACCGAGAATTTTCAGCATTATAAGAAGAGTATGTGCATCTCGATAGCTTCAAAGTAGAAATATGTACTAGTCTACATAAAAGTGAATAGTAGCAAGGGCGATCTCATTAAATTCTTTTCAGGGTATCACTTTGTTTGTGGAATCTTAGAGGCTGAAGGAGGTTTCTAGGACCAACTAGGTACTGTCAGATGTTTACCACAATTTCACATCCTACTACACCTAATCCCCCCTCTCTTCCTCATCCTTCCATAATCTGGTATCACAATGGGCCTCAAGGCTTCTGGGTGAATTCGTGTGTATTCGCGTGCTGCCTGTCAACCAGACCTAACTTATTGTTCATTTTTATATAAGTAAGTTCATATACAGGTTTTTCAGGACATTTGCGAGACAAAACAATCACTACAAATATGTAATACCATTGTCATTTAGTTTTAAAAATATAAAAAAATATATATATATTACAAAATCTTCATTTATTTACGAATTTTAGCGAATAAACATATTTTTAAAATCACCTCATTTCTAAAGTTAAATTTATATATGAAAAAAAAAAAATAATTTAAAAAATTTTTACAAAAAAATGTGGAACGCTTCACGATTTTGCGTGTCATCCTTGCGCAGGGGCCATGCTAATCTTCTCTGTATCGTTCCAATTTTAGTATATGTTCTGCCGAAGCAAGAACAAATGTAAGTGTCGAAAAGTCCCTTATATATTCAATAGATTCGGAATATAGATTTGAGAATTATAAGACATTTGTTGAATGAATGAAAATTTGTTGTCTACTTTTAGAATCACTCGAACAAAAATGTATTTAGGTAAAGAAAGGATCATTTGTGTTAGGGGTTGTAAGCAGGACTCTTAAGGGTGAGTTTCCAATTCAAGAAGGATAATCTATTCAGTTTCTTTTGTCCTTGTAACAAATAAATTTGGTCTCATCATATTATTATTAATAGCTATGATGTGCACAAAGATACAAATGAATATTAAATTTAAACAAGAAAAAGATAATATAATTTGTGTAAAGTGATAGATTCTTTATTTAAAACATATTTAATTTATTTATTTATTTAGTTTTTGATCATTTGTTTAGTAAAATAGGCACAGCTACATAGAGTTTCACAGTATCGTACAATAGAATTTATTGTTACAATTATTCAGATTCTTGACAAAAACTTACATACATAAATACATAATTGATTAATTAATAAAAATTTATACATAAAATATAATTTGATTTTCGTTTTCATCATTGAAATTATGAATAATAAATTGAAAAAAATTTGTATTGCAATTTTACGATTTTTTTTTTTTTATGTAAGAGAAACTAAAATTTAATAAAGAATATTTTCAATTTATTCATGTTTGATTTCTGGTTGTAAATCGAACCAAGTACTTAGTCCGGAATCTGTTATTTCGCCATCATTAAGAGGAATTTTCAACTGAAAGTAAATAAAATAAAATAAATATAAATTTTATTAATTTCTTTAAAAATAAAATAAAAAAAAAATTTTCCAAAAAAATGTGGAACGCTTCACGATTTTGCGTGTCATCCTTGCGCAGGGGCCATGCTAATCTTCTCTGTATCGTTCCAATTTTAGTATATGTTCTGCCGAAGCAAGAACATATGTAAGTGTCAAAATGTTCCTTATATATTCAATAAATGCGGAATAAGCATATGAGAATTATAAGACATTTGTTAAATGAATGAAAATTGTTTGCTGCTTCAAGGTTCACTCGGTTGAATATTTAAGGGAACCCTGAACAAAGGGATGGATCAAGCGTTTCAGGTAGCAAAAAAAGGGTGTTTTTATTTTGTTGACAGTATGACTTTGATACCCTTCATTTATACTAAAAGTGCAAGTTATATTCACTTTGTTGTGATGTTTGTAACAAATTGAAAAATACTAGGAAACAATGTCCGATTCATGTTATGTTTTGTTGTTCTCTATTAGTTTTTAAGATGTCGTGCTGAAAATTAGTCGAGACATTGAATGGATCTGCCTATAGGCACAGATGCCATGATACGTCAAATACTTATTTAAAGGACTTGATGGAAATGAAATACAAATCATAAAAAAAATTATCGCGAAACTATTTCATGATTAAAGACTTCCATTGCTAAGGGGCCTCTTTATACTTACCATTCCAATAATAGGACTTCCACCAGATAAGAAGCCCTTCTGTGTACAAACAGTAACTTCCAAATCAGTATGTAAAAGTTCAGCAACCGATATTAGATACTCAAAGGTGGCATCATATACAGGATTACAATTATCCTTAATGACAGTAGTTTTGCGTTTAGATTCCTTACTGCGACCGGGTAATAAATACAATTTAACATAAGGATCTGGTATACTCGATGGATCACGCAGTGGAATGTGCATGATTTTGTGTATGGTGACATCAAGTTTTTGACGTTGGGCACTATAGCGTATAGTCAATTGCATGCGTCCCAGACCATGTTCACCAGATGTAGATATAGTATCAGGAAAACGATGTGTCAACAATGAAGTGGCAGCATCACCCACAGCCAGAGCAGTGGAATAGGGTTTCTCTGCAGATAGTGGTGGCGATGAGGAAAGTGAAGGTGAGATTTTACTAGCAATAGTCATAGATTCTTCTTCAGCAATGGGAGATTCGGTGGTGGAAATGCGACTAGATTGAGTTTGAAGTTGTAGATCCTTGACAGAACCCAATTCAGTTTTAACAGAACTCGAACGTGTTAATGCTGCTGCTACTGCTGAAGTTTTATCCAATGTCTCTGTATCATTTGAGATTTCAGCAGCTTTTAGGATTCGCAGCGATAAAGACATATATATTTTAGACTCTGGTCCTGATTTTTGTATTTGGAATGGCTGCTGTATGATCTCCATATTATTTGATTTAAGCAAAGCACTTAAAACATAAACGAATTGACCAATATCATTGCCAGTTTTTTGATCATAGATCTTTATGTTAAGTGTATCATTATCGGGATTATTAACCAAGAATGTAAAGCCTTGTTCCCAAACAGGTGAATCATCGCGCATGATCATGGCAGTTTGTTGTTTTTGCTTGCCCAACGAGCATACGAGATATGGATCAGGTTTAGATGTAGAGCGTGCTTGCTGAAAATACATATGTACAATATAAATAA
This sequence comes from Amiota mariae, assembly GCA_035041805.1. Lineage (NCBI taxonomy): Eukaryota > Metazoa > Arthropoda > Insecta > Diptera > Drosophilidae > Amiota > Amiota mariae. Next base: position 198,933 of record JAWNKV010000003.1, read on the forward strand.
ATACTTCTTTCTACCGGCGGTACAATACCTCCAATATATCGATATTTTTCTTTTTCGATACGGTCTATACTAATATTATATCCCGGTACTGAATATGAATATGACCGAATATCATATATACGATGACACATAATAATAGAAATATGACATCTTATCATATATATGGTGAAAAAATATGATGAACTTTGTGAACAGCACTTGGCTAAAAAATATGTTTTATAAATATGACCGAACATCACATATGTGATGTTACACAATAATAGAAATATGACATTTTGTCATATATATGGTGAAAAAATATGATGAAGTTTGTGAACAGCACTTGGCTAAAAAAATATGTTATATAAATATGACCAAACATCATATATATGATGTTACACAATAATAGAAATATGACATCTTGTCATGTATATGGTGAAAAAATATGATGAAGCTTGTGAACAGCACTTGGCTAAAAAAATATGTTATATAAATATGACCGAAAATCATATATATGATGAATTTCTATGTCATATTACATGAATTTGAAGTTATTGCTTAGTTTATTACTTTTTACACTAAAAAACAGAAGCTTATTCCAATTTTCTGTGGTTTCGACGTTATCGGTATCTTCTACCGATATATATCGGTGTATCGATATTTTTCCAATACCGGTATCAGGAAATATCTTTATAATTAATATCGTATGGAAGGAAATATCGATACTTTGGAGTATTGCACCGTCCCTACTTCTTTCTAGTATTTATAATGTAATTCCACGAATACAAACCTTTAGATTCTTAGCTGAGTCTATGAAAACTGTAAGAAGAGCAGCACTCATTGAGGTCACACGTAGTAATTTGGTTTCGAGAAGTGCCCCTTGTAGATCTGCAGGATCAGCGGTTAGTTTATACCATTGCAAACGAACATGGAGTAAACCATGTTTGGCATCCTCAAGTGTAAGCCACTAATTTTTATAATGAAAAATATTATAATGAAAGATTCATATTTATATATCACAGCATATAGTACTTACAGTATCTAGCACTCCCTTCTTGACAACGCTGCTTATCTCGATAGTAGCCCTAATTTAATAAATTTTAATTTTAAAATTTATAAATTAATTTTTAATAGAATATAAAAAAAAAAAAATAAAAAATATTTCTTAAAAAGTAAAATAAAAATATAACATGAAAATTCAAAAAAATCATAATTAAAACAATTTTTATTATAAAATGTCTCTGTTAGTTGGGAACGATTTCATTAGTTTAAAAATCTCAATCCATTTTATCAAAAAAAAAAAAAAAAATTTGCAAAAAAATGTGGAACGCTTCACGATTTTGCGTGTCATCCTTGCGCAGGGGCCATGCTAATCTTCTCTGTATCGTTCCAATTTTAGTATATGTTCTGCCGAAGCAAGAACATATGTAAGTGTCAAAAAGTTCCTTATATATTCAATAGATGCGGAATATGGATTTGAGAATTATAAGACATTTGTTGAATGAATGACAATTTGTTGTCTAATTTTAGGCTCATTTAGATTAATACTAATAATATTTGCTACCTAAAGAAGATTCTTGTATATTGCAACCCTTCGTATCAAGGCGTTTGTGCCTGCCTGCCTGCCTTCCTTAACCATTACCTGTATATGTAGTCAACGAGAAGAGATACATTTTACTCTACAATAATATTTACAAGACTTTTGTAAAATTTTTTATAAATTAATTGATTTGTTGCAATTTGATTTGTGTATATTAAATTTAGGTAACATTTTTTTAAATGTTTTGAATTCTATTAAAGCTTTCCTTATATATTTATAAGTGTTAATGTTTTATACAAATAAATATGTAATATATTTATATGCAGTGAATAGTATTATAAGTTTATCATGATTTTTGTAACACATAGAAGGTGACATAGGAGTCCCCATATTTTTTTTGATTAGCGAGACGAGACGAGTTGATCTAACCTTGCCCGTCTGTCCTTCTGTCCTTCTGTCCATTTGTATGTATGCAAACTAGTCCCTTAATCTTTCTCTATTTCTCTTTCTTATCAGCATACGTAATACATTTCTCGGAATCAGTTGAATCGGACTAATCCCATACAAACCCAGATTGAAATTTATCTTTTTATTAGAAAAACTTTTTTTTGTGTTTTGTACTATCGACTTGAAATTTGTACACTATAAGTATCTAACCCATATCCACCAACTATGTAGATTTCAAGACTCTCGGACTGCTAGGAGGGGTACCTCCCATACAAAACATGAACTTGGAAGAATAATCAGAAGATATAAAATGTGAGTGAAGAGTATTAAAACTTCGGCATAGACAAAGTTAAACTTCTTTTTATTGATTTTAAAATATGTTTCCATTTATAAATCGTACTGAATTTTTTATTGACTAAAGGTGTCATTTATGCGTCATCAGCGAAACATATTGCGTGATTTGTTAAGTACTCGTGTACTCATGCCTATTTCTGTTCTTGCTGAATGGTCGATGAAATACTTACTAGAAAAGGATCTTGTCATATATTGATATACGCAATACTAAACAAGTTCTTATTGGGAATATTCAAATATGTACAAAATTTATTTATCGAAAATTTTGGAGTATAATTTCAGAATATGTTCATTGGTGCATCATAGGGTTTAATTTTCTTCATAAGCTTATAGTTGGGACAACAGATTCTCCTGTGCTCTTACATCAGCTTAGCTTTTGCATCCCCAACCATTCTACTAGAATCTTTGTCCCTTTATAACATAACTAACTATGTATAGCTAACTATGCCCTACATCAGGGATGGCGAACCAATGACCAGTGGTGGCACGCGATAATATAATTCGGGCACGCCAATAATTAATGAATCTTCGTTTATATAATATTTCAACTTTCTAGTATATTTCAAGCACACATAGTACATTCGATTCGTGAATTCCGCTGCATCATTCACCAACAAGGCTTGGGTGGTTTCGGCTCTTTTGAAAATATAATGGCAGTTGTCACAAAAATAGTGACTCGTAGGTTTTAAAAAACCAAAAATATGATGCTTTGTTGGATAAAGTCAACTCGGTGTATAATGGCTTACTGATGTATAATTAAGTTCGCTGATTGACCCGCGGTAATGTACTACTTCAAAGATTTGTTGATTGTTTGGAAGAAATTAGACTTTTTCTCAGTCATTATATATTATAAAACTTATATCGAAATCGTTTGTCAGATGCTTAATATAAGATAATTTGCAACAGCAGCAATCACGATAATTTTTTTTTTATTTAACTAAGCATAAAATAATAAATATTACGATTGCTGTACAAATTTCTGGTTGCAAATGGCATCTAGTTATATTTTTTGTCCATTAAATCACTAAGTCAAGATTCTTCGACGGCACGTCACAGTCACAAGGCCACATTATTATTATTTTTATAAAAAATGGCCCGTTCACCAAAAAAGGTTCACCATTCCTGTACTACATGATCCTTTCCTAATATTATGAACTTTTATCACATCCTCTTGCCTGAGATCTTGTCTTATACGCTTAATATCATTGTCCTTCGGGAATAGGAACACATAGCAGGATGCAACTCATTGGTTCGCCTATTTTTTCGCACCAGTTAGATTATACAATATATCTCTGATCACACATGTCTGTGAGTAGGGACATATCAAGCTATTTTGCAAATAAATTACCGCCAGCGGATCACAGGCGAATTTTAATTGAATTACTTAAATTTTAAATTTTTTTTTGAAATATATTCAAAACTAACAAATGGTAGAATTAAATAAAAAAAAAAATGTACTAAAAAAAAATCTACAAAACAATATATCAATTGAATGGATAGATAGCTAAGCCAACCTGCCAAGCGATTCATCATCGCCAGTTCGATCCCAATCAAAGAGTCTAAATACGATAATTGTACGTTGAGAAACTTCGACCACAGCCTTATACGAGGATTAGAGAAAGCATGAAATTTGGATATATAAATAGAGAGAAATTGATTTTAAGATCTTCATTTTTTCTCAAATCAATAAGGCAAAAAATCAATCTATCTAATACTATAATAGTAGAATAGTAGAATAGCGAAAGTGTATATACAAATAATGGATTTTTTTTTTTTCTTTTTTTAAGAAATTTCATGCAACATTTGATCTTCTAATATTGGAATTTATCTTGTAATTTGTGCGTACCCAGTTAACATGCAGAATTTAGTTTGTGTTATGTATTAGATTCTTGAGATTAGTAACTAAAGTATGTAAACTAGTATGGCTAATAGTAAATAGTGTTGGTTAGTTGTGTGTATGTGTGTGCCATGCCAACTTTATAGAGAAACAGAGAACTAAAGTAACTAAAATACAATGCTAAACAAAGTGTTAGAAAAAACACGCTAAACAAATTTTAAGTAATTTAGTAAAAATACAAATGGTAAGTAACCAATTAGATACAACACCTGCCCAATACATCATCACTTTGTACACCTGGCATTGTCTGATCATAGTCCCATAATGAAAAGGCAATAAACTGACCTATGGTTGATTGAAAAACAGGCGCCTAAAAAAACAAGTGAATTTTTTCCAAAAGAAAGTAGATAGATATTTATATAGGTGAAAGATAGATAGATTGATAGATTAAATAGAGAGAGAGAAAGTATTTAGAGAGGTTGAAAATTGAATATTAAAAAGAGTAAGAACAAAGTTAAGAGCGAGAGAGAGAGAGAGAGAGAGAGAGAGAGATAGACATAATAGGTTTAACATGCTTCCACAAGGAATAAAACTTAGTTAATAACAACAAATAAAAAACCATTTACCATTTTAGTTAATGAAAGAAAATTTATGCTTAGTTAATAATGAATTACTCACACCAAACATTCCTTTATTTTTTTGTTTTTAATTATTCATGGATTCATATGGTAAGTGGAAGGAAAAAGTTCTCAATGGTGGGAAAAATAGGGGGAGACATTTTATGGTTTCATTTAGTTTGAATATACAAAATAACAAGTGTCGCCAATTGAATACCAAAAATTAAAATTATAAAAAAACTTCATAAAATTTGGTGTAATTTCAGTGTTGTTGTGTTGAGTATTTTTATCCGTTTACCATATTTTTTGTTTTTTTATTTGTTTGCTTACCTGCCCAGGGGCTCATCTTTTTTGGATTCATCCAGATCCATTATTTGGAACTCAACTGTTTGACCCAATTCAACAAATACCGTGGCCTTTTATTTTTAGAAGTATTTTGTTGTTGATGTTGCATTGCGTGTTCAATTTTTTTTTTTTTTTTTGATTTATTTTCATAGAAAATTTTATGTTGTTTTTAGGTGTTTGGTGTTTATTATTCAAATTTTTTGTTTTGGAATAAAAAAAAAGAAGAAATCAAGCGACATAAAAATTAAATGAAAACAAAAAAAAAAAACAAACAAAATTTTATAGAAATCATAAAAGGGTAACAGAAAAATTTATTGATTGATATTTGTGTTATTTATTCTTATTAAGTACTAAGCAAAATTGAGAGGTTGAGAGAGAGAGAAATTTAACATAAGAAAAAGGAATAAAAATGAAAAACAAAAAACAATATTCGAACGTGTTGCATGCAAAAAACGCAGTGTTCGACGTCTAAGATTTTGAACATTGAGTACTACTAAGTACAAACGTGGTGCGTCAAAACATTTTCCATTTCTTTTGTTAGATTAAATGCCAAAAAAATTAGATATATTCGTATTTTAAAAAAGAAAGAAAGACTTATATCTAGAACTCGATAGAACCGAGTCAATTGATGGATTTTATATCCTTCATATGCATAATAAAATAAAATAAATAATATATATATTATTAAAAATAAAATAAATAAAATAAAGTAAATAAAAAAAAAAATAAAAAAAATAAATAAAATAAATAAAATAAATAAAATAAATAAAATAAATAAAATAAATAAAATAAATAAAATAAATAAAATAAATAAAATAAATAAAATAAATAAAATAAATAAAATAAATAAAATAAATAAAATAAATAAAATAAATAAAATAAATAAAATAAATAAAATAAATAAAATAAATAAAATAAATAAAATAAATAAAATAAATAAAATAAATAAAATAAATAAAATAAATAAAATAAATAAAATAAATAAAATAAATAAAATAAATAAAATAAATAAAATAAATAAAATAAATAAAATAAATAAAATAAATAAAATAAATAAAATAAATAAAATAAATAAAATAAATAAAATAAATAAAATAAATAAAATAAATAAAATAAATAAAATAAATAAAATAAATAAAATAAATAAAATAAATAAAATAAATAAAATAAATAAAATAAATAAAATAAATAAAATAAATAAAATAAATAAAATAAATAAAATAAATAAAATAAATAAAATAAATAAAATAAATAAAATAAATAAAATAAATAAAATAAATAAAATAAATAAAATAAATAAAATAAATAAAATAAAATAAATAAAATAAATAAAATAAATAAAATAAATAAAATAAATAAAATAAATAAAATAAATAAAATAAATAAAATAAATAAAATAAATAAAATAAATAAAATAAATAAAATAAATAAAATAAATAAAATAAAATAAATAAAATAAATAAAATAAATAAAATAAATAAAATAAATAAAATAAATAAAATAAATAAAATAAATAAAATAAATAAAATAAATAAAATAAATAAAATAAATAAAATAAATCAAAATTAGAATAAAAATGCAAATGTTTCAGACAAAACCAAAATCCAATGTGAATTCTAGTAAAATATTTGCATTTGCTATAAATTTGGTTGACCAATTACTTCTTCAATTAAAAATTTGAAAGTGAAAAACTGTCAAAAAACAATTATACAATTCCAATTAGGAAATGAAAATTAAGTCAATTTAAAAAAAAAAATTAAGAAAATTAGATAAACTCATTAAAAGTCTGTAGGCTGTAGATGCATATGAAGGAAGACCATAAATATTCTCATCAAAAATATACATAATATTTTCTATATTGATTTGTTAAGAAATGCTTACCTCACACCAATAATCCCATTTGGGATTGACATTATTATCGATGATTTGTGTTTTGAATTCTTGAGCGCCCACATTGATGATAGCATAAGGATCAGATTTACCTTTACCCAAGACACCAATATCCTTTTTCATCAGATCCTTTGCTTCAACAACATGTATACGTAAAATACCCTGAAATATGTTTAGAGTTAATCATTAGATTTCTATTATATTACATATTTTAGATCACCTCAGGTTCAGGCATTTTCAATGAAGCAGCTGGTACTTCCTCACTCAAAGTAATGGGCAACTTATTTGGCAATACCATGATGTTGCCAATTTGCTCGACAATAATGCGACGCAATAAATCACTTAAGCCGGGCATATCCATAAAATCAATGACACCAACCAAATTGAAATCAATATTTGGATTATTCAAGAAGAATATTTGCAAGCCACCAACCAAAGGCATCGAACGTATCAGAGGCTTCATTACAACACGAACCCAACCATGAATTTGGAAATCCTTAATGCCACCCTTCATGCCACCCAAATAGAAATTAATATCGCAATCACTGGCATAGAATAAATCCAAATCCATAATAATCTCATTACGATCGACATTCTTATCATAGATTTTAACACCACCAATACGTGGTGGTATTGTACCCAAAATGATGCGATCAAAACGAAAACCATTCATTTTATAATTCGATAAAGCAAAAGCGACATTTGGTTCAATGGTTTCCTTGACCAAAGTCCGGGCAAAATGATTGGCATTGGGCCAGACTTGTTTCAGGATCTAAAAGAATTTAAAGTTAACAAATATTCGAAGAAGCTTTTGCTATAAGTATTTACCTTATTTAACCACTCACAACGTTCAACATCTGGGAAATAAACCCATGCAGGCAATTCATCAATACGCGCTAGGATCACATCCTTTTCCGAAGCCAATGCTGAGGCCTTGGCTATATTACGTTTATGTTCAGTTGTTTTACGAAACTGATCACGTGCTACAGATAAGATGACTGGGGCTATTAACCATGCCACTGACCAACCCATATAACCAACCAAATAAATTGAACCCACAATGGCAACTTTCTTGCCAACTGTATAGATTATCGAGAATATACTGTCACCAGCAGCAGTTGTTGCTGTTCCACTGCGTACAGCAGTTTTGTCTGGTTGCACTTCTTTGCTTGCTGTTGCTGGCATTGTTTCATTCGATTTCTCTGCGAGTGGTGCAAGTGGTGCTTCTCCTTCGTAACTAGTACCTTCGGGTGGTGGTACAATAAACTCTGCCAGTGGTGCACTGGTTTTTGTTATTAGTGGCTCCTCGTTGGCACTGCAAAGGAAATGAAAATACATACAATTATTTTAGATTATTATAATTGTTAATGTTGTACAAGATTCTGTTTTGATAAGTGGCGGTTCTAGAATTCAATTTTGGAGGAGGCTAGGGTTTGTCAAGAAACTTTTTGCAGAACCAAAAACGTTAATTCATTGGTATTTACTTTTCTTTGGATTTTTCTATGAAATCATTAATGAATAATCTATTTTGCAAGACTACAAGGTTTTACTTGGCAAAACAAGTCAACTATTTCTTCAGTTGAAATTTCCATCTCTTTGTGAAAGTTGTCTAACGCTAACCCATTGAGTCTAGGCTAAATCATACACGTATTAATACCCAGAAAGGTTTTCAATCTTCAATCAGCAGAGAAAGAAGTCCATTCAACAGTTGGCGATTCAATTTGATTGACCTGCAGTGCCTCAAGTGCAGTCTGGACTCCCTTCAACTCTGTGTTCTTCCAATTTGTGTCGCACAAAACGATTTCTTGTTTGAGTTTGGTTTCGCTGCAATCGTTCAAATCGTTTTTATAAATTTTCACAGCTTACACGATTTTTTCGTCTAACTACTTGGTGAATATTTAAATGATGCGATGATGGAAAAAGCAATGACGTGAATGTAAAATTTTACTTTGCCTGGTTCTTGCTTCATCCTCATAGCCTCCCCTCCCTGGGCCCTCCACTGGTTTTGATCTCTAAAGGTCTATTTTATTTCACTAAACAATTTAAGGTGTTTAAAATCGCTCCTACAATGGAGAGTCTTTTCCTGGAAATTGGAGGACATTTGCAAGGAATGTGAATTGGTGTTTCAATATCAAGTTTGCAGAACGAGTGGCTTTTAGTTTTCGAGAGAATTGGTTTCTTCACATAATGTCTGAGACTATATTGGGCTATGAGGGATTCAATTAGGATTCGATAGAATCTTGGATGGAGATATGTATCTATGAGAAGATCCCCTGTCTGGTTTTAGCAATTACAAATTTTCATGTCTTCCAATTTACCGAATACAGTAGAAATCTTTTAAAACAAAGAATCTGGAAAAATAAAAGGCTGTTAAGCTCCTCTCTCTTTGACCAAAGAGTCATTTAGCATTTTCACTACCCTCATGCTCTTCATGACCTGTAATTCACTGTTGCTTCCTAATTCGTAGAGCAGAAGAAGTCATTCTCCACCCATAGGGAGATGATTGTTGAATAGGAAAAGACAATTTGATATGAATATTATGATTCTTCAAATCAATTGAAATTCAATTGTGATCCATTTGAAGGTAAACTAAGTATGAGTAGTTGAAGTACGAGTACGTGTATCTCATTGCATTCATAGAAAATGATGATGATGATGTCATTTTATTTTATTGTATTTTATTTTATTTTGTATTTAAAAGAGAAGATTACATTTTTATTGTATTTTTACAGCACATTTTTTTATTCTTAATCACTTTTTTGTTTATTATTTTCTTTGTTTATTTTTGGTTTAAGCAAAATTATTTCGCAATAAAACAAATGATGCTTCATTCATTTCATTTTTCATTTCTTTTATTGAGTATCTATGAGATATTCTGATAAATAAAGTAAATAAATATTCATTTTAAATGTAATAAAAGAATTTGTTTATTTTATTTTATTTTATTTTATTTCATAAGACCACATTTTTATTGACTTTAACAAGAGAAAAATTCTTCAATACTCATATGTCCCCATTGTTCGGTACTTTGTTTTTAAGCATTTTTTTCGGCAATTTTCGGTATTTTTCTTTGTTTGTGTTTATGTGCTTAGGAATGTGTATATGTATGTGTTTTGGAATGTAAATACGCACCTGTTGCTTCTTCTGTTCTGTTTACTCTTAATGACCTTGAATATTGTGCTCTCTTTATTTCTTCCCCATTTCACTTCCTTTCTTCGTATCTTCATTTCGATGATTTTTAAAGCATTTGAACGCATTTACTCAGACTTTGGAAATATGTATGTAATACTGAACAGAACAAAGAGCAACTTTAAGTGTTTTTTCAAAACAAATAAAACTTTTGTTTTTCTAAATTTTTATTGTATAATGTTTTCCATATTTTATTTCATTCTTTTTATTGTTCTTTCTTTCACTTGTATCCTGTTTTTAGTTGTTTGTTTAATAAAATAATTTTTTTTTTATTATTTCTTTTTTTGGTTGAATTTTTAATGTTTCCTATTTATTTTTATTTTTTTTTTTTTTTTTTTTTTTTGAAGAATACTTTGTTCAGTTGTGGCATGTGAAATACTTATGTTTATGAAGGCATGTTTTGTGATTGTGCATGTTTAGATTCTATGGTTTACAAAAGTGTATGTCTGTGTGTAGTTGGTAGGCCCAACTCATTAAGGAAATTCCATTTCCTTTCATTGTCATGTTGCCATGGGGTTGAGTGTGGGTAATTTTTTGTTTTGACCTTTAAAATTCTTTCAAGTTTTGTACTTTTATGATTTTTTTTTAAGTGTACTTTGATGAACTTACATACCATACAAGGTACTTATATAACATGATATGCTATTATGCGAGTGAGTTTGTTGAAGTTAATTAGATTCAGAAATGAAGGTTAAAAAAACTCATGTGAACATTCTCCTACCTCTATGTGTGTTTTTCTGATTTTAATAAAGTTTCAAGGAAGCAATACGAGTATCCTAAAGGCATCGCTAAAAGAAAGAAAATGATCTAAACTTGGATGGTTTTCTTGTAGAAAAATCTATAATTTAATATTTTAAATCTCTCAAAGTAAGCAATAATGGCAATGATTGACTTTTCTTATCAATGTAGACCAAAACAAAGAAAAGTTTTTTTAAACCTTCACTCTGACACGGGAAAACTAAACGAAACTACATTAAAATGAGAAAAGCTGCACACCTACATTATTTTTATGGTAACCACAGATGACACAACCATTAATTATATTCTATGAGGCATTTCGAGCAAGGAACAAAAGATCCTAGAAAGCTGACTGGGAGCTAAAAGAGCTGCCAACATAATCAGAAGATGGCAGAGACCAATGAATTATGTAAAGATATTGAAAGACATATTATGTTGCGATTGTATTTGATTCACCAATTTTAACTGATTTTATAAATTTGATTTTGATGAAATAAACGCTATAAGTTATTCACTTAAAAATTTTCTTATATTTCAGTAATTCGATTTTGAATCCAGTGAGTGACTTTTTTCTTATGGGCGCACAAACAATCAAACAAAGTATAAGATTTTATTACTTCAGTCTTTGATACTTTGGGGGAATTTCATTTGCGTATGTTCATAGCCAATGATTTATGGACAGATGGCCAAATGTTGGGTACACATTAAGTTTACTTATCCATTTTGATCATTTGAGAAAGGCGCGTTACTTCCAAGCAGACAATAATTATAGAAAACTTCGTTAAGTGCAGATTGTTGGCACCGAAGTGTTGTAATAATTCCACCCAAAGGTTTTCAGCTGTTACATTCTCAGCATATCAGTCAGTCGCAAAACTGGAAATAGGCAAATAAATCCTTGCGTGATCAGTAAATCCTTCACATTCTGCTCCTCTTCCCATGTATGTACTTTCGTTAAGTTTGCCCATTCAAAAACTTTAAGTTCTGTGTTGAATTGACACCATTGCTTCATGTTTTTTGTTTTATTTAAAAAAATACACCAATAGAAATGTCCACGTAGTAGTGTAGTAATAAACGTATTAACAGTTAGACTTGGCAATACGTTCCAATTCATCCTTCTTTTTGATGGCGTACGAATTAGATGAGCCCTTAGCAGCATTAATCAGCTCATCGGCCAAGCACTCAGCAATTGTCTTGATGTTTCTGAAGGCAGCTTCGCGAGCTCCGGTGCACAACAACCAAATAGCTTGGCTAACACGACGGAGTGGGGGCACATCGACGGCTTGACGACGAATAGTACCAGCACGACCGATACGTGTAGAATATTCACGGGGGCCAGAGTTAATAATGGCGCTGACCAAGATCTGAAGTGGATGATCTCAAATGAGTGCTTGACGATGAGGCAAGCCATTAGTTTCTTGCCGTTGTTACGTCCCTTCATCATCAGTGAACAAGTAAGGCGCTCAACAATTGGGCACTGGGCCTTGCGGAAACGTTTGGCAGCATAACGGCCAGCTGAATGTGGCAAATAACGTGCAAACTTCTCTTTAACAGAAATGTAATCTTGTAGAGAAATATCGTTAACGGTTACATCGTCACACGACCAGCGACCAAAGAGGTTAATTTCTGGCAATTCAGTGGTGCCGGCAACATTTGTCTCCAATACAGTTTCGGAGGTCTCGGCTTTAACTGAAGTTGGCTCCTCAAAAGTCTCAATAGTCTCAAAACAAACACAAAACAACTGTTACACGATGCGAGCAGCGACGGCGTTTGCTTGTCTTATAAAACTCAGTTGCCGCAGTTTTTACATTCGAAAGCGGGACTTTTATGGCCTCGCTGAAGACAGTTGGGTCGATAGCCTGAAATCGGTACTGTGCAGCCCAAAGCGGGATGTACGGTCACGTTATAGATGCCTCATCCAATTTGAATCGTCAAAATTCAGTCACAGAGAGATACACAGGCACAGATGTTGGAGGACTAGATAGTGTTTGGTGAAATCTCAGGAGAAAGGATTTGATATAAATTGTACAGCTGCTGCTGGCAACATATAAAGAATTCGAGCATGCCGCATAGCTGGGGCTCCCTGGCTTGCACCCAACTCCATTTTGCACAGAGACCTAAAAATGACCACTCATCGCGACGAAATCTTCCAAAGCTGCATTCGTCACCAACAGAGGCTGCAAACTCATCCAAATTGTATGGCGACGGCCCTCATCCATGGCAAGAGGCGATGTCGACCTAATAAACTTCTAACCTTGTACACCGTCATATAATCGTCCTCATGTGACTATTCTATATATTCATAAGAATATTCTAGGTTTTTTTACGAAAATATTATAATTAAAAAAAAAAAAAATATTTTTTGTATTTAGATCAGGGCTGGATATCCACACATTTAGGGCCTTCACAAACCTTCATTTGACATGTTTCTTTTTCTCAACACTAAAAAAAAGTAATAAACATTTTTAAAAAATTGAAGGAAATTACTTAGCATTTATCATAATAGTGGAAATTTTGTTTCATAAAAGTAAAAGTAAAAATAAAATTATAGAAAAATATTTTTTGATTAAAATCTGCCCCGGATCCCCCACCCCTTACTCCGGTCCTGATTAAGACAACTTTTTTATTGAAAATAAGTAGGCCATATTTCAGATTTTGTTTTCCTTCGAAGTAGCTTCTTGAAAATTTTCATTCAGTACTTGAATTTCGTTAAGACAACATCAAATAAATAAAAAAAAAATTAAAAATTAAAATGTGGAAAAAAAATTTAATAGAATAAATAGTACAAGCCGAGTCTATTGTGAGTGAAACCATTTGGCAATTCAAGGAAGGTTTTCCCCAGAGCGTGAAAATACCAATGGATATTTCACATAAGGTAAGGAAGAAACAAGTCTGGAAAAAAATACAATTCTAGTTTTGTTCTTTCCATTAGAGAAACAATTCTAAATTTTAGTACTTCCCACCACAATGGCTTGGCTTGAGACTCTTTATTCAAAATTCAATTTTATATCGTATTCTGTAGCGGAGTTTCCATAAAATGGTAATGGATTTAAGAAGAAAAGTTTTTGTTCGGACAAATAAACATAATTCTAGTTTTGTTTCCTTTATTTCAGAAATCCGGCATGATGGATTTCTAAGGATTTCCACATGACCACAATTTCGAATAAAAACAATTCTTTGGACTTAGGCTCTTTCTTTTCAAAATTTTTGTGTAATTCGTAGTCTCTCACGTGGAGTTACGAAAGTAATGGTAATAGCTATTGTGTACGAGTATTCAAGATTTTCGTATATGGTGAGTTAAGAAAAAAAGGTTTTTGTTTCGTCAGAATCACTCAACCGACATAAATTTTTTTTTTTATGTATTTAATCAGGAACACAATGTGGAGTTCATGGCCAGATCCAATTATATTTTGTATTTACGATATTGTATTTATTTATTTATATTAAGTCACGTACGTAACGTAATCTTCTATTTAAATCGGTAAAAAAAACAAAAAAAATTATAAAATTATTAAAACAATATATTTATTGAAAAAAAAAAAGTATATAAAATATAAATGCTGGAAGACCAGACGCAAAATATGTTGTTTTCTTATTTTCACAAAATATATTTTTACGGTGATCAAACAGAGGTAAGTGGCAGCGTGGTATGGTAACGGTGACTTGAAAATCGACGTCATGATGATGCAGCGGCATTAGGCAGCGACAACATAAATAAACGCAAAACACGATTATTTTACATAATAAAATTACTACAAAATAGATAAATCTGTCATAATCAGCGCCGGCCATGTGGTAGAGAGTGAGAGAGAGGAGCAGTAGCTGTATGCAACAAAGGGGGCAAGGGTTGCTAAAAAGACAAATGTGAAAAAAGACAATGAATGTGATATCATGCTTTCCCACCAAATGGATCACCATATCTAATTCCAATTCCCGACAAATTCATTACTTTTCTTGCTATTCATTATTTTTCTTCTAAAAATTTCTATTTATATTTCATTTTGAATTATTCTTTTTGTTTATTATTTCTTTTTCTTCTTCCCTTCAATCATCAGCTGCTGACACACCAGGGCTTCTTGCATCCATTAAAGTGATGCCAAGGTGTCCTGGAATGATCGAAAATAATCGATTTCATAACATATAAGTATAAGTTGTAGTGTGGTGGCCAATAAAAGAGTGATGGTGTTGGTATCCCTGACAACAGGAATTAATTAGTATTAAATAAGAGAAAAGGTCAACAAAAATAGAACAAGAAATTCGAAAATGACCTAACAATATGAAAAAAAATAACTTTGGCTATGTCGAAGTTATAGTACTCTTCACGCCTCAGGTAGTGATCCGAAGGTCTTGAACTGTATAAGGTTGGTGGCTATGGGTCAGACACTTATAGCGTCCAAATTTTAAATTTTTCTAATAAGAACTTTCATTTGGAGTCCGGTTTGTATGGGGGTACCCCTATTAGTAGTCGGAGGGTCTTACAATTTTCATGGTTTGTGGATATGGGTCAGAGACTTATAGTGTCCAAATTTCAGTTTAATAAGTCAACAAACAAAAAACTTTTTCTAATAAAAAGGTTTGTATGGGAGGTACCCCTCCTGGTAACCCAAGGATCATGAAATTTATATGGTTGGTGCATATGGACCAACAACTTACCAACCAACAGCGTTTGGTAAAAAGAAACTTATGTACAAAATAAATAATCAAACAAATTTGTAGTCAAAGAAACAACTTAAAAAACACAATTTTGTAATCAAACAATTGCCTCAATAAAATACTAGCAAAGTTCCAAGAACTGGAACACGCCTAGAGTAGAAATAGTGAGCTTCAATTTGATCTGCTTGTCATTATTTGAATTAAATCTGGAATTACGTCACGCGTTAGGGGGATTACGAATTGTGACCACCTCTGATAGGAAGTGGAGCTTTGTGACGTCACATGTCAAAATCTAAAGAATTAAAACGCAAAACTTTAACTGTAAACGAAAAACTTGATAAAATAAGTAAGAAAACATATGTAATGAGGTAGGTACCAATCATCACACATCAATCTAGAGCATTGGTCTCCAAACTTTTCAGCCTTGGGGTCATGCTGATTACTTCAGTTCAGAGTTCCAAGGGCCAACACCGTATTAATTTGCCTGCCAGTTTGTTTTTTTATCCAACTTTATCACAACAACAATAACCCATTAGCTGTCGCAGGCCGGATTGATCACACTAGCGGGCCGGAATTGGATCGCGGGCCGTAGTTTGGAGACCAATGATCAGACTTAAATAAAATCGTGGGGTGCATCGAATTTCTATTATCTACAATCAGCCGCACATATCATTTGGATGCATCCTCTCAAAAGACAACTTATGCAAACTTATATTTTGCATAATAATATGAGCCACACGAATTTATTTTTATTGAATATTGTATTGTCATCAGAACTAAAGGTGTATTTTGTATACAGTTTAATTGAATGTCAAGAAGTGGTCATAGTTCAGCTTGCAAGATTTGACCCTTTGACGATAGAACAATGTGACTTATAATTTAAAAAAATATTACTAACTTGAAACAAACATAAAAGATAAAAGAATTTAATCGTTTTCCACTGCAAAATATGTGACGTCACACCAAAGAAGGGGAGGTCTCAGAAATGTGATCACCTGTGACAGGGAGTTGGGGTCAAAAAAAAAAAATCATGAAATTCGGGTGACGTAATACGTGAATGACCCCTTATAATAAAAGAATGCCACTCCTTATGAAGAATTTATCATAATTTTATTTAAATAAAATCATTTATATACTTTATGGTAGAATTATACACGCAAAACATTTGTGCACCTGTTGCATGTTGAAAGCAAACAAATATGAGAAGATGGAAAGCACATAATATTCATAAGTTAAATAGCCAAAACAAAACAAATGTTTTTTTTATTCCTAAATGGTAAAACAAACAACCAACTTAAATAAGTTGACTTGGTTAAGGGTTGGTTGAAGGTAAATTTTGAGTGAAATTGAAAACGACAGAAGACAATGAGTGCCTTAGTGAGGCAGTCAGTCAGAGGTTAAATGGCATAAACTCATACAATAACATAAAGAGTAAAACAATAAAATCGGAATGAAATCGGAATAAAAGATAAAAAAGAGAAACAAAGTTTAGTTAAACTAAACAAAAGAAACTTGAACTTGAACATATTGTTGTGTTGACTTAAACTTGGCATTGATATTGTATGTTTTTGTTGGGATTCATGTTTAATGATGACGTAGTCATTTTGAGTCATTTTGAGTAAAGAAGAATGTGAGAAAAATAATTGATGAGGGAGAGACGCTTGATATAATTGATTTGTGTTAAGTATTTAAGTATTTTTTAATGTATAGAAAGCATTAAACTAAATTCAATTAAACAAATAAAATAAAGTTGACTTAGATGACTAAGACTAACAGATACCATTGGAAAATAAAATTTCTTCTCTCTTCATAAAATATATAAAATATTATTCAATGTTTTGTTTGTTTGTTTGTACGTTTGTTATCCGCTGCCATACCATTCATCTAATTGCAATGCAATTTTGTCGATTTGTATGGTAAGTTGTAGGCTGAAACATAACATAGTTTTGAACTCGATATGAGGGCTCTATTGTCGAGAAATTGGTGTATCAAATTTTGCATATAATGCTGAGAGTTATATTTTAAAAATCAATCCAGTAGTCTTTGTCAAACATTTCTTTAGATTTTTTTTTCATTTTTTTATATCATACTAAATCAAGGAAAATTACAGTTTGTTGTGTCAGGCCAGAGGAACTAGTAATAGAAAAGAACTGCATTTAAAAAAAAGGAAAAAGAAGAGTCAAACTGAATCTGCGTTATCTGCGTCATGTTCCTGATGTATTAAGTTGGATGATCGCACACAGTCTGCCTGATCTGCTTGATCTGCCTGACCTAGCTGGTCATCTGCCATATGCTCTAGTTGGATCCAGGTGATCTGTCTGAGCTAGGTGTCCTTGATTTAGATCTGGCGAAAGTTTGTGGTTCAACATTTTGATTATTTCGCGCGCATTTGGAGTATCCAGTTGCATGGTAGTGTTGTCAATAAAAGCATTTTCATTTGGCGGATAATTAATTTCAACTACTTTTGATTTACTGGAAATGTAATTGGTAAAAACAATAAATATAGACATGGCGTTGGCTCGTAGAACAATGAAATTTACACAATATACAATAATATATTTTTTTAAATAGATCAAAATACTTTCGGTCAAAAACAAAAAAAAAAAATAGAAAAGAAGGATAAAATCAAATTATTAGGGGCATTTGTATATAATTGTCCAAAACTATCCCACGACCCTTTCCCCCTTCCTCTGTTTCTTTTCTCAACAAATCTCTTGATTTTGTTCCGCAAATTTTTGATACCTTGGGATACATTATTGTAACGTTCGTAGGACCCTTTTTTTTGAAAATAAAATAGAGTCCATGTTACTCGCTGATAATGCAGTTTTCTATAGGTGAAGGATTTTTTAAAATCAGTTAAGTAATTTTGGATTTTATCCATGCAAATATAAGAACCCAAAAACAAACGAACGAATCTTTCCTGTTTATTTAAAATTTCCAAATACTTTTCTTACCAAAGCTAAGTTGAAGCATCATGAATGTGTTTATTGTAGGTTATCCTCATGGATTAGTTTTAACAAGTACTCGTATATAATATAATAGATGGTATTTTATGGGACACTCATTAACTCAGATTAACTGGAAGAGTATTAACTTTATCATTGAAAATATGCCAATATTAATTCTAATTGGTTATAGAAGCATTTAGTTGAAGTATGTAGCACCTAAGATTCATATTTTGACCGAAGGCAACAGCAGCCGTGGCCACCTTTTCTCTTGTAGCTTTAATTTAGTTTTAGGCAAACAAGGTGTAATAAATTAATAAATAACTAAAAAAGATTCATATAAATTTCATTTAAGCTATTTGCCAATCCTCATTTTGCAATTTATTTAAAAAGTCTTCTGTATTTTACACTATGTTATTTGTATATTTAATTCCACTTATCACGTTGTAAGTAAAAGAAAAAAAATTATAAAAGAAATTCAAAATAAATAAATATAAAAAAAAAAAAAAATAAAAAGAAACATGTCTCACCTCATATTTGTGTAGTGTTATACTCTTCTGTATATTTGTGTTTATTTGTGGGTTTGCAATTTCAATTACTGTTAATTGTGAAAAGTAGATTTCTCTTGTGCTAAATATTTAAATTTTATAAGCCAAACAGATCCACAACAAAAAATAAATGAATAAAAATATAAAAAATCACAAAAAACATACAAAAAGTAAAAGATACAAAAAACAAAACATTGAAAGATAAAAAAAAAAACATTGAAAAATACAAAGAAGAACTAAAAAGAACATCAAACACCTACACATAATCGGCATGTGCTCAATACGAAGAATTAATGTTAAAAAAAATTAATGAAAAATTTTAAGAAAAAAAAAAATACAAAACAAAATTTATCAAGAATAGTATTAATGCTAAGCAGATGCGTATTTGAATTTGTGTACCAAAATTGTAGAAATTTTATATGAAAATACAATATTATGATAAAATAAATAATATTTTCTGCATCTTTTATATTGTATTATTGTATTTGTATCTTTTACATTTGTATTTATGTACTATTATATTATATTCATGGGCAATCACATTTTGTTTATTTTTACAAAATTTCACATATTTCACTTGTTACAATTTGCAGGCATTTGGTAATTAATTTTCTTATATTTTTATTATTTTTTTTTTAAATTATTTTTGTATGTACATATTTCTGTATCCTATAAATTTGCACATTTTTTTTTTGTATTTATTTATTATTTTTTTCAATTTCAGTATTTTTGTTTTATTTTTAGATAGAATTTTTGTTAACACACAAAGTGGAGAATTTCATAGAATTACTAATGATGAAGCACACTTAATGAAAATCGTAATAAGTTTATTGTATATAAAAAACCGGATTTTCTATATAAAATATTATTAGTGTTTCTTTTTAATTCATGTGATTGTTTTATTGAATATTTTATTTTTATGCTTTTTACGCACTTTTTAAATTAAACAAAACAAACTTATTAAAAAGCAAAAAACTTATTTTTTTTATAAAATTTATAAAATTCAACAACATAAACATTTTTGTTAGATAAAAATTGTATCGTTTAACTAAATATTTCTTTTGAATTCAAATATTTGTGGCTTGAATATTTTTTTAACAATTTTTTTTTCTTTTTCTTACAATTGCTTACGTTTATAAAACTCTTTTTTACTATAATTCGTTTCTGTCGCGCCAAGAAATCAACGTAAACTAAACTAAACTGAGAACCTACAACGAATGGAAATACATAAGTGAAATATCTTTTGAGTCAAGTTCTCTTTAAGAGAGTCAGTGAGTGAGTGAGTGAGTGCTTGAGAGACTTATTCATTCTCATTGTTGGCAAAAAAAAAAAGAACTCAAACCATTTGAGTTAAAGCTTTTAATATTGAAAGAAAAAGTTCTCAAACAATCAGATACTCAGATACTCGAAGATGGAAGGCATTTGTTGCCGCAATTTCTGTAGGAAAATCTAAAAGAATAATAAGAAATTTGTTTACTCACATAATAAGTAAAGTAAAAGTAAAAGAAATATTGCTGAACTTGTATTATTTTATTATATTTTTTATATTATTTATTCACACTACCATGAAATGATATTAAAATTGTTTACTCACCTTTGATGGAATTGAAATTTATATTGTATTATGTCTTACTTTATTATGAAATTATGTATATACTCGTATATATTTTCCCTTTGCTCAAATCAAATTAAGTAAGTTACATGAGAAAGTTCAGTCATACTGTTCGTAATCCTTTATGAAACAATTTGTATCTCTTTATAATTACTGCCTTTTAATTACTTAATAAAAGGGACATGCATAGCATACTCATATATTCGCGTACCCTTTTCATTATTTTTGTTGTTGTTATTAGTCCTACTTAGTTATGAAATCTAATCAGTTGTTGGTAATTGGTTGGTATGAGTTAAGGTCAAGTGTTAATTGTGTTGATTTAATATAAATACTTACATTGCATACGAGTATATAACTTTCTCTATGGCTGAGTGGACATTTGTTTCGACTATGTGTATTTATGTGAATGTATTTGTGCAAGGGTATCTGTATACTATATGATTATATTGTTCAACATGTTGCATTTACATGAACACATATCCATACACACACACACACACACACACACACATACTGTGAGGGTTTATTGTAATGCATTTCCTTTGTTCTACAGTAGAAACAAAAACCACTAAAATATGTAGTTCGTTTGACCTTGTTGTGTTATGTTAAATGAGTTTTCATTTGTTGAGATACTCGTACATTTAATTGTGGTCAGTACAATACATGATTTTGTTTGGTATTTTGATTATTTTTTTTTTTTTTTTTGTACTGTTGTTCTTATTGTTATTCTTACTATTGTTTTTGTAGTTTTATTTGTTGTTGCAAGTTTTGTTTTTTGTTATTTGGAGAAACATATTAAATTTAATGAAAATTATGATTACATGTTTGATTACATTTAGTTTTATGATGATTTTTCTTTTAGATTACTTAAACACGCAAAGCATTTATTCCAATTCCAACAAAAAATTAAAAAAATATATAAATCATAAATAAAAGGCAATTAAATGAATTGTTTTTCTGATTATCATATATGGGATTAATAATTAATGTTTTACAAGTCATTGCAACATAGTAAGCAACTTTCGAAGTACTTTAGCTGACATCATAAAAAAAAAAAATGTCATGTTTTTTTGTATAATAAGAACATAATGATTTGATAAATTTGTTTTGCTACAATAATAATAAATTTATGACAATTAAGGATAACTTAGTTATAGTTTTTATGGCACTTTATTGTATAAAGGTGGATTACATAGTACTTTACACCATTTGTAAGCTTATGTTCTTGATAAAACTGAATCAGAAAAAGACTTTTGTTCTAATATTCTCAATGAAACTTCGTTTGTAATAAAATCATATTCAAAACAAATAAGAAACTTGAAAACATGAAACATAGAAAAATGTACCAAAAGTTTGTCATTTCTTTAACATCATCAATCAAATGTCATAATTAACAATGATTACATTTCCCATTCAAGAAAACCACCTATAAATCATTGAAATTGAATGTCATCTATGAATTATGTTTGGTCTTGGCAAATCGGTTTCAGAAACTAAAATTATTGTATTTACGAGTATGCAAGTGAAATGTACTTGGAATAAGAAAAAAGTTGAACATTTTTATGTCTATTTTTATGTGATTTATTAACCTTTTTTTTGTATAACAATTTTGATATGATTATTTTCTTTAATTTATAATTAAAAATACAAATATTTTTCTATTTAAACAATCTCATCATTTATTTGGGTCATGAAGTGTGTTTCTTGCAGGTCTAGGAATGTTGAATATACAACAATTTTTATGATAGTCGAACTGACTTGCAACTGATCTGGTCATTGTCTATTTTGAAAATACAGAATGTCGAGCTGACAAGTTACAGGTTTGGTAACCCACAGATGCCACAGTTTACACTATATTCATATGGTGTTTCCTTAACGTGCCCGCCTCTGTGTATCGTGTTATGGAGTTAAGCGTCAGGATATGTTATGCGTTCCGAACGAATTGACGTCAACGAGCTGCCGGCATTCTAAGCAATGAGATGGGTGAAGTTTGCTACACATGGCCAGAATATCACACCAATTGACTCCACGAAGCAGCGTTAGTAAAGCTCAACAAAGGAGCGTTGGAAGTTCGAACTAATTTCCAACATCAGTGTTTGGGCATCTAGAAAATGTGGTATGCTGAACTACCATCTCACGCAGTTCCTCATAGTCCACGTTTTCGGAAGTATCTACATAAATTCAAGCAAGTAGATGACTTGCATTGACTGTGGTCATATTCTCATGGATTTTTCCCGGTTTGTACAGCTCAGAGAGTTAATTACGGCAGAGGTGTGATTACCTACATGTCAAAGAATGAAGACTCCTGGAACACAGCGTGCGTTGCAATAATGCAGCTAGTCCGCAGAGATGAGAAATTAAACAGAGGTGTGGTTGAAAAAAGTGCCAATGTAGTCCGGGTTTGGTTTTAGTACGTAGGCATCACATGAGACTGCTTGTCCTACGAATCGTGTATTCTAGTAGGTCACTTTGCTAGAATATTTAGAATATTTACACTTCTTTGGCGCATACAAAAAAAAACATAAAAAAAAAAAAGGAGGATTAACTTTGGATATGCCAAAGTTGTAATACTCTTCACGGTTTATATGGGGGGTACTTTTCTAGTTGCCGGTTGGGCTGATTCCGACAAATGTAATAAGGTGAAAAGAAAGCTTCGTGCAAAATTTCAGCTTTCTAGTTCAAAAACTAAGAGAATAGTTTGCAAACATACAGACAGACAGACATACAGACGGACATGGCTAGTTGAACTCATCTCGTCGTGCTGATCAAGAATATATATAAATACTTTATGGGGTCTCCGATATCCTCCTTCTGTCAAACTTATAATACTATTCAGTGCGTGAAGAATATAAAAAAAAACTGTAGTTTTGGATAAAGCATTATCACTGTTCGGAGCGAGGTCTATTCTTACTCTCTCTTTCTTCCGCCAAACTGGCAGCAATGCTATGATCAAAAATCAGGCGAGCATATGTCTCCATTGTCACAAGGACTTTAGCGGTAAGCTGAAACCGCTTCTGATGAAACGCCCGTGGTACCAGAGCTTCATAGTTACTATCAGTAAAGCTCCTTGAAGCTCACGGATCCCATCTTTATATGCTTATATGGCAGATGTATTGCGAGTGATTTGGTCAGTGTCTGTTTTGCAACCTGCCGTCAATGTTTTCCTTTCTTATATATGGCGCTGACTAGGGTTAACCCAACTGTTAACATGTACCGAGAAATGTAATGCGATAAGTACAACAGGACACCAAGAATGTAAGCTGTAAAATTAAACTACAGTCTTGCACGAATGCATTTGAAACAGCAACCAAGCCATTTGTTTCATTTTCAAAAACTTGGTCGTTCATATAGATTGAATAGAGTTTCGTACGGACATTTGGGAATACCAAGTACTTGCTCAGAGAAGCAAATCTTTCAAATGTAAATGCCAATCAAATGCAAATGAACCGAGTTTCAAAACAAATGAACAAATGGAAAACTTTCAAATTGATTTTCAGCTGATGATAATGATGAACTATGACTATTTGGTTTGCGCTCAAAGTTACACGAAGTCGTTCCTTTCCTTCATGCTAACTTCTTTAAATAATTGATTGCGTAGCAGAACATTCACAAATGATTTCGTTTACCTTCAAGTACTTTGAAATAAAACAAGTAAACCGAGTGCGAGGAATTTCATTTGGTTTTTTTTTTCTTCATTTGATTCATTTGCAATTAGTTTTTCACTTATCACTTATAAATACATACTATTCCTTTCATTTGTTTGGTTTTTTTTTCGGAATCAAATGAAATGAATTTTCGAATGTATTTGGAAATGTTTGCTTGAAAATGCATTTGTGCAGGACTCTAATCTATGTCTCAATAATGACTAAGCTTGATTACACTTTTGCTCCCTATATGATATCATGATATTTTTTTTTACTTAGTTTTAACACTCTTGTAGTCTTGGTTGTACTAATTTATTACTTTCAAAGACATCCCATGACATTTCTGATGAACTCTTATGTAAATTTATAGAAAAGTTCCAAATCCTTTTAGTTTCAGGAACATAAAATTATAAATTTTAGATATCTTTTCTTACATAAACATATTTTACTTTCTAAACATATACAGATAACCTTTTCATAACTTTAATTTACACTCATCCTTTTCCTAAATTAGCATAATTTTATTTTTCTCATAAAACCCTCTTATGTTTAATGCCTTGGGGATTTTTTAAGGAAAAATATACTTGTACAAGCAGACGTAGCATTGAAATATTATTAAAAAAACTTGTTAAGAAGAACATTTGTATCATATGTGTGATGGTGTTTTTTTTTTGTTCAAATCCCTAAACGCTCTGTTGAAGTTATATACTTAAATACAAAAGATTCAAAATTAAATATCAATGGCTTTAAGCGACTGCCAGCTGTTGAGCTTAACCGAGGTGAAATTTCCTGGAAATGAAATGAAAAAGCAAACTTTTCCTTCCATAACTTATACTCATAGATAGATACATGCACTCTCACATTCACATTCACATTCACATGAAAGCACATGAATGAACAACATTGACATCAATAGATGTCAAGTATGTAAAAATACAAAACATCCTTTTTTTTTTTTTTGCTACTTATACTCGTATTATTGCCCTTGGGAATCACAGGCTTTTTCCACTAATACTTTTATATTCTCTCCCCTTTTTTTTCAGTTTGCTTTTTCTATTTATGTGTTAAGCTTTAAATAATTTAAGTCTGCTTATGAGTAATATGAATAACACTCTATGCATAATTAATAATTACTCATGCACCATGATGGAAGCAGTTGATTTTTGTTCTGTGTTCATAAATATTTTGTTACAATCAGAAAATATGAAATATGAGAAATAATGAATAAATTATAAGCAATCAACAAATGATGCATAGCCGAAAGTGAGAATAAGAGAGAAGAAGAAGACATGAAATGAAATGAAACTTTGTAAGTATAAATTTCCTCTACAGAGTGAAACAATTTATCTACATCAAAGGATTGTCTTAATTGTTTTGTAATTTGATTTTAAAACTAAGTCAAAATTATACAAATGCTTAAGACTACAGCTTGAGTATTGTCAAAGGACTCACCTCAACGCTTATTCAGATATCCTTGTTCATGTACTTGGTCTTGACAGTAGACAGCTAAAGAAGGGTACAAGGTCCTGGAACTAAAGGCGACAATATGAAGGCTTTATATTTCTCATTTGTATGCTCTTTACTATTGTATCTCTCTCTCTCTCCCTCTCTCTCATCTCTCATCAAGAAGGACATGCTGCATTATTTAGCCTTGTTTCACTGTTGTTCTTGTTGTTGTTTGTAATGGTTACCATAAATAAGCATCCATCCACCCACTTTATAAAGCAAAAATCATGGGTGCCCACTACTGTGCACAAATTCACATAGCCTCATTAAAAATTGAAATTATTCAGGAGAATTTTAAAGCGTTTGTTGTTCTCTTTCCTTTCTTCAAATGTTGAGGTAAAAGTTTCATATTTATTTTTATATTAGTTCTACAAACTACTTTTGTTGTTGCTTAGACTTCTGAGAAATTGTTATAATTTGCCGGATATGCGTAAATGCCCACATTCTTGGTTTATTAAAGTGCTGACAACAAGTAGATGTCTAATTGTTTTATGAATATTTTACTTGATCTGATTATTTAAGTTTGTAAGAAACACACAGAAACGGAAGCACGCAAGTTGATTACGTATACTTCACATTAGGGTGACCCAGGATTTCTTTGCAAGGAACAAGACATTGTATTTATTTTTTTTTTTTTAATTATATACCCGGGCACCCGGGCCTACTTCGTACGGGTTGTTTCCTTAGTGATAACATCACTAAGTATATTCTCTCTGTTTAAGCCGGAAACCAACCATTCACATTCAGAAAATTTCAATGCAATCAGATGTGAGGTATGGCAGCGCATAACACTAATTTTTTAATATTGCATTATAGAAATTTTTACTTCAAATCGTCAGTCATCATAATGAACTGCACGGGCTCCGGGTGAACTTTGCAACGAGTCATCAGTCCCATCAGATCATATCTTCTACAGATTCTCTCATTATCATTTTTTACAAACTACAAATTTTGTATTTCTCCTCTTATTAATGTTGGTTGGGGAGTGGCTCATTTATTTTACAAGGGTAGTGGTGTTGGTGGTGCCAATGTGATATAATGCGTACTTGATAGTGTTATGTGTTAATGAATCAGCGGAAACATTGAGAACGTAGAGCGTTGCGAGAATCGATGTGATGTACTGGTGATGCGATACGACGGATAGTGGTGTTTCTTACGACGACTTGGAACTCAACGAGAAAAATCTAGAGGCGATAGGCGACAAGAACAGAAACAGAAACACAAAGCAAAGCCAAACAACGGTTACTTCAAGGAATCAAATCTCGATTTCACATACGCCAACATAGAACAAAATCTGTCTCCAACCAGATGCAAAAGTATATGGTGGGTGTCTCTCTTTTTGCCTGTTAAAAATATGGCGTGACTTCTTTTCACCAATTTTCATTCATTTCCAAAACTTCTTCTTCTTCCACTCATTCATTGTTTACATTCCTTTCGTAACAACGTCATTCATTGACTGCATAAGGTGTCCGTCCCATCATTGATTCATCCAAGCCAATAACATCTTCAATCAGTACAACTTAATCAATAAAATGTCATTGATTCCTTTTCTTACTCAATAACAAATCGCAGGCAAAAAAAAAAAAAAAAAAAAGGAATTGCTTTTGCATTCTTTTCTCAAAGAATAAAATGTTTCTTGAATTGATTTTAGAGGCTACTTTGAAACATTTGCAGTCCAAACATGAATTGTAAAAAGACTTAATACTAGATGACCTTATCAGTTTTTGCTACAAAAGTTATAGAAAATATATTTTTATATTCGATTAATCAATTAATTATTTTTCTTAAATGAATTTATAACTCACATGCTTCATGTAATTTTTTTGTGATTTTTTTATAATTTAATTTTTAGTATTATTTCGGACCTTTCCAATGTTAAACAGAAAATTAAACATCAAAATTACTTGCGTGTAAATTAATTTCATAACAACACAACGCAACACTGCGTATGCGTAATAATAATGTGATTTCCTTTAGTACTCTTATTTTGCTTTGAAGCTAAGCCTCAGGTGTTTATATAATATAAAATGCTTTCCGAAATGAAAGAAAAAAAAAAAAAAAAAAAACAAAGAAAAGGAAAGAAAGGAAAAGAAAAATAAGTAAAGAAATCCATTTGAAGATTTGCAAATTGTATTTTGTTTTTGTTGCCATAAGCATGAAATTAGCATTTCTCCCATTTTACATTTCTCTTCCAAAACATATTTTTATTGGATTTTCTTTGTTTTTTTTTTTCAACTGTTTCTACTTTTCTTTTTTGCATTTAGGATGAGTGGGTGAATGGTTAGATGGGTGATTTTACCTACACAATTTGTGGTCTTTCTATATAAACATCATTTAACACACAATTTTTCACTTGCTTTGCATACAAATTAAGTAAATAATAAATTCTAAAGGTAAAAAAGAAAAACAAGAAAAGGACTTTATTCTGGCAGATTTAATGATTTTCCTTTTTTATGTTACCTTTTTATATATTTTGTACATTTCTGCCAAAGCTTTCACAATGAATCTTGACAATGAGTAATACTCATTTTACCCAACTTAATGTCTTTTCATTTATTATGTCAGAGTAAGAGTTTTGTTTTTCTATATACTTCATTTCTTTCTTTTATTCTTTCCTCTTTGGAATTACTCAATAAATTGCCCAAACTTTTGCATTGATTGCATAAAATAAAATAAAAAAGGTTTATTTCCCTTTTGAGAAAAGTAGAGAATATAATTTGAATTAAAGTGAAATAAAATGATATTTAACAGATGAAATTACAATAGTAAGAAAAATGAAAGGAAGTTAATAAAGACAAATCTTTAAGAGTTTTAAAAACAGACAAATTTTGATAAAACTTCGAAAAAAAAAATCCTTGTTAATTAAACATCCACTTAATTTACTGAGAAATTATAATTTATGGTGCAAGAATGCAAATCAAGGTTTTTAAATTTAAATTCGAAGCTGTGAATCAAGTGGTTTATATCAGTTCAGTCTTCTGTTATCTTAAATATTCAATACAAATATTTTGGTTCAAAATTTTTGGATATGTTTTTTTGGTACCCCGACCGGACAATTTTTCTGGAATTATGAGTTTCTAGCCACGGGAGATTTAGTTTTTACTATACCACTGATGGCATGCAAAGATCTCAATATTCAATTTTTGACATAATTCGGAGCTCTGACAAGTCTTCGAAGGAACATGGATTGATATATTTGTGGTATTTTAACATTGGATTCTGATAGAGAAATGAAGACACTGTGCACTATATGCAGCTACACACATTTTCACAAACAATCCAAAGAAGAAATTAAGGAGAATGTAACAAAATGGATAAGAATATAATGAAAGAAGTGAAGAGATCAGGTTCGCATTCAGGCGGAGAACAGCGTAGCAAAAAAATCACTAGTCGGTCCAAAACGACCTGGAAGCCCACTCAAGAGATGACATGAATGTTGGCCTTCGGGAGCAACTGATAACCCTTCCTAGGGTAAGACACTTAACTTATACAACTAGTTTCAGTACAACATCGAATTTCGGTGTTAAATAAATAGAATCTAATCCTAATAAATAAAGAATAAAGAGAGTGAAGAATAGTTGGATTTATTTGTCCAATATTCTAAACGAAGTAAGGCAATGGCAGATTAAGGTATTTTTCTGATCCAAGATGTTTTAAGATTGTCAAAGTTTTGTCATGAAATAAATGGTTGTTATAGGAAGCTTTGAGTGAAAGGACATTAAAGCAGGTCAAATAAGAGTTGCTTTCAGCTACTTTGCGCTTTTTGGCCACTGGACAAAGTTATGAAGACTTGAAGTTTATTTTTATATTCCTCACATTTATTTTGCCATAATGCTTGTTCATTTGGGAAACATTCGATAGATTCAAGCAAAAATTCTTCGCTCTTTTTGGAACGTGTTCAATCTAAAAATATTTGTCTCAACAAATGATGTTCGTGCAATCATTGCCATCCTTCGAACATGTTCGAATGAACACTAAAATATTTCACGAACACCTCCACTAACGACGAACATTTCTTCGAGACTAACAAGTTCGACGAACAAATTCGTATGTTGATGCCCTGCTTTAGAGAAAAAATATTAGTTATAAACATGTCTTATGTCTATGGATATGTAATTATTTAAGTCTTTGAAACCCTAAATTGTTCAAAACTAATTTTTAATAAACCACACATAAAGAATATGGAAGAAGGAATAAAAATGTCACTAAGGTTGTCACAAGATCAAATACAATAAGTTTTAGATTAATTTAATATGCCCAGTTAAAAAACTGTGAAGTTCATCACACAAGAACACAACTATAAGCATATCACAATTTTTTTATTTTACAACTAGATACCCGGGTATATGTTTTCCTACTTATACTTCCCAAAAAAATAATGGAGACAAATTTCACTGACTTGACATCTTATGTCAGAGGTGACTTGATGAATTTTAAAATATTTCTCAGTTACACACCCCACTCCTTTCGATTGTTATTGATTTTTTTGCTGTTTCTTTGGGGTTTTTCAATTGTCATTTTTTTCTTAAACCTTCCTCATGAATCACTCAGTCCATTGGTGAAAACTATATGAAAAGCCTTCAAGTAATTTTTGAGATCATCGCATTCAGACAGACAGATATATATAATAGATAAATAAATATATGTACATCAAAATATATATATGTATTACATGTCCATTCAATCACCTTACGAAAGATACAAATAAATTGAACTAAATAAAAATTCCAATACCCAAAGCAAATCAATTTTATTACAAAATATTATAATAAAAAAAGTGAAATAAAATAAATTCTGATTTTGCATTAATAAAATCAAATAATCATTGAATGAACATTGAAAATGAAGATGTTGAAATGATGAAATAAATTTGAATATTCCAATATTTTCAACATCAAACACAAAAAAAAAAAAAAAAAAATATAATAAAAAAAAACCAGAGAATCTTGTAATACCTTGCACAACATAGAATGGCGCCATATCAACGATGATGTTTGGGGAGTAGTTGCTTATGCTGATGACATCATTCTTTTCGACTTTTTGTTTAAGTTCTACGTATGTAGTAAGCAAAGCCATGGAAAAACTTAAAGTAAACAAATTGAGTGAATAACCCGGTCTAGCATAAGAATGATGAGCGAACAAGCGAACAAGCAAAGCAACAAAGTAAAGTAAAACCACTGAGCAAAACAAAAAATAAAATAAAATATAAAATAAATTTATTAGCATTACAAAATTGTTTGTGCGAAGAATAAGAGACAGAGAGTGAATTGCTGCGGTATAAAAGAAAAATGAAACTCGTTGGCATTCACTCAAAAGATCTCAGTATGAATAACACTATGCTACATAAGAAAAACCAAAGCAAGTAATAAATTATGAAGATAAAAGTTGAAAGTTGTAAGTTGTAAGACAACAATAACAGGAAGTAAAGCCTTTATATTAGTAGATACTATGTTTTATAGTAATAAATAGATGTGTTTGTTAGTTGGGGATTTTATGAAGTTTTAATCTTTCAGGGCAAATGACTGCTAGTTAGAAAGTCTTGTTTCAAGTTTAAACCCAAATATCTTACAGGATGCTTACTTATGTTAAACCAAATGAATGACAACTTTATTCATCTCATAATGATGCTCATATATTTATAATTTAGATCATAGATTCATTCCAGTAATTTATTAGAAAAGACAAGAGTTCATGGCATCAATTTATCAAATTGAGTTTATAAATGAATCTTCTTCAATCACCAGAACACTTAGGCATCATTAGATGGTCAATTATTATACTCTTC
Source organism: Amiota mariae (assembly GCA_035041805.1). NCBI lineage: Eukaryota > Metazoa > Arthropoda > Insecta > Diptera > Drosophilidae > Amiota > Amiota mariae. The sequence continues at coordinate 230,559 of JAWNKV010000003.1, forward strand.
ACGCAGTGAATATTATTATATGTTTGTTATGAAGTTTGTAACACACAGAAGGAGACATCGGAACCTCCATAAAGCATATGTATTCTTGATCAGAGCAATGAGACGAGTTGATCTAGACATGTCCGTCTGTCCGTCCGACTGTTTGTCCGTCCGTCTGTATGTATCCAAACTAGTCCCTCAGTTTTGAGTTAGAAAGGTGAAATTTTACATCATACGCAGTACATTTATCGAAATCAGTCGAATCGGACTACTAGGGGGTGTACCCACCATAGAAACCTGGATTCAAATTATAGTTCTTATTAGAACAACTTTCTTGTTTTTTATACTATCGACATAGGATGGACACTGTAAATGTCTGACCCATATCCACCAATCATATAAATTTCAAGACCCTCTTACCTCTATGTGGGGTACCCCCACATAAACCTGACATAAAATGCAAGTTCTTATTACAAAAATTTTTTTGTTTTCTGTACAATCGAATTGAAATTTGGACGCTATAAGTGCCTGACTCAAATTCACCAACCATATAAATTTCAAGGTCCTCGGTCCTAGTATTGGCGTGAAGAGTATTACAACTTCAGCATACCCAAAGTTAATCTTTTTGTTTTTACTGGTTTTTATTTTCTTTTCTATTAATTCAATTTCAAATCTCTATAGAATTCTTAAATTTATTATATTGCAATTTTCTTTTAGTCTATAGATCCCGAATTTTGTAGCTAAGTGTGATAAGCAGCTCAACCGGCAAATGGCAAGGTCTCAGTCAGTCAGTTAGTCAATCAGTCTATCAGTCAGTACACATTCTGAATATTCAATGCTATGGAAACCTAGTTATTTTCAACATATGTACAATATACATATGAGTATATACTTCTTTGTTTCGCTTTATCTACTCTTTCGCTTTGTTAGTGTTGTTATTATTATTGTTGTGTGTACAATAATAATTAATGAAATGCTTCTGAGATCATTTCTGAGTGACTTCTATGGTGTTGGGTGGAAGCGCCTCATTTCAATTGTAATAATAAAACATTTGTGCTGCACAATTTAACAAATTGGAATTTTGTATAACAAATATAAGATTCTTACATATGTATAATATTTATAATAAAATTATTTACATAAATTGTTTGGGTATAACGAAAATGTTCCAAGGTGTTAATAAGAAATTAATGTAATTTGATTAAATCTGTTAATTGAAATCAATAAATAAATTACATTACAATTTTCTTTGAAATTACTTTTGAGAATTGAGTTTTCCATTAAAATGTTTGTTCGAGATCACACCCTAGATATGAACTATATATTATATTTAATGGATCTTATTTCCAAATCAACACAATTTAGATCTATGGAGAAATAACCCTTTATTATAAGCAACAAATATTAGTTTGGGCAATATACTTAGTATTATTTGTTTATAGCCTAGTAAACTAAGATGAAAAAAAATGTTATGGCGTCTCAAGATATACAAGGTCAATGACAATTAATGTCTACATAAAAGTTGTAGAGCATAAAATTCTCTAAAAATTCGTTATTGGCCAGTTTTTTTGTGCAGTTAATCATTTTTAAGTTGGAAGAAAAATGATTAAATGGGCTTTAGTTTTTACACATTTTGTTATGTACAAAGCAAACGGGTGAATAGAAAATTATAAAAAAAATACCAGATATTCTTTATACCATAAACAAAAGATCCTCAAAGTTATTTTAGCGAAAAAAAAAAAACAGGGCTACCTGGATTTACTCAATTGTGCACATTTTGTTCAACATGACCTAAATATTATTTTTTTAAAATTTGTCCAGTCATATTTCTATCAATTTGTGAACATTGATACTGAGAATATGATTCCATTTATGCTGCACTCTACTCCAAAGTAAATTTTCCATTGTGGACATTCTATTGAATTTTCGAAGCTTCCCCTTCTCCAATGAAAACAGATTTTCGCTTAGATTGAGGTCTAGACTTTGGGGCGGCAACTCCTTCAACTAAAATGGTGATTTTGTGAACTAATTCTGGTTTTAACGTGCATTATGCTTTGTGTCATCATCTGGCTGGATGATCTTTTCATGCTTGTAATTCGGTTTGGCATTCACAAAGTCATTTAAAAAAAGCTTATCTGATTTTATTATACTCTTCAAGTTTGTAACACACAGAAGGAGACATCGCAAACCCCATAAAGTATATATTGTATATTCTTGATCAGCTCGACGAGATGAGTTGATTTAGCCATGTCCGTCTGTTCGCACTCCTAGTCCCTCAGTTTTTGAGCTAGAGAGCTGAAATTTTGTACCTCCCATACAAACCCCCTTTTTTAACTCAATGTTCTTATTAGAAAAAGTTTTTTGTTTTTTGACGTATCGAACTGAAATTTGGACACTATAAGTTTCTGGTCTATGTCCACCAACCATATAAAAATTACTAAATATTTTGTGAAAATAAGAAAACAACATATTTTGCGTCTGGTCTTCCAGGTATTTTGTTTTATATTTTTTTTTTTTACAATAAATATATTGTTTTAATAATTTTATAATTTTTTTTGTTTTTTTTTGTTTTTTTTACCGATTTAAATAGAAGATTACGTTACGTACGTGACTTAATATAAATAAATAAATACAATATCGTATATACAAAATATAATTGGAACTGGCCATGAACTCCACATTGTGTTCCTGATTAAATACCTAAAAAAAAAATATATGTCGGTTGAGTGACTCTGACCAAACAAAAACCTTTTTTTCTTAACTCACCATATACGAAAATCTTGAATACTCGTACACAATAGCTATTACCATTACTTTCGTAACTCCACGTGAGAGACTACGAATTACACAAAAATTTTGAAAAGAAAGAGCCTAAGTCCAAAGAATTGTTTTTATTCGAAATTGTGGTCATGTGGAAATCCTTAGAAATCCATCATGCCGGATTTCTGAAATAAAGGAAACAAAACTAGAATTATGCTTATTTGTCCGAACAAAAACTTTTGTTCTTAAATCCATTACCATTTTATGGAAACTCCGCTACAGAATACGATATAAAATTGAATTTTGAATAAAGAGTCTCAAGCCAAGCCATTGTGGTGGGAAGTACTAAGATTTAGAATTGTTTCTCTAGTGGAAAGAACAAAACTAGAATTGTATTTATTTCCAGACTTGTTTCTTCCTTACCTTATGTGAAATATCCATTGGTATTTTCACGCTCTGGGGAAAACCTTCCTTGAACCATATTGTTCAATTGCCAAATGGTTTCACTCACAATAGACTCGGCTTGTACTATTTATTCTATTAAATTTTTTTTCCACATTTTAATTTTTTTTTTATTTATTTGATGTTGTCTTAACGAAATTCAAGTACTGAATGAAAATTTTCAAGAAGCTACTTCGAAGGAAAACAAAATCTGAAATATGGCCTACTTATTTTCAATAAAAAAGTTGTCTTAATCAGGACCGGATTAAGGGGTGGGGGATCCGGGGCAGGTTTTAATCAAAAAATATTTTTCTATAATTTTATTTTTACTTTTACTTTTATGAAACAAAATTTCCACTATTATGATAAATGCTAAGTAATTTCCTTTAATTTTTTAAAAATGTTTATTAATTTTTTAGTGTTGAGAAAAAGAAACATGTCAAATGAAGGTTTGTGAAGGCCCTAAATGTGTGGATATCCAGCCCTGATCTAAATACAAAAAATATATATATATTTTTTTTTTTTTTTAATTATAATATTTTCGTAAAAAAACCTAGAATATTCTTATGAATATATAGAATAGTCACATGAGGACGATTATATGACGGTGTACATTTATTTACAAGGTTACAAGTTTATTAGGTCGACATCGCCTCTTGCCATGGATGTGGGCCGTCGCCATACAATTTGGATGAGTTTGCAGCCTCTGTTGGTGACGAATGCAGCTTTGGAAGATTTCGTCGCGATCAGTGGTCATTTTTAGGTCTCTGTGCAAAATGGAGTTGCGTGCAAGCCAGGGAGCCACAGCTATGCGGCATGCTCAAATTCTTTATATGTTGCCAGCAGCAGCGGTACAATTTATATCAAATCCTTTCTCCTGAGATTTCACCAAACACTATAAGTGCTCTAGTCCTCCAACATCTGTGCATGTGTATCTCTCTGTGACTGAATTTTGACGATTCAAATTGGATGAGGCATCCATAACGTGACCGTACATCCCGCTTTGGGCTGCGCAGTGCCGATTTCAGGCTATCGACCCAACTGTCTTCAGCGAGGCCATAAAAGTCCCGCTTTCGAATGTAAAAACTGCGTCAACTGAGTTTTATAAGACAAGCAAAGAATACTTGAAGCAATGGTGTCAATTCAACACAGAACTTAAAGTCTTTGAATGTGCAAACTTAACGAAAGTGCATACATAGGAAGAAGAGCAGAATGTGAAGGATTTACTGATCACGCAAGGATTTATTAGCCGCCATCAAGGTACGAAATTTTGCCTATTTCCAGTTTTGCGGCAGACGAAAAAATCACTGATTGGTATGCTGAGAATGTTACAGCTGAAAACCGTTGGGTGGAATTATTACAACACTTCGGTGCCAACAATCTCCACTTAACGAAGTTTTCTATAATTATTGTCTGCCTGGAAGTAACGCACCTTTCTCAAATGATCAAAATGGATAAGTAAACTTAATGTGTACCCAACATTTGGCCATCTGTCCAAAGCTAGGGAGCTGAAATTGTGTACATAGGTTTCTTTTTACCAAACGCCGGTCAAGTTCGTAAATCAGCCGAATCGGATTTAAATTAATGTTCTTATTAGAAAAAGTTTTTTGTTTTTTGATGTTTCGAAAATTGAAATTTGAACACTATAAGTCTCTGACCCATATCCACAAACCATGAAAATTTCAAGACTCTCGGACTACTAGGAGGGGTACCCCCATGCAAACCGGGATCCAAATGAAAGTTCTTATTAGAAACACTTTTTTTGTTTTTTGTATTATCGACTTAAAATTTGGACACTATAAGTGTCTGACTCATAGCCACTAACCTTATAACCCTTAACCTTAAACCCTTGGACCACTAGCTGGGGCGTGAAGAGTATTACAACTTCGGCATAGCGAAATTTAGTCTTTTTTTATATTTCTTGCAATTTTTGCAAGTGAATTGCAACCGTGAACAACCGTTAACAATGTTTGCTAACAACATCAGCAACAATTGTAGAAAGAAAATTAGCTTGAGGCAAAAACATTAACAACATCTCTAACAACATCAACAACAACAACAACAAATAGTGGAAATCATGGAATTCATCATATTTTTCTTATTAGCTTAATACGCTTAGACCAGCAAAGTAATTGATTGACAGAAGATTTTAGAGGCAACCAAAATTTAATTGGAAATGTCAAGGCAAAGGTAATATGGATGCAATAATGCTTTGACTTTTTCTGACTTTGTTATGATGACATAGAAATAGCTAATAAATCTTTAAATGTTTCAATATTTTCCTTGCTTTTTTATTATTGTACGAGTAAATGACAATCCAATTCTTTACTTTTACTAGATAAACACTTATACAAGAAGAAGGCCTAATAAGCTGCTATTCATATTGCCTTAGTTTGACGACATATGTAACAATACTCGTATAATTGTGGAACCCTCTTCTATTTCATTTGACAGTTTTTATGTCAGAGTTTGTGTGGCCTCTCTCATTTGAGCGAGCATCTCTTTCTGTGTAAGAACAAATTTGTAATTTATTGCTTCATTTTTTGGTTGGAGAAATGTCATGAGATTGTCATAGAGACATTTATTTTCTTTGGATATTCGTGTCAACATTTGCTTTTAATGTTACAAATTTGTTTACCTATGTTAGTTTGGGTGGAAGTGGATTTTTGGTGTTTAAGTGTGTGGCAATCCCATTTGATTGTTTCTATTGCAATTCAATGAAGTCATAATTGGAATTATAGTATTGGAGATTGGAAAAATGTAGATTTAGTTCTATATAATTAGGGGACATACACATTTTACGTCACATGAATTTCATGATTTTTTACACTCCCACCCCCTGCCACAGATGACCATATTTCTGAGATCCCCTCCATCTGGTGTGATGTCACATATTTTGCAGTGGAAACCGATAATATAATGTTACTTTCTCTCTTATCTTTAAACGTTTGTCTCTTAGGGTTTCTATTAGGGTTCTATATACGTAGGTCACAAAGCTTAAAGATAGATAGAGTTGGTAATAATTTTTCATTTAAATATTTTGACATGTGACGTCACAAAGCTTATGACCTACAACCTCTCCCCAGCCCCCTCCTATCACTGGTGATCACATTTTGTAGACTAAGTATAATTATATAAATCTAATGATAAAGTCCGAATAACAAGACAAAATCAAGAACTTTTAGTATTTCATTGATATACCTCTATGCTTTATTCTAAAGTTCTAGTGACTTATATTTTAGATTTATGTTCAATAGACGAAAACTTTGCCAGAAAAATATGCATTCGAATAAGAAAAACATTATTTAAATCGGATAAGCAATTCTAGAGAAAATCGCGAACATACAGACATACGGGTCAAAAAACTTTACTTTCTTTGAAGTCGCTTAAAATGAGTATGGTTATGAAAGTCTGCAGATATGTAGGCACCTTAATAAAATCCCACTGATTATGTTTATACTAACGAAAACTCTGCTTGCAAATAACATATGCAAGGTTATATAGAGTCATTGTTCTCATTCTCAAGCTAATAGTGACTCTAGTGAGGTTATTGTATCTGAACAGCTGGTGAATTTCTCGCACCATTGTTCTAAGCAGAATAACGTCTTAGTTTTAGTATTAGAGAAATTGAATTTAGTACAAAGTCTTAATCTTCCTCAAAAGTGATATCAGCATTAAAACTTTCAATATTTGTTCTTCATTTTCCCTTAAAATAAATCAAAATAAAAGAAATAAATCTCTTAAATAAACACTGAACTAAATAAACCATGTGTTTCTGATTTAAAACAATCATAAGTGTTTTTCTGATTTAATAAAATGAAAAGTTAAACACAAAATTGTTGTAATCAGAAGATAAACATGTGTATAACCTTAATACATAAATGCATTGACAAATCTAAGTTGAAATGAACAAGGATATAAAACTACAAAAACAACAAAGAAATACACAAAACAAAAAAAAAAAACAACAATGGAATAAGGAAATCTAAATGTTAAAAAGGAAAAACTTCAAGGAAGCTCACCACAAAACAAAACCAAAATGGTGACAAAAACTCTGTCAGGATTTTCCTTACATACAAAACAGGAAACGCATGCAATGAATATTTAACTAAGGAAATGACACAAGGTATGTTTATCGTCAGCTACAGGTTTTTTTTTTTTTTTTTTTTGGTATTTTAACAAATAAACACAACACAGACAAAGGATATGAGTATATGCCCATACACATACCTTCAAGTACTAGATATATAAATATATTAAAGATAGACAAGACAAGGATATTAAAGATAGACGGATACCATAGTCTGAGTAACAAAGTAAGTCATCGAGGGTGGTAAATGACTAAGTATATAAGTGAGTGGGATGTTGTTTTCGTTTGGACAAATCGACATAACATATTCATTAGTATTTTGTAGATGTGTGTGCGTGACATACGTTTATATTATCCTCATTTTGCAGGTGACTAAGTGCAGAAGGTAAAAACCACAACAACAACAACAACAACAACAACAACAAAAATTAAATAAAAAGAATGCCAAAAGTAATGACCCCACAATAACCCAAAAACCATAAAGTTTATACTTACTATACGAGTACAATATTCTTATTGAAAAAGACAACGAACCGACATCCACCTGGTGAGTATAACTTGTCGAGACTTAACAATTGACTTAACATTTGAGTCAAGGGACTAAGCAAGGAGCATTAGTAGCAAAATTTAAAACAAGGCAACAAGCTACGAAACTTGTCAAACAAAGAAGTGAAAAATTTTACACTGAGTGGGTCTAAGAAGACCTAATGGTTTTCTAAAAGATTTTCAATTTTTAATGATCTTCTTCTGGTTTATGATTTTTTGGTGCGTTGCTTTCTTGATGTTTCTCTGTTTTACATTTTCAACAAAAGGAAGTCACTCCCTCGCTGCCTTAATTATAATTTTTGGCTTTCCGTGTTAAGTCATTTGAAGCAAGCAATTAATTTAATTTTCACACACACAATACAAAATGAAGAATGAAGAATGAAAAAGGAAAAAGGAAATGAAAAATACACGTACAATGGAAATTTTGAACAAAAATAATTATGCACACTCAATATTTAAGTTGTTTTACCTTTGTTTTCTGTTGTCTATTGTCTGTTGATTGTCCTGTGTCCTGCTTTCTATGCTGTTTCGTGAAGCATGTAAACTCGTTAAAATGCTTTAGGGTTTTTTTTTTCTTTCTTTATTGTTAAAAAATGTTCGTTCGCGTTTAGCCAAAAATAAACGACAAAATTTTTGTTTATTTGTGTTTGCAATATTGATTCGCGCGCGCGTTTCCTTTACAATACAAATAAAACAAAAATACACACAAACACACACACACACACACACACACACACAAATATTATATGTCACAAATATTATAAGACAATAATATACTTGTACATGAACATAATGCCTTAGGTGATGGAAGGCACAAACAAACGTCAGCACTTCAGTTAAGGTTGAATGAATATTTTCACTGTCACAAATCCAAGTTTTATATTATTAAGTATAATAAAACACTTCTGTAATAAAGCAAACAACTGTTCGGTATCATGGGCTAAGATCAACTGAAAGTGAAATTGTAATATTTTTTCCATTATACTACTCACTCACTCAACATGAAGAGAGCGAACGAACAAAAATTACTCATACGCCAGCATGTCATGATGACCTACATCCTGTAAATCGAAGGCAAAGGCAACCAACAACAAAGCTAAATAAAAACATAAAATAACAAAAACAAAAAGCTTGCAAGGCAAAAGAGAATGAGTGTCTATTAACAAGAGGTGAGTGCTTAAAAATCTAAGAAGATTTTCCTATGGAAATTGCTGAGTGAGTGATTGACTCAATGAAAGAACAACATTCGAGCAAGTGGATGTAGTAGTGAGTATCTTGTTGAGTGAAAGCTTGCATTATGCCGGGTGCTGTGCTTTTTTTGTTGTTGTTATTTATTGTTATTTTCTTTCATTTGAGTCATTTCTCATTTTTCAGGGGCAACTTAATTGTTAATTTCTTTCAATTTTATTTGTGGATGCTGCTTAAGTGAGAGTGAGTGCCTTGTTTACGTTTTGTCTCGTTTCATTTTATTAATTTTTTTTTTTTTATGTTTGGCGCCAAAAATTTAAAGCTTTTTAAGAGCTCATTTTTTATTGCCATATTCTGGTTGTGGTTATTATTATTATTATCATGATGTATTTAAATGTTTTATTGTTTGAATGTGTTGATTGTTGATGTTGCATGTAGATTTTATCACAAAAAGAAGGTTGGTGGTCCTTGGATGAAATCGTCTGAATAGTAGTTTTAATCATTGGGTAAAGGAAAATGTTAGTGACATCCTTTAGACTGTAAAATTACCAATTGAATTTCATAAATATTACATTTACTTAAATAAAAGAAAATATTATAAATGTATTTATTTTTATAGTAAAATAATTTGATAAAAAAACAAATGAATTATTTTTTCTAATAAAGTATAAAGATATTAGAACAAAAACTACTACTCTCTTACGCTATGAAGCAACAAATGTTTAGTCATGTGAGAGTGCTTAAGAAAGTCATCAAGAACATGACGACAGAAAATGGTCATGGATTTGCTGTGTTATTTCCGTGTATGTGGGTGGATTGAAAAATTTAAGAAATCTATAAATGAAAATACAATTCAAAGAATTTCTAAGGATTTGCAAAGTTTTCTACTTCATTTGGTCACTTTTTATCTTCATTTTAAAGTTTTTTAGAACTCTTCGAGTTTCCAAGTCTCAAGTCTGTACTTAACCTATCACCTACACTCTGTTCTCTGTTAAGGCCACCATGGGGGGCTGAAAGTTCTTTTTAGTGAACTAGATTTCGATTTGAGCGACTTGTCTTTCGTAACTTAAGTGGGAAGAGTAAATGCTTTTCTTTTCTTTATTTTATTTTATTTTATTTTATTTTATTTTATTTTATTTTATTTTATTTTATTTTATTTCATTTTATTATATTTTATTTTAATTATTTCATTTTATTTTATTATATATTTTTTTTTATTTGATTTAATTTTAATATATTTTATTATATAAACTCACTACAAGTCTTCGTAAACCGAAAATGGAGCTGAATCGGCCACGTTCTGCGCAGGGTAAGCGATGAATTAACAAGGACCGCGATTGACTGGAACCCTCAAGGAAGCTGTAGACGAGGAAGACCAGCGAACACCTGGAGACGACTGTTAGAGTCAGAAACCCGTGCCATGCGCCTTAGCTGGAATGAAGTGAAGAGACTGGCACAAAACAGACCCGAATGGAGGAAATTCGTTGTGGCCCTATGTTCCAACATGGAACTCTCATTTATTTTATTTTATTGCATTTAATTTAATTTTATTTTATTATTTTATTTTATTTCATATTATTTTATTTTAAATCATCAAATTTTATAACTACAACTTTATTACAACAATCCTCAACAAGGCTCATTTCCATTTGGCTAGTTTGCAATCTAATAGCCAGCGAATTCATCTTCTACTAGTAAATTCGTATAGTGTAATCATGTTGACTAGTAACTAGCAGACTATAGACAATCTACCTAGAAAAGTTGAGAGCTTTACTCACTGCCCTCACGAGTATTTCAGTTCTATACAAAACTACTTGACTACTGAATAAGTGAAGAGCTTTGTGTGTCTTCGTTAGTAGCGCTCACACCAACTGGACCGTTACTACACTTATTACTTTGCAGCTTGCAAACTAGACAAAATGGAATGAAATGAGGGTTTAGTGAATGTTTAGAAAATAATTTTCAGACAAGGCAACATCATTGAATGTAAAAAAAGATAAATCTTAATAAATTGATTAGCTTAAGTTACATTAGATTTGCAGGCAAATGGTAGTGGTCCCAACTTGGTTCTACGCCATACATATTCGAAACATCACTACCGCCAATAACATAAGAAGAGATCAGGTTTTCTAAAATAAGGATATAAGATAAATCACGGGATTCCCATGGCTTGTCCGCAAAACTAATCTACAAAGGCATCTATATGCATTAATTTTACGCAGCAGCAGTTACAATCAGCGGCTCCATAGGCATCCGAATGTAATGCCGATACTCGTAGCTCTGACCCAAGGCGAAGGTTGAAAAAATGTCACCCGTAATTATTACCCAAACAGACAAAGATTACAAAAAAGGGTCTTAGAGATGATTTTCCTTACTTAATTTTTTTATGCAACAATTTCCTATATGACGACATTCAAAAACGAAGTGTCTTCAAATTGACTTCGTTATAGAAGAGTTCGAATGTATGTATTAGACGTTTAAAGAGGTTCAATTATATGACAATATTAAAGATGAATTGAATTCAAATTGATTTCGTTATAGAGAGGACATTCGTTATAGAGAGGAAATTCATTAAAGATTAAATATACTGCATACATTATTTATTATGAATAAAAATCAGTTGTTGTCGAATGCACTAAACATTTTTATACTCGTTGCCGTTCTCTAGTACACATAGTATGCTGCTAATCGTTCGAAAATAATCGCTTTATTACCAAAATTTCCACTTGATTTATGAAAAAGATAGAAATAGTACTAGCTCATGTGTGAGCTACATGAAAAGACGCTCTTGCTCACGAATCACGAATCAGAGTGAAGGAGAGTGAATATTTTGGTACTATGATCTATCTATACTCAAAATTTCTTAGTCACCTGGAGCTTATAAGATTCTATTTCAAATATCTTGGTCATCAATCAGCAATTCAGCATCAATTTCTCCACTCTCAGTTTTTTTTTTACCTTCAATTAGAAGTATAAAAGCTCTGCAAGATTTACATAAGTAAATACTTTTTATATTTATTTTACAATTTTTTCCTTGCCCTTTGTTGACCAACAACCAAAGTTATGAAAAAAAAAACTTAAAAATCTTGATGAATAATTACTGAATTATGGTTCATGACACATTTATTTTTCTTTCCTTCTTTTCCTTCTTTTCTTTCATTCTTTCTATTCCTCATTTTATCTTTAGATACTTTTATATTATATTTTTTCTCAGTCTTTTCTTTTTATTTAGATAAACTAAAGGAAAGAAGTTCATTGAAGAATGGCATAGATTACTTTTTTAATTCGTCAAAATGCGTACCTCTTTTGACATCTCTTTGATGATGCGGTTAGCGGTGGTGATGGCGATGATGAGTGTTTGTTGATGGTGGTCGCCTTCTCTGCTGCTGCTGGCATAGAACAAGTTGTCCTCATTTTTTTTTTATAAAATTTTTATGGTACAAAATTCCGTGCGCCACTTTAAATGACACTAAAAAAATTAATAAAAAGCAAAAAAAAAAGACAACCAAAAAAGTAGCAGGAAAAAAAAAAAAATAAATAATAAAAAAAAAAAACAAAAAGAAAAGCGGAATAACAAAAGAATTTAAGAATATGATGAGTCATGGCAAAATGAAAAATTTATGTGATTTATAATTTTTGCCTTTCAAAATTATTGATTGAATTTAATAAAAAAAATAATAAATAATATAAGTAGAGATATTTATATAAATGAAAAATAAAAGAAATATTGATACATTTTAGTTGTATATAAATTTTATGGTAAATGAAATATTGAAAATTTTTATATAAACAGAATTTTTCCATTTATATATTTATCTGTATGAGGGATACCTTTCGGAAAAATATATTTCATTAATATTGAATAATAAAAAATACATTTCAATATCTCATCATTCAATGACTCATTTGCAAAGCAATAGACCCACAGACATGTCACCATCGATGCCCTTTTAATATAAACATCATGGAGTCATGACATAAGACACTTAAACTAAGTGTTAAGTGTAAAGAGAACAATAAAAAAAATAATTAAAATAGAACATTGAAAAACATTTATGAGAAAAAAATTTTAAATAAATAAAAAAACAGTTAAATAAAAGAAAACAATTGGCACAGATACCTAAAAAAAAAAAAGAACAACAATTTAGTTAAGAAGGACAGAATCAACGTCAACAAAAATAACAAATATTACATGGAAAGGAAAGGAAATAAAGGATAAAGAGTTAAAATCAAATCAAAAGAAACAAAAGTCAACACAGCATGACGCCATTTTGAAAATGACGTCTTCTACTTTTATTACAATTTTAAGCTTTTTTCTTCTGTACCCTACACTTTACAAAATGTGAAAGTCTTAGAGCAAATATGATTGCTTTGAATAGACCAATCAAAGAAAACTCCACCAATTGACTATTTTATAAAAACCATTATCATTATTTCATCATGACTTCCTAGTGACAATGAAGCTTATGATCTTATTGATGAGGCCCTTCGAAATTGAACTCCCCATCAAGGAATTGCAGCAGACAGTGGAGAGCATTAAGTCAACTCTCCATGGTAGGAAGAAGGTGCCTTCATACCTACAACCTCATATGACGGCTTCAACCCATTGGAAAAAGCTGAAATTTTCAATTCCTAAATGTTTATTCTTTCTTTTATGAATATGAAATAATTAACTTAAGTTTACTTTCCTCGCTTTTATTGGATGAGGTTTTATAAGACCAAAAGATGTTAGCAAGTGTATAGAAATCTTTAGCCAGATTTTATGTAAAGTTCTTTGCTTTAAGCGTTTTTAAATATCCTCTAAGATCGACCAAGTTTCACTATTGCTTAATTTTACCAATTGACTCATGTTTTCAGAGAAAAAATTTCTGAGAAAGCGTGTGTTTTTCATGTGCACAACTGCAGTAAAAGTTCTAGTAGTGCACATGCATCCTGTGAAGTCTTAGCCCGATGGTGATGGTGGCCATCACCTGCTGTCATTGTCAAGATGATATCTTGTGTTGATCTGCAAACTGTTACATAGATTTATTTGACAGTCCCCATCAGTAAAGTAAAGAGTTACATTCCTGCAGTCCGCGTTTCGATAATAATTTACTAGTTCCTTTTCCTATTACCTGGTGGTTAGTGAATTCAAGAGTCGTAGGTTATGCAGAGGTGAGTACGCGCTTCCATAGTAAGTCAGTAGCTCCTTTTCATATTACTGGTGGGTAGTTAAATCACCAGTCAAAAGTAATGAAGAGGCGAACCAGTATATGGTGGCAGAAACTGGTGACCAGTAATGCAGGCATTGGCAATTGATTCCTCGCAATGACATCGCCATGCTAAATTCACCAGTGGAACACATGTAAAAACGAATAGGCAAACTAGGGATTAGCAACTGTCCAATTTTGCACCAGTAATTTGTACAGCAGGGATTATTTTTACTACTTAGGAATAGAGTGAATGCAATCTCAAAATGATCAGAAAATGCCAAATCCTTTTCCTAGTTACTCTACACCAAAAATTACTAGTATTTTAAATGGATATCAGTCTCTTGGCATTGTTGTCCATATGCATAATGAAACTATTATTTTTTAAACTAATAAAGTACCAATATTCAAAGCTATGAAATCCTCTATGAACACCTTTACCCCAAATTACTCTTAAGCCAACTTTTATCATCAATCTCTCTCACAAATTTTAGTAGAGTATTCAATATTCAATACAAATTGATGAAAAAATCTATTTTATCATATGGCCAACTAAAGTGCTGTAAGTGGCAAATATCCGTTGGTAACCGTGCAGGATTTTACGGTCCAAAAACACATCTAAACATTTGTATACTAAGTATAAAGTATATGAGTAAGTGAGTGAGTCCCGTAAATGTATCTGCATGAAGTAGGTGTGGGTTTCATGGATATCACGTGTTTGGTGTTTTTGGTGTTTAAAGATAGAATATGTAGGATGTATGCGTGTCTTTGACAATGTATGTGTGTGTGTATGTGTGTGTGTGTATGTGTGTATGTTTAGGGAAAATGTATTTATGTATGTGTGTGTGTGTGTGTGTGCATAAGAGAATGTTTTGTATGCGTTGCTTTTGTGGTTTCGTGTATCTTAACCAATGCTGACCGCTGACCGAGACATTTTTAGATATCGCTAAACCAAAGTGAAAACCCTAACAACGCGTAGGGTAAAACGTAAAATGGTAGAATAGTGTGGTATGACACAAAAAAAGGATCGTAAAAATGAAGGGTGAAAAAAAAAACGCATGAGAAAAGTAAAGAAAAACCTATTGTGACTGTCTAAAACACAAATGGCATTTAAGTCATGACCACCATCTTTACCCATCTCCCTCCCCTCCCTTGCTGAATGTTCATATGTACTAATAATATCTGTTGTATGTTATTTAGAACAAGTTGCTACGAATATATTGAATGTATGTAGCAGGAATCAAGAGGCAATTCAATGGTATTGACTGTTAGTAGGTTGGTATTTGATATTAGTATTGTTGGCTATAAAATGATTTAATGGTATATTTTATGGCCAAAGCATGTCAATGAAATTTTGATTGTAAAGAGAAAAACATCAAGTGGTAAAGAAAACAAGAAAGAAAGAATGAAATCAAAAAGTCAAAACATGAAAAAACAATCATCAACGTGAAAAAGTTAAAAATAAAATAACGCGTACGCAATGTTAAGCCAAAATTTAAATTAAGGATTAAAAGAAATGTTTGGCTGTTGTAAAGCTTTGAATGTAGCAGCAGCAGCAGGATGATGCTGATGATGATGATGATGAAGCTAGAAAAAGCTACTACTAAAACCAACAAAAACAACATTGGGTGAGTTACCAAAAAAGAGTTCAATGGCTACTGCTGCTGCTACTGCTGCTGCTGTTGTTGTGTTATTGCTACTGCTACTGCTGTTTTTGCCAAAGGACTAACTATCACTGATAGACATATGTATATTGGTTGGTAGTTTGGTTGGAAAATGGGGTATGCATGAGTGTCACTTTCAGGAAAAGCCTCTTTCCTTTTGCTTTTGTCTCTTTGGCACAGCAGGTTTCAACTCATTCATTACATTTTCATTTCATATTGAAACGCTGGCAATGGCAATCCTTTCGTAGGTGTCCCACTTTAGTTCTACTAGTATGAAAGTATATGAGTGTGTGTGTTATGTCATGTTGTAACTCATTTGTATCCTTTTTTCAGTTTTAATCCAAAAAGAAATAAAAGGAAAAACCAACATCATCAAGCCTAGGCTACGCACAAAATTTAAACAGAGTCCAGTCATGCATGCTGACTTTTCAGCCCAAAACAGAAAACAACACAAAAAAGAATAAAAACCAAATTCAAAATGCAAAATGAAAAAAAGGCAAACAAATATGGAGCCCCCACATAGGAAGCCTCCAAATATAATACATACTGCTCTCAAAATAACAAAAAAAAAAAAAAAAAAAAAAGACTGACAGGGATATTAATGATTATTCCTTTTAGGTAAATGTTCCTTTTTCCTTTTGGTTCTCTTTATGGTCTTTGTTTCCTATGTGAACTTTTTCGAAGAAACAAAAAACCTGCGCATTAATTACGCAAAATTAAATTTCATTTCGTCGCATTAGCAAATGTGGCTTTTGTCTTAGGTTGTGGTGTCCCATATTACAGTTTACTATCTGTGGTCGCAAGGGTCACCTTCACTTTAAGCTGATGAGCTTAACGTTTGGTTTAGTCGTGGAGACCTCTGTATCATCTCACAGGAAGAGGCAATGGCTATCAAAGAAGTTGCTAACTGACGACGTCACATCTTCAAGGGATCATTTTATAATTTTCTCTGATAATCATTCAGCAATTACATCTATGTGTTCAATGTCCATAAGGTCCAATATTTCTGGATAGTGTCGCAACTCTCTAGGGCAATGTCATTGGTATTTTCAAAGCAGACAAATTGAGTAGAAGAGAAAGAAATCATGGCTATCAAATAAATTGCGAATCGACTTCAATGAAACGTCACATCTTTAAGGGATCACATTATCATTTTCTCGAATATTCATTCGGCAGTTACTTATGTCCGTAGAGACAGGGGGAAACCCGGAAAGAGGCATGGGCCTGACGACCCCATCTTCCCTGAGTTGCGGCTCATGTCGATTGCCCACAGCCTACCGTGCAAGTAAAAAAATGCACGAGATGATGAAGAAGTGATGTCACGCTATACTCTCTGCGAAAGAAGACGAGCCTACAACATGATACTGGCTACAAATGTGGCGAACCTAAACGTAGGTGAATAGAAGATTGACCTCTAAAGGCAATGGGAGAGTTACTCTGAAGTAATACACAAAGCAGTTCCGGATTAGGTATACTGTCCAGGGGATGAGGAGAGAGGTTTAGTGGAGACACCAAACACGTAGTCACGATGGTAACGATAGATCCAAAGATTCCTTCCAACCTCACATACACAAAAAAAAAAAAAAATACATTAATGTGTTCAATGTCCATAAGGGGCCATACACATATTCATTCGCACGTTATGGGTCGGTTAACGAAGTGTGAACACCTGTGACGGGGAGAATGGGAGCTCATAAGCTTTCTGACGTCACATGTCAAAATCGAAACGCAAATCTTTAAACGAAAAATTATTCCCAACTCTATCTATAGGCTTTGTGACCTATCTAATGACCAAATAGAAACTCTAAAAGACAAACACTTATAAACTATATTATACAATCGGTTTTCACTGCAAAATATGTGAGGTCAAACCATGGGAATGGCGTCTCACAAGTGTGACCACCTGTGACAAGGGGACGATTTAAAAAGCATTTAATTCGTGTGACGTAATATGTGGATAATCCCAAAGTATCTCTCAAAAGTGTCGTAATTCTCTTGGGTGTCTGGGTAGGAAGAGCCTCTGGTATTTTTCAGACAGGCACTTACCGCTTAGTGAGGAAATGCGTTCACTGGAAATGCAACCATCAACTAGCTAACTACATTTAAATGTGGAGGCAAATAAGATATTACTTTGATAAATGATGGGCTGAGATTGTTAGGTTCTTAGAGCCGCTAAGGTATCTGAAGCGCTGCTAATACTCAAAGTAATGGACTATTCCTGGGTATTTGTCTTCAATGACCACTGCCTGATTGGCAGACAAGCCAATACACGGAAGTCCTTGTTTGCAATTCTTGCAGAAACTACATGGACAAAAAGAAAGAGCAGATAAAAAAATCATTTTCTATGCTCCTATTCAACGCTACTTCTTCAGTGAACTTGTTAACATGAAAGTTATGTATATAGGCTGATGTGTGAGACTTGTACAATATGTGGGTTGGTTCCCTAAGGAGTAGGACCCTTTAAGCCGGTGGCATCAAAATGTCGCAATTTACCCCTTAAGGAGCTTGTTTGCAACACCGACCAATTCTCCAAATTAAGTACCATGATCACTTTGATTATTTTCTCTAATGACAAGTGTGGTTAATGAAAGGATATAGCGGCAGGATGCATGAAAAGGTTTCCCTATATTTTGTGTAAAATAAAATAATTTTCAAAAATGTCAAAATAAATGTCAAAGCCAACATGATCAAATAAATTCTTTACATATGGAAACTGTTATAGTTTTTCTAGATTTTGTACACCCTGTGATTTTTTACATAGCAACAATGTTTTTTTAGGACACCATGTTGGTAACCAAAAATGAAATTTTTTGTATAAAATTTCAGTAAACTAATCTCAGTTGGCCAAGTTTAGTGAAAATGTGTGAAAATGTTTTCATTCGAACCAAAATCGGAGCAAAAATCATTCAGTTTTCAACTTTCACTGAGGAAACATCTATTAGAATTTTAATTTTTTTTCGTAAATTTTAAAATTTTGTGTTGTTTAAAATTGTAAAGTCTTTTTTTTTTAAGTGTTTATTAAATTAGTAGTGTTTTGTGATTTGTCTAAAATGGTAAGTAGTTAGACTCTTAAAGAAAGAAAGGAAGGAATTGAATTTTTTTTTTTGCTTATAGGTTGATTCCAATGAGTCCTCGGAAGTGTCTGGGAACGAAAAGGAAGAACCTATTGAAGAAGTCAAGAGCAAAGACTTCTTAGAAGAAGAGATAGCCCATGCATATGATCCAAGAAATATGCCGGACTGGCTTATGCATCCAGCAATTACCGGGATGCCATGCTGTCCGGCAAAAAAAAAAAGAAAAGCCTGCCGGCGGAAAAGGCCGAGAGTCAGTTTCCGAAGGCGTGCGCACTGCCGTCCACGAAGAAAGCGTTCATGTAGGCCCAAGCGCAAGAGGGCATGCGCGCGAAAGAGAAAATCTAATTGCAGGAGGAGGAAGAAGCCTTCCTGCAGAAGTAAGAAGTGCTCAAAGCCAGGTCCAGTTATGCCGAATGGCTATCTAAACTTTATTCGATGGTACCGGAAAAGGCACTGCGGCCTAAAACCCAGGGAGTTGATTGTAAAAGCTGCACGAGCTTGGTGCAGATTAAAGCCATGTCAACGTCTTCGCTTTGAGCGCCAGGTAAGGGAGTTAAATATATAAAATGAACCAAATTTTTTTTTTTTTTTTTCTTATTTTTCTTTTTTTTTTCTATATTAAAAAGGCATGCAAAGTGACGAATAGCTGTAGGCACAAGCGTAGGAAAGCTTGTAGGAGATGATAAGCATATTAAAATCTGACTTGTTGCATGGATTGGAAATGGGGTAAGTTTATATCCAAAAATTACTAAAAATTTAAAATAACTTAAAATTTGTGTTCTTTTGTTATGTAAGTGGCATAAGGGTGATTTTGAAACAAAACTAGTTGCAAACCGAAAGAATAAAAGAAAAAAAAAAAACAGTTTTTATTATTTGACAGTAAGTTGATGACATTTATTGAAGTTGAATAAATTAATTTAAAAAATTTTTTTTTTTGTTTTCTTAGATGCAGATTCAAAACAACTGTGTATTCATCTTTTTTTTTTTTGCTTGGTAATTGATTTGACTAAACTAAATACTTGGTAAGTGATTTCTTAAGAACTGAAAATTTTTTGGTAGAAAAAATATAACCTTATTTATTTTCACTCGCAGATTTTCGCATAGTTTGCAGGTGCTAGTCGAAACAATTTGTTGCTTTCCTTGATGCTCGCTTTTTGTCACTGTACTACAGGTACTGATACTAACGAGGATCCAACAAGCAAATGTCCTGATGATATTGCTTCAACATCTTTTGGATCATCAGTCATGGGAGCAGCAGTATCGCCTTAGCTTCGATGAACACCGTTTGCAGCTCTTCGAACGACAAATTCGCCTTGGTCATATTCGCTGACTTCACGGTTGCCTCCGAATCCTCTAAAATGTGGTGTTCTTCAGGTACTGATACAAATAAGGATCCAATAAGCATATGTCCTGGTGATATTGCTTCAGCATCGTTTGGATCATCAATCAAGGGAGCAAGTGGCCTCAAATTTCGTATCGCCTCAACTTAGATGAAACCGTTTGCAGCTCTTCGAACGACAAATTCGCATTGGTCATATTCTTTACGACTAATGTTTTTGCTGACTTCACGGCTGCCTCCGAGTCTTCAAAAATGTGGTGTTCTTCAGGTACTAATACTAATGAGGATCCAATAAGCATATGTCTTGGTGATATTGCTTCAGCATCGTTTGGATCAACAGTCAAACGAGCAAGTCGCCTTGAATTTAGTATCGCCTCAATTTCGAAGAAGCTAAATTCGAAGTTTTACAATTGCTGTACAAATGTATGTTATGGACTGTTGCCTTGTAGAACATTTGCGATTTGAGTTCATCTAGCTTTGAGGCTGCACCAACGAAGTTTGTTGCGTTAGCGCATAGGATTTTCTGAGGAATGCCACGGCGACTGACAAATCTCCGAAAGCCAAGGAGAAACGCATTTGTTATCAACTCGATGTGTACAGAATTAAAGGAACATTAATGCATGGGAGCGACATTCTTCCAACTGGTTCAACTTATCTTCCAGAGCAAGGATCCGTCATCCCGTTCATCCAATAATTCTTACCGAGAACTAGCACCTAATTGCAATAACAACCAATTTTGACAACCCCACATGGACTTGTAAGTAATGGCTTTAGAGAAATTAAAACATGGAAAAAGATGATAGTAAGTGAATGAAAATTTTGAACAAAATACAAAAAATTGTAAAATGAAAAATTGTTAGAAGAAAGAACCAAAAAAACGAAAGTAGTGGATATTGAAAATTTGGAAAGTGGTCAATTATATAAAAACAAAACAAATTTTGCACAAAATACAAAAAAATTAGTAAAATAAAAAATCTTTGGAAGAAAGAACCAAAAAAACGCAAACAAAAATTTGTCTTTTCTTTTCATCAATTCGATTAATTTCACTTAATAGATATAGAGAATACCAAATTACATATCATCAATGGATATAGTAGTAACACTATTGTATTATAGATGTATGAGTATTAATCTGTCAATATTGCTACGACAAATCAAATCGTAGCGATCGGCAAGTACTGCTAATATATTGACGTGTGTTCTTGGAACGGGTCAGATGGATGGGAAGATCTAGAAGATAGAGAGAGAGAGAGAGAGAGAATTGCATGAGTCAGCTCTAAGTAGTAACAACAGTTCGCACAAGCAGTGTGCGTCTTCATACCGAGTCATGTCAGTTATTGTCTCGAATTTATACTGTAGTGCGTGTATGACTCTGTAAAACACTGACATGAAAAGGCATTGTCAGCTAATGTCTTCGGCAACGACACTGTATGATACTATCATAAAACAATAGTTTTGTCTGGTGTCGTCTGCTATGACACGACAAGACACTGTGATCTGAATGACATAGCGGTTAGGATGTACATATTTTTATATGTATAGCAAGGAGATAATTAAAACTAAAACCTGATTATCTGACGAAATGAAATAGCATTTATTACACCATGAAATCAATCGAAGGCAATTGTCTTGTTGTAAATACCATTTTAATAGAAAAAAAAAATAAATGAAATGAATCATATAGATTCATTGACTTTAAGCGATTTAATAGTTGTGACACATATGCTTTCCAAAATAGAGGAAATTTCGTAATGTCTAGAAGGGAACAGCTACCCTACAATCCACTGGGTTATTCCACGAATTCATGTTCTACAAAAATTATGCAAGTATTGAAATGAAGTCAGACGGACAGACGAACATGGCTAGATCAACTTGTCGCTAATCAAGAGTATCATATATATACTTTGTGGGGTCTCCGAGGTCTCTTTCTGTGTGTTACAAACTTCATGATAAGCAGCTGATAAGCGCACAAAACAATAAACAAAACTGTCAGTAAATTCTATATTGGTTAATTTTTGTTAAAATTTCAATAAATTACATTACAGGAAAGGAAGGAAAGATAGATGTAAGAACTTTGTGCTTACAATGCAAATTGTTCTAAATTTAAATTTCCGTTGTAATTTCTCACAATTAACTGCAACATTCTTATTATTATTTGTTTGTGTCTTATCTCTTCTCTACAAATCTCTCGATTTTGTTTCGCTATCAGTGAACATCATTTATTATGCAAGTATGTCTAAATTTTCTTTTTTTTTTTTTTAATATATTTTTTTTTTTTTTTTCTTATAAATAAAAAAATTGTGATCTCAAAACTGATCTTGTCAGCTTTCAATTCGCAACTAAAGTGCAATGTAAATTCCATCACAATTGAAATTTACAATATCACAAGTGGAACAATTGCGCTATTTTGTGGTCTTGATGATTTTAATTTGATAGCGATTACCTACTACTGTTGCCATTCTCATAATTGGAGAGATGCGAAATCAAAAACTCCAGTCATTTTTTCTTTATTAGCCAATATTTAAGTTCCTATCGATGCCATAGGATGGCTAAGTATTTCATTTCATAAAGTAAATAGTATATAGTGTTCACAATACAATGATGCATCCTTTCTGATGTCTCTTATAATGAAAAAAAAAAAAAAATATTAATAAAAAGATTAGAAAACAAAAATAGAAGAAAAAAAAATCTTAATTACAAAAGTTAAAAGAAATTAAAAAATATGAAAAATGAAAAAGAAAATTTTATTATTAATGTTTAAAACATAAATTCAAAGAAGTAATAAAAAATGAAATTAAAAACATAACCGCTTAAGTCATTAAGGACACAAAGTACATATAGATTTTGATGTTGGATTTTGCATATTTAATGCTTGGTTTTTACAACATTTTTCTTTACCATAAATTTTTCTCCATTTTTTAGCGGATTTTTGTCTTTTTTTTTGCTTGTGTTTTTTGCTTATGGCACCATATGTGTCTCCACCACTGGAAAACACTTTGAATTATATTTTGCAAACGGATTTATTTGTCGCCATTGTTGGTTTTTTGCTGGTGAAGCTCGAGTGTTGCAGCAATTTGGTTGAAACCAAACAAACTTTGGCGTTTTAAGTTAATCCGATAATTTTTTATATGTTTTGTTATGTTACTGGGTGCGTCAATTACAGAGAAAGGTTAACGAACTGAGTTTGCTTTTCATATTTTTTTTTGAAATACTTGTTTTTGCAATATAATTTTCAGCTTTATGGATTTATAATTTTTTAATTAGAGAATTTAATGAGAGACTTTTGAAGATGAGAATAGTTAAGATTTAATGGGTATAAATTATTGTATTGGCTGTTAGGTCGCGGTAACCATGTTAATTTTAATACTATTTACTAACGTAAGTGTCTCACACATAGCCAGCAAATAATTATAAATATTATAAATTTCAAAACCCTCGGACCACTAGCTGGGGCGTGAAGAGTATTACAACTGTGGCATAGCCAAAGTTAGTCTTTTTTTATATTTTTTTAGTTTACCATAACAAGCTGCAGTAGTAGACGAGATGTGTGGTTTTTTTTCAGATGAGACGCATATCAAGGGTCATTCGTAAATATTTAAAATTGTGTGATAGGAAAACTATGAAGAGAATGTGACTATAATAATAACGAATCCTTTCATGAAAATGTCAAATATTTTGAGTATTTTTTAATAAAGTTTCTTTATGTTTTACTCCTTAAAATATAGAACAGTTTTTATGTGTGTGTGTGTGTGTGTGTGTGTGTGTGTGTGGTTTAAAACTTCATTAATTTGATAGAGAAAATAGTGAAACAAGAGAGTAGAAGTAATAATAACATAAAATAACAACTAATTAAGTGACTAACATACTCACTAATACCAGCACAAATATGAACACATTTATACACACACACATACATGTGCAATAAACACATACATAATGATTTTATTGAGTTTATTCTAACAAATTCAATTTTCACAAAACTTCATCAAACAACATAACAATGACGATGATGATTGCGATGGTGATGCTTATAGTCATGTTGATGCTTATAGTGGTGTTGATAATCATGATGGTGATGGTGATGGTGATGATGATGGCGATGGCGATAATCCACTAATAAATCTCTCCATGTGCTCAAATGTTTGACAACAGCAGCAGCAGCAGCAACAACAAATAACAACACTAACAACAATCACAAGTATAGTAAGAATAGCAAAAAAACAACAATAATGTTGACTAATTAAGCCTCATTGAATTGTTCATATTGTTGTTGCGTTCCAGTTGCCAATAGTATTGTTGTTGTTGTTGTTGTTATTAATGTACTCCTTGTTAATGAGCGACGACATAACAATACAAGGACTACAACTACAAAACAATACAATAACAGAAACAGAAACATTGTTCAGTTCCCTTTCACTTTACTTCAGTTTTAGTAAACATTACTTACTTAGGAACATGGGTGCATTTTCCTGGGGGCAACTTGGGTAAAGGGTCAAAGCCTCAATCCTTATAAAAATCCCTTAAATATGCTAATTAATAAAGTTTAAAGTATGTTTTGCCCAGAACCACCCCCATAAGTCACAAGGCGCCACTGCTTACAATACTTACTCATTCACTCACTCAGTGTTTGTGATTGTATTTGTATGTTCTCAAAGTGAGTGTACTTGTCTTCACATGCAATAAGCTTGCGTCCAACATGGCGTATGATGAATGTTATTCTGGTATTATTGCTGTCGTGTTCCCTAAACGAAGAAAATATGAACGAACGAAAGAATAAATGAACGATTTCTACTGCCGCCATTCATTGAGTGCAATGAATGCAACAATGTTTGCTTAAAGCAACTTTGTTGCACAGACTTACATTTATACACAGATACACATACACTCAGGATCACATACAATGACAGTAGTTTGTTGCCCTTTCCTATTATAAACTATAACTTCCTACCATATTTGACTTCATACTCAGACTCAACATCATCAACATGCTGCTGCTGCTGCTCTTTTTTTAGCTCATCACCACATCATCATCATCATCATCGGCAGCAGCATCAGCATCATCATTACTATTATCATCATCATCATCATCGGCAGCAACATCATCATCATCATTATCATCATCCACAATATTTTCGTTAGTTGCCACTTGGCACTTGCCTTTTGCCTTTATTCATTTTAGTATGTGCAAGTTGCATTTTCTTTGTTCTTGGTTTTTCTTTTGTTTGATTTTTGTTGCCAATCATGCTGCATGACTGCATTCACAATGCGTGCTTGTATTCACCTTTCATGTGTGCGTCAGCATGAGTGTTTCTGTCAACATCATTATTATCATCACGATCATCATCAACATCATCATCATCACCATCAACATTCACCAAACCCAATTTACTGTGTATGAACGATGTTTCTTTCATGGGAAAAAATACTTTGCACATACCTTGAACTCAATTAGGCATCCTTGAATAGTTTTTTAACCGTTTGTTTGCAAAATTTTCATGCTTCAACATTCATGTAACTTTTTTTACTCTTTCTTTTCATGCATTCATTCAATCATTCACTTATTCATTCGTTCATTCTTTCAATCATTCATGCATTTCTTCTTGCATTCATTCATGCATTTCTTCATTCAATCACTTTTGTATATCTTCTTATTCATTGACTGAGAAATAAAAATAGGTAAATACAAATTTGTTCAAATATTAAATGCTTAGGGCAGAAAACTTTATCTAAAAAAGTAAAATTTGTCTAGAAAAGTATGTCAATTCATTTGGTATGCCTTCCTCTCTTCCATTCTGATCAACACCTTTGAACTATTTTCTATAATATTACATCAGTTGATGGGCTCATTTACTATGACTATCCAATACTATCCATTGATTGATCTTCATTCCCATTCCATGCTCCGAAACCGTCAAGTTTTCTTATATCACTGCATTGAACTGCATATCAATCAACCCGTATATATGTATTTGTCCGTCAAACAATCATTGATTTCCGTTTCATTTTCCTTATTTTTCCCATTTATTCTTTTTCTTTATCCTTTAGTTTTTCCTGTGTTTCCTATTCGAAGTGAAGTTGACGAAAGTGCTTGGCAAATATTCAACTTGGTTGCCATTTCGTATTCGATGTAACACAATATTTTATTGTGTCCGATTCAGACTCTGTGACTGTGACTGTGTGTGTGTGTGTGTGTGCTTTGTCCTCCATTTTACCGTCCTTAGTTCTTCATTTATTGGTCTCTCTGTCCGTCTGTTTGTCGTTCATTGGTTTGTCCTGTTGGTCGTGTTCTGCCAATTGCTGGCGGTTGTTGTGCACCTTAATAAAATATTTGGATTGGGAAGAAATGAGTATGTTTGTGTCCATGTGCATGTGCGTACTTCATTTAAGTTAATTTCATTGATTAAATACAAAAAAATAAAAGAAAAATGAAAGGAAAAGGAAACAATTTTAAATGAAAATCGCATTAAAACCAAGCCAAGTTAGACTCAAATTTCAATTTTCAATCAATGCGTAGTAGATACAAGGATTTCATTCAATTTGATATGTACGGATAAATAATGATTTTTAAGCTAAGTTACTTTGAAACACAATTCACCCAAAACTCTTGCAAATGAGAGAGAGAGAGAGAGATAGAGAGGGAGAATGTTACTTATTTGATTCATTCAGTTGAAACTTAGATTAATTTGTATACATTGTTGTAATGAGATTTGAAAATGAAAGATTTTAATTAAAAATACTTTGTCTTAAAGAAATAAAGAATTTGTTTATTAAAATAGTCTTAGTTTCAAATCTATTTATATGCCTATTTTTAAAATTTAGACTGAACTCGTATGTCATTTCTACTAAGTCGTGTCGTGTTTGAAATTAGTCGAGGAGTGAGTGCATTTGCTGATGAATATTAAACAAAAAAAAATATAAAAAAATACTAACTTTTGCTATGCCGAAGTTGTAATACTCTTCAAGCAGTTTGTAACACACAGAAGGAGATATCGGAGAACCCGTAAAGTATATATATTCTTGATCAGCGCGACGAGACGAGTTTATCTAGCCATGTCCGTCTGTCCGTCTCTCTATCTGTCTGACTGAAAGAGGAGATATATATTATATATTTTTGAAATAGTATGCTCCGATCCTCGTGAAGTATGGACGTTGCCCAGCATGTGGTCGATAGTGAGAATGTCGCCACAGAAACAGCGTTGTGTAGGAGTTCCATTTAGAAGGTATTTATGCACCACTGAACCATTCGGATTCTGATCAGTTTCAACAAAACATTGAACATTGAAAGAGGAAACATCTAAAGTTCCGTGAAGAAATCAAGAATTTGAAAAAGTAAAGTGAAAATTTATTAAAAATGGCTTTACTATACAATATGTTGGATCAATTGGCCAACGATGCTCACAACCCAATATATGATTTTGGATATTATGTTTGTCCAGAGCACTTGCATCATGTAGCCACTATGGCCGGAATAAGGGTACCATAATCAATTGAATGAGTTGCGCAGAGTTGCCACTGTCGCTGAACTTAACTGTGAGTATAGCAAGAAGTCTACGGTTGCTATCATTGACAAAAATGGCTTCCAGGTCTTTATGCATGTGGCACACTTCAAGCCAAGCGAATTGACTGTCAAAGTTGTGGACAACTCTATTGTCGTCGAGGCAAAGCAAGAAGAATATGAAGATGAACATGGCCACATTAGGCGTCACTTCAAACGTTGCCAGAAAGTTATGAGGCTGAAAAGGTGTCATCTGATGGTGTACTAACCATTTACGTTCCAAAATCTCTACCAATTGAGGACAAGTCTAAGGAGCGTTTTGTACAAATCCAATAAGTCGGTCCGGCACACATGAATGTTAAGGTCAATGCCGAGGAAAAGGAAAAGGCCAAGGGGAATAAGGCAGTAACCAATGCTGCTGGCACTGGTGGTCACAAGAAGTAAAATGAATTCTACAAATAACAGGAACACCAACAGCAGTTGTACATTTATTGCAAATGTGCGGTAGAAGATTGGAAAAAGTCCGAAGAGAATATAATATAATATTATAATTATAATAAGCATCTTCACAACCAAAAATAAAAGTCATCATCCCTTCATGCAAAAATTATCATCTTAGATTGTAGAACATTTATCCATCATTTACTACTTTCAAAGTTATTAATAAAAAATCTCGATGATCGTTAAAGAAAGCAATAAACCATGTTGGAAGTTTGTCCAGTTTTCAGAATGTTTTCTCTCGCTATTATCATAGTGAGATGTTTATGTAGATGTTTTTCACTTGGAGGATTAAATAAGATCGCTGGCTCTTTGGTAATTCGCTGCTCGTTCCCTTTAAAGCCATCTCAGCCATCAAGGCTGAGAACACAGAGCAGAGAGATTTTTTTTTTTGGGTGTTGGATACAAAGGTTCCAGATGTCTGCAATTACACTGTTGTGACAGTTTAGGTTTTTTATTACTTCCATGGTGGATAAACTGTCGGTGCAAATTGTTAACAAACCTCTCAGTCACATATCATTTGTCAATATATCATAGATTAGATATTAACTGTAGTAGTAGTAGTTTCAATTGCAGTAGTAAAATTCCCAAATTAAACCATAAATTGTTATTGCAAACCATAAATTTCTACCAAACAATAATTTTCTACTAATTAGATTTGTTCTACTCTCATTTAAAATCATATTAATTATAATATCATATTATTATTATTATTATTATTATTATTGAAAACGATTCAAATTCAATACGTGCAATAGCAACAACAACTACAACAACAACAACAACAACAATAATATGAAGCATATTAAGTATACGCAAATTATTGAAGGCAATAGTTGTTAACATTAATATGAAAATGGTTAGGGGAATTGGTTTGGGATGGATGGAAATGGGTAATGGGGATATGAAATCAAATCAAAAGCAAAATACGCACAACTGAGCACAACAAGCAACATGAGCCAAAAATGAAATTAATTATGTTTTAATGTGTACGAGTATACGTGTGTGCGTGAGTCAATGCTTATGTGAATGAGTAAATGAATGAATGAATTAGTATACAAATGTGTACATACTCGTATGTGCGCTGTCTGTCTGTATTTCAATTTGATTATGATGGGTTTATTTTTGTTGTTATGTATATAGGTAAAAAATATATTACGAGTATAAAGACAGTGAAATCTCATTAAAATATCATTTAATAAAAGTAAAATAATTCAATCTGAAATAAATATTTTAACAACATTATGCAAGCAAATGATGAGCATGCAATACTGAGATCCTTAAAACTATGAAAAGCATACAATCAAGAAATTTGATTCATTTAAAATTGAAACTACATTGTTATGACCTTTCTTTGAATCGAATTGGTTTTTATATACAATTTTTTTTTTTTTTTTTGTATTAAGAATCATAGAAAGCTAATACTGAATCCTTAACTCAGAACTTGATATCTTAGAAAAAGCGATTTCAATTGTCATTTAAAGTAACATAATTTCTTTTAAATCTGCTCAGATTTACATACTTAGTTATGTACACTTTTGGACTTATCTTTCATCTCCATTATCTTGATAATGGACTCACCAATGCCACCATCTATAGTCAATAACTGAGTTGGTATATTCAGTAAGGTTTCATCTGTAATCAACTGGTAACTAAAACTATTTCTGAATCATTGCGTTTGTACTTCTGACGCTGTGAATAACTTTTCTTGTTGAATATTGAGCTTGGTTGATTTGTTTGTATCCTTCCAACCATTCTCTATGAATGGCATTGTACTCCTTGCAATGCTGTTTTATCTTCAAAGCAGCAATAAACACAAGTAGGAGATACTCCCCTGAGACTTCTACATGTCACAAATCTACGATTCAGTTCACATTAAATACACCTAAATATGAAATTTTTGCTTAATCATCTTTGGTAGTAAGTAACTTCACACTTTCATTAAACCAATTTTTATCTCATTTAACAAATTTTTTCTTACTTTATTTCATCTTCTTGCCTAAATTAGAAAATATGATCGATAAATAGTTGTTTCATTTAATATCAGTTCTCACTGTATTGTGTTGTATTTATTTAAACGAATTTTATATCATTTAACCGATTTTTATCTAATTTAACCAAATTTCATTTAATTTCATCGAATTTTTGTCTCATTTTAACAAATTTTATCTTTCTTTACATCATCTTCTTTTCCAAATTAGACAATATGATCGATAAATGGTTATTTCTTTTAATATCAGTTCTCACTGTATTGTATTGTTTTGTATTGTTTTGTTGGGTTTTGTTTTGTTTTCTTTTGTTCATATGCGTGGTTTCAACATGTGGCATCTACATAATTCATTAATAATTTATATGAAAATTAGTTTATTATGAATATTTTATGATAATTCAATTACAGAAGAAGCAGACTCAGACACAGCCGCAGGGAAAATGGAAGAGCAACAGACTGTGCTTTAGTGATAGTTTCAATGAATCGAAATGATAGAAAAAAGAGAAGACAAAAGAAAAAAAACGGAAAACTGATTGTGAGGAAACCATAAATAAAATGCGTGAAAAACACGTAAGAACAATCAAAAATAAACCCACAATTTGTTTGAAATACAACAACAACATGATGATGATGATGATGAAGAAAACCAACAAAAATGTGAACATCAACGACAAAGACGTTGACAACGACTACAAAAACGTGAACAAATTATGTCAACGCACTAAAAATAAATAGAAAACAAAAATGAAAAGAAAATTGAAGAAAAGCATGACTATGCGAGTCATATATGTAAGTAGAAAAAAAATCAAAGCACCTAAGAAAACTTATATGTATATAGTATACAATATTAAAGAGATTTTAATAAAAATCTAAGAAAAAGTATTATAGAAACCTCAAACATTATCTTTAACAACAACAACAACAAGAACATAAAAACAATGCACCACAACCATAACAAGAGAAACAACAATAATAATTACAAGCTTTACGCACACATACTACAAATGTCATTGAGTGAAAAAGATAAACACAAATTTAATAGAAAATTAACTTTTAAAACACAAAAGTGAAATGAAGAAGATATAAATAAAAAATGAGAAAAAATAAACCGCTAAAAATACAATAACAAACAACGTGGAAAGAGAGGAAAGGGAAACATGGTGATAGCAACAAAAAGTCTTATTATGTATACGCAACATGTTCCAAGCGCACCAATGGTAAATGCAAAAAAGTGCAACAGATTTGATTGAGTTCGATGCAGTAGTTGTATGAACAATTGCATTTAGTATGAAAGCATACACAATTGGTCACAAAAGTATTCGACAGATATAAAGAAAATATTTTTTTTTTTTATGTTACATTTTATTACGCCGATCAAATATAAAAGTACTCTTAAGACATAAGTATCAACGTTGATTGTGAATTGAAGTATACTAAGCCAAATATTGTCAAAAAAAAAAAAAATATTTCGTTATAGAGAAGTCTTAGCGTTATAGATGAGTCCGACTGACTATTTTCTGAATACGGTTTACACTATGTTATTTATAATTAAGTTCAATATAAGCTATTGATCCACTTTTCTATATGATATTTGACTTCTTTCCATATTTTACTCATTGACCCATGTCTCAATACCATTTACCATATTCTGTTTTGATTGCAGAACGAAGACTCCAATCTAGAGAAATGCATTATAATCAAATAACAAATAAAGCCAAATTCTGTGGTCGTAGGTCACATGGTCGAAGGAGCCAGTTATTCTAAAGAAGAGAGCCTTGAAGCATTGAATCTATAAATCCCTTAAATCAATATAAAAAATCAAAGGAATACTATTTCCAAAAATTAAAGTATTGACCAGTTATTATTCGTGTTCAGTTAGTTTAATTCCGTTTATAGTAATACATTTGTAAGTCACTTGCGACCAATAAGGGGCTTGGTTCGTTAGAGATTTACTTATTATTAGAACCGCCTTTCCAAATAGAACATAAAATTATTATAGTCTAGTTCTTTATTTTCAGATGCTTTTGTACGTTCTTTTTCTATTATTTTTTAATAAGTTAAGTTATTGAGTCATTTATTTATTTATTTTATTAGAACAATCAATTAACAATATTAAACCATATTTTTCCTTAATCAAAATAAAATTATTTAGAAATTACAATTTACAATTTAATCAAAGAGGAGACTCATCACTTAATTTATCATAAACTCTTCTTTCATACTTTCTGTTGCAAACTCTCCAACTCACTGAATCGTCCAACCATGTTCGCTCACACATGTTCGCTCAAACATGTTCGCAGTTCAATTGTTTTGGAGCCGGCTCCACTTACCAAACTTGCTTAACTCAACTGCTGGTGCCATTCAACACTTAAATTATCATAAACTCCTCTGTTTCTTGCATACTTTCTGTTGCATACTCTCCCACTCACTGAATCGTGCAACCATGTTCGCTCACACATGTTCGCTCAAACATGTTCGCAGTTCAATTGTTTTGGAGCCGGCTCCACTTACCAAACTTGCTTCACTCAACTGCTAGTGCCATTTTGTATTTAAAATAACGTCATTTTGTTTACGAACGTCTTTTCGTGTGGTTCTTTTGGCGCTTGCCTGCTCGTTTGTTCGTTCGCTCGGTCGTATAATTTTGTGTGTTTACTGCGCGTCTACTTACCTATGCGTGATTGAATGTGTGTGAGTCTGTGTCGGTTTTGTCGTCGCGTCTTCTGACTCGTTATTGTCTGCTGTGGCGCGCGTTGATTCTTGTGATTTCTTGTTTTTTACACGTTTTTCATGCTACTGCATCTGCCGCGCTGTTGATGCTGCCAATGCAACGCGTGCATATTTGGTTAGTATAAAAAAAAGAAGAAAAGAAAAACAGTTAATTTGCATTAGTGAGTGTAATAAATATATGTACTACTACTATCTACATAAGTAGTATATTGGCAATATAAGAAGTGTTTTTTGTGAGGCACAACAAATTTACCTCGTCATAGTAGAGTTAAGTAAAGTAGACACAAAGACCAGTATTTTGTATACTATTTCGCAATATAAAAATGAAAAATCAAAATAAATGAACAATCAAGAAACCAGTTTATACAATAATAGTAACGTCAAGAGCGTCCATACATATGAGTGAGTTGCTCTTTTACGTGTTTGAGAAATTGAGTGTATGAGTATGTGTGCCTGTTTGTGTGGGTTTACTTAAGTCAAGTTAATGAATCAACAAACAAACAAACAAACGAAAGAAAGAAAAAAAAAACAGTAAAGTAAGCAAAAGCAGCAGCAGCTATAACAACACCACAATAAGTGAAAAAAAAGTAGTGGAAAAGAAGTTGTAATAAGAAGTCGCGACGGTGGCGACGCTGACGTCGACGGCAATACAAGAAGCGTCGGCTGCTGTTGGTTTATTGTATATGAATGTGTTATGTTTGTTTATGTGCGTAAGCATGGAGTGCGTTTGTATGAAGTGGAGTCTTTAAAATTGATGTGTGTGTGTGTGTGTGTGTCTGTCGTCTACCTTTTATTAACATTTTGTTGTTGTTGTTGTTGTTGTTGTTGTAATGCTCGTTATTCTTGTTGCGTTTTCTTGTTTTTTTTTTTAAATTTATTTCTTATTTAGTAACTGCGCCTCCTTGGCCATATTAACCACCTTCGCTGGCGTTTTGTGTTTTACTTACGAAGTAACAACGGACAACTTTGCTGTCTCAATCAACATTGCTACAGCAGTTTTTGGGTATTTCCCTTCGTTAGTTCAGTGGTTTTTAAATTATGGTCCATGGAGCTCTGGGGGTAAGCAATGCCATTTACCAGGTTCAGCAAAGCAATTGTGACACCAAATTGTAAACATTTCACCAATTTTCTTAATATAATAATATTGTTTACTTGTGCATAGTCTTTGTCCACTGACTACATGCATTTAAGAACCACTGGTCTACCTTACTTTGTTTGACATTCTATTCTGTCTTCTGTTTCCCACTGCCCACACTGAAGCACACAGAAAGATGGCTATTCTTGTTGTTTTTGTTGGCTGCTATTTAAACTTGGCTTACTTACTTTAATGCGCATTTAAAGTAATTTTTCTTATTTTTTTAAGACATTTTCATTTTCTTTATTTTCATTTCCTTTATTAAATCTAACAAAAATGAAACCAAGCAAAAAATGTAATAAGCAAATTATACAAAAAAAAAACTAAAAAAAAAAATAAGTTAAAGCAAAAAAATGGAAGATATAACAATGACAAGAAAAAGAGAAAAGAAAAAATATATAATGCAATATTTTATTTTGTTTGTTTGTTTTTAAGTTCCTCCATCTAATTTACATCATTTTGACTTATTCTACCATTTTCCTTCCTTTACAAATGCTTTTCTTTTCTTTCATTTAAACACTAGAATCTCCTTGTTGAATGACTCATTTTGCCCATTTTTGTTCATCTTTATTTATTCTTCTTTTAATTCACATTTCCCTTTATGACAACTTGTTGAAGAAAATGTAAATTTTTCAACTAGAATATTTTGTATGAAAATTTAAAAGAAGAAAAAAAAAAATTACAACAAAATATAAAAATAAATATTAAAAAAAAAAATTAAAATCCCAACTAAACTTATTATGATCTTTTTTGTCTTTTGTTCTTAATTTCCTTATCTTTTATTATGTTTTTGTCAAAATTTCACTTTGTTTATTGTTATTTTGTTGTAATAAGTTTTTCACGAAAATAACAAAAAGTTTTGCCTTTGTTGACAACTTCGTCATCATCAACATCATTATGATCAAAAAAAAAAAAAAAAAATCGAAAAAAAATGGCAAAGAAGAGTGCAAAAAACTCATATAAAAACCAAAAACTTTTAATTGTCAACATTTAGCTGGAGCTTGCTCAACTTAAGAGAGAATTTTGGCACAGTTTTTAGTGATTAAAAAGAAACAAAAACAAAAAAAAACTTTATTATAAAATTGCTAGTTTTAGCTTTGGTATATTGAAAGCTTCATAATGAAGTCTTTACTGGGTTGGTCTTCTTTTTTTTTATTTTCTCATATTTTCCTTATATTATTTTGAGAACGTGATGGGATTGTGGGATACGGATACGGATACGGATACCTACTAACGACACTCGCATATTGCAAAAGTTTCATTTAAGAATGCCACATAAATATTTTAAAGTGTTCAAAGTTAAGTTAAAATTTATAATTTTTGGAAAAGGTTTTTATTTTGTCATTTATGAATTTTCATATTGGTTTTGTAAACGTTAAAAAGGTATTTGGCACAAAATTATAGGATCAGTTGGTTAGATGAAAATAATAGTCTCGTATCATATATGGAGGTGCTTTGAAAAAAAAAAAATTTTATACTTAGGTAGTAGATATTTATCCATAATGAACTGAATAGCATTCTCACGACTTTATTTCTCTGATTCAGACTGATTAGTCATAGGGCAAGATGAGTGACTGAGTAAGTGCGTGTGTGAATGAATGAGTTACCCGCATAACATACATATATATTTGTCTAATATGTAATGCTACTGCAATGAAACTGATAATCTTAAATCTTATTAATGAGTAATTAGCATTTTTATTTTATATAAAAAAAAATTTTATGACATCACTTTGTAAGATTCAATCTTTGAGTCAATGTTTATATAATATAAACAAACATTTTTGCCTTTTGTGAGATAATATTTTTCAGTTATAATCTTTTGAGTGATATAATTCTAGTAGATTAGGTTAGGAAATACTGGTTGGCCAAGGCCACGCATAGACCCAATGTTCCTTGCTATACCAGATGGAATACTTATATGATTCGTTTTAGCGAAGGTATGTATTATTTAGAATGCTAGCGCTGTTGGAAAATCCTAGCAGTTGATTTACCTCCAGTTTAGCAATATTGCTTAGATCTCTAAACCGTGAAGCTCCTAGGTACTTTCGATCGAGTTCTCATAAGTGCTGGGCAAAAACATAGGAGATGTTCCAAGATTTCCCTATCTTCCATATACTTCCTGCACCTTTCACTGTCAGTAAGATTTAAGACGCCTATCAATGTTCTGCAGCTCGTACGACTCAGCTCTATTACAGATTCAGCGAATTTTCCACTATAATCCTTACACTAGAATTCTAGTTGATCATCACCACATGTCATAAGTATCTTTTGAAGACTTTAAACAATTTGTACTTTTTGTCATAAGTTTGCTATACAAGACTATTTTATACTTAACTACAATAAAACTAAACTGATAAGAGTTTTTTGTATTAATCTTATGACTAAGTTTATTTTTTCCATGAATTCTGAATTTGAATTGAATTTTTCCTTATATAGAAAATATAAGATTAGGTAATTTTTAAACACGAATAAATAAAAATATTTCATCTACGCTTAGCTTATTTATTTATTCTTCAAGGTTCACAACTTCAAAAAAGTAGCAGCTGGCATTTGTATGTTAAAATTTATTTTGTTTATTTTAATTCTATTATATGTTACCGATCCTGTCCCATATAATTTTATTTTAGACATTTTTGTCTTTTTTTTGTTTTCAATTCTACCTAAATTATTCATGTTCGGAGCATGACTCTAATCAAGCTTAGCCAATTCCAAGTTAGAAACACACACAGCCCTGCAGCATACAACATTGGTCACATTGGTTCTAGTGCAACTCTATTCCCTTTTACATGAATTTAACATGACGATGTCATTGAAAGGGGTCAATTGCTATCGTCTGAATTACCGTTAATGAGTTGTTTCACCAGTTGGATTTCAATTGTTCTCACTTACTGGTTTGAATCTTCAATACCTACGACGACTACTGAATTAATTAGCCTCAAGTAATATGAAAAGAGGCTAGTGAATTATTATACTAACCATCGAATCGGAAAGTAATGCCTTGATGTTATACTACAGGGAATCGGCATCAACAAAGTGATCATAGGACAGTTTACAATAACAACAACAGTGGTTCCAAGCAATCAACGCAGCAACAACATTTTCGATTTGCTCTGTTGCTGTTCTGCTTGGAATTAACTGTGATGCGCCAAAAAACACACATCAACTTTATGCCCAAGTAATGGATTCGATAAAAATCAGAAACCCTTTAACACACTTGCGAAACAAATATCGTATTAAGACAGAATCAATGCTGCATGGATGCACATCCAATTCAACAACAATAACAGGGAATCCATGGTCACTCTGCTGCAGTATTGGAATATTGTTGCCATTGTTGTCAACATTTTACGAGTTTTTTGTTTCGCTCCAACATTAAATAAATGATCATTGCACTAAACAATTTTAAGAAAATTCCAAATTATAAATTTTTTGTTAAAATTTTAATAAAAATAAATAAAACGAATCAAAAAGGGAGCTGCAAGAATTGTCCAACTCTCTGCATCTCGCTCAAAATTAGTGATGCAAGCTCTTTTTAAATACGCTAAAACACTAACACAATCAGTCGTAAGCAACTAAACTATTAACTTGGAATAGTAAATTGATCGGAACCACTATGTCGACTATGATTTATACTCAATTAAAAATGGTGACACAAAAGATTATCTTTTTCAAAACAATCCCCTTTTTTCAAATTCTTTCTTATAACAAGCTATTTTATTCCATCTTATGCTATTCGATTCTTTTCAATACATTCGTATCAATTTCTATTCTAATCAATTCTTCATTTAAAAAAATCAAAATTCTAATCAAATTAAAATATTTTTTTGTATTTGTTTGACCATCTGTTTCTTAAATGAGTGTCTTGAATGAATGAATGCTTATTTCTATTCATTTTGCTTAGTTGTGAAAATTAAAACAGAATTCAGAGAGAAAATACATACGTAGATATGTAACTCATATTTCTTTCCATTGTAATAAACATCTGTCGTCTCAGCAAATACAAGAAATTCTTAGTAAATGTTTAGCAAAATTTCCATATTGAATTACAAAGACAAAATGTTTTGTTTCATTCTTTTTTTTTTTGTTGTTGTCTATGTGTGTGTGTGTGCATCAATCAAACCGAAAAATATTTTAAGAATTTTTAATAAAACTTGATGCCTTTATTTATGCCAACAACAGCAACAAAAAACAACAAGAAAATTATATAGAAAGATAGAAATTTCAAACTTTTGTTCAATGATTCCTTGAAGCATAAGGAAATTTGGTTCGATTATGAAAAATTTTTATTTTTACATGATTTAATTCATGCCACAAAAAACAAGGAGAAGAAACAAAAAAAAAAAAAAATTACAAAAATGAAGAGTTTTCACATTTCACTTGATTTATTAAGTTTGAAATATTTTTTTAATAAATAAGAAATATTTTTAAAAAATAATAAATAAATTGTTTATTAAAAAGAAAGATTTCTTATTTATTTTTTAATATATTTAGATTTATTGTCTTGGGCAACAACAATGGTTCAAAGATACAATCAGGCAACCAAAATCATTTTCTTCTAATATTGCGTTTAGCTATTCCAATTTTAACCAAAGGCAATTCCAATGTTTAGCCAAAAGATTCCTCCCCTGTCATTGCTTTGAATCAATCGATGGAAGCTTATGGTTTCCAAAAGCAAATAGTATTGCTACAAAATTAATGCACATTTCAGTCAGATATTCTCCAAATTGCTGGCTAAATTATCTAAATGTGAATAGGAATGTGTATGGCTTAAGCTAAAATGGCCATAAGATTATTCAAGACAAATAGGGAATTGATTAATAATTATCCTAGTTAAGACAAATTGTAGTTAAAAATAAATTTTAAAGAAATTATTAAATTATTCATAATAACAGAAAAATTTGTTCAAAATTCAAATTTTCACTCTATAAAGTAAATTTCTAGCAAAGCAAATTGATAAATTTTATGTGAAAATAAAACGAATTCATAAAGAAAGCAAAAAACATAGTACAAAATTCTATTGAAAACTCAAACTCATAATGTAAACAGATACTTATAAATATGTATTTATGTGTAAAGAAAGCCAACCATAATTAGTGGCGAGTTATCATCAATTTTACGCTATTTTAGTTAACATCAATGTGATAATATCATCAAAGCTTCTTCTTCTCTATGCCTCTGAATGTTGCCCATCAAACAACAATTACTACTATTACTACTTTATGTATATTGAATAATAACAATAGCAACAGCAACAACAATTATTACTCAAACAATCATCAGCAAAATATACTTACTTACTCAACAATAAAATGATTGTTATTACTATAGTACGAGTATGTAGATGAAGCTATTACAATATTGCTAAAGTTAAATATTCATCGAATATTTTACCCACGCACAACACAAAAAAATAAAAAAGCATTTTTACATTATTTATGTTCGCAACATTTTACTTTCCATAAACAACAATTTCACTTTTAGAGATAATGTCAGTAGTTATCTATCTATTTTAGCTGTCAGTAACTTTGGACACTATCTAAAATTGCATTTACTCTGTGAATATGCTTATGCATACTCGTAGTATTCGTATGTTTGTATTCTATGTATCTAAAATCTTGTATGCATATCCATCCATTCTTGAAAGATATGCATCAAAATTGATATTTATTTGGATCTATTATAGTATAGAAATGTGTCTATTTCATTATAAGGATACAATAGTATTGTTGGTCCATAAATTTCTATGTATTTAATGCAATTCTTGTGTTCAAAGAGATGAAAATTTGTTTTCTATATGACAATAAATGATTTCCTTATTTCATAAGGGTATTTGTTTTTATACAATATATAGAAAAACTTTTGTATTATCTTAAGTATAATCTTTGTTTATAATAGGAAGTAATGTTTTTTTGTTTCAATAAGGAAAGTATGCAATTTGTTTTTACAATGTCTACCTATAATTGAACTCTATTATTTAAGAGTCATTTATATTATTATTATTATTATTATTATTATTATTATTATTATTATTATTATTAATTGAGTTTAAAACATTATATTTCTTCAACTATTAACAAGGCGAAGAATATTTTTGGATTCATTAAAAGTTGGTCTAAAGAATTTAATGATCCCTTTATTAACAAGCTTCTGTTTCTCTCTCTCTCTCTAGTCTGCCCAGTACTCGAATACTGTTCATGCGTCTGGAGCCCTCAATACAAAAAACATCAAGACCATATCAGCAAGTCTTTTTTGTAGCACTGCTTTGTTTAAATGGGAACCCTAGTGTACGCTAGTCATTATAATCAAGTAGACTTTTTCTTATAGATCTACCTTCGTTGAGAAATAGACGAGTACCTCAATCGATTGAAGTAGATTCAACAATGGCATCAAAACAGGGCTGGTAAATTTCTGATAGTGTTGGATTTCGACAGACTTCCAGACTTTTATTCTTTCAAACCAAAACAAAAAATAACTTATTATGGCACAATTTGTCGAAGTGTGGATAAGCAACACAAAAAAACAGCTGTTGATGATCCAAATCAGTTGAATCAGTTCGGTGTGAATAGCCTATTATTACCGGTTTTATAAATTCTCCAGGACTTTTAAGTTAACTTAGTTTCTGTGTGCCTAGTCGCAACACTAGAAATTTCATTTACCTTGCTCTAAATGGGTGCACAACTAAACAATTCATTCCGTGTATTATGTTTTAACTACCCTGTGAGCGTTCCTAAACCCCGGCATTGAATGGATCATAGATGAAAAGTTTCATGTAGACAAAAAAAAAAACATTGTATAGAACTATGAAACTAGTTACCTGTTCGTAATTATATCTGATCTCTGAATTGGGATTTGTCCTTTATAGATAAGAATAAAAAATTGATTTTAAGAATATAGATTTAATTTTACTTTAAGGTGAGCTTAAATTGAATTTTCTTTTGTAGCATCTCAACAAAATAGTTCAATAATGGAACTATTTCATCAAACTACATTATCAGCTATACTGCTTTCTGCTATCTACGACAATATCGACACTTTGGTTATGTGGTTAGCATTGTTCATTGTTTTGATTTTCGTGAATGAAATAATCGTCATATTTTAATCAATTATACATAAAACACTTCCTCATGGCTCAATCTGTCCATTAGTGAAAACCTTATGGAAATCCGTTCAGTAGTTTTTGAGTTTATCGCGTTAATACAAGCAGACAGACACGGCGTGGGACTTTGTTTTATAATATGCTGTGATTTTAAAAATTTTTATAATATCCTTTCTACTGAGGTTTCTTCAAAGACTATTACTGCTCTTGTTCTCCAACATCTACACCTATCTATCTCACAGTGAATGGACCTGGACCACACATTGCTGTGAGTAGGGGCATAGCTTGCTTAGGCATAAAAAATCAAATGATTGAATCGTGTTTTTTGTATCTTATTAAATTTTTTTTCATATAAAATGAAGTATTAGTGATAGTTTTTGTGTTTAAAAACCCACACATTGTTTTTTTAATAGAATTTTCCATTGAAAAATAAAAAATATTCATCAAAAATGTCAATAGTATTTATTTTCCATCCCATCAGTTTTAAGCGAATATCTATCTTCTATTTTTTTTCAGAATTTTAGTGCATACAAGCAAAATCTAGTAATGTAAATACTATATACCCTGAGTATCTATTGATGTCTAATAAATTTTGGTATAGTATCTACTAACTCGTCAAAACTGCTATAATTATTTCTATCTTTTTGTATCATCGTAATATTTATCTATTGTAGACTGTGTATCTTTAGTCTTATTTGTCCATCACTGAAGTTTCAGTTTTTGTATTACTTTTTTATCATTTCAATCACTGTCATCATTTTTGACATTTTACTTGAACTTTTTGTTGTTATTTTTCCTATACTACATATTTTTATTTTAGCTTAACATCATTTAAGTCATCTATTATTTATTTTGGCAATTTGGGACATTGGTATTACATAGTTTTTTTTTTTTTTTTTAATTTTTTTTATACATTTTTTGTTCAGAATTTTACAAAATTTATTATCAAATTTATGTTTGTGCATATTAAATGGCAACATGTTGACATTTGACACGCACAGAAAAAGGATTCACAAAATAAAGGCTAAAGTTGATTGACTTTGCCCAAAGGTTAAATACTCTTTGCAATTTAGAGAGGACAATGACGGATGTCAAAACTATTTAAAGCTTAAATTAAATTATGAATTTACGAATATTTTAGAAAATTTGTTAATACAAAGGAAAATACATGGCAAATATACGTAATAAAGAAGGTTTTTTGTTTCCAATGATAAATCAATATTCTCTGCATATATTCAAGCAGATGTACTTATTTTTATATTTTTGCAATATTTTATAATCATAAACATTTTCCACCTTGTTAACTCCGTGAAGTGTTAAAGCGTTTCATATTTCATTATTTGAACCCTCTGTCATACAAATCAATAATGTTGATTATAATAATTTCAATTAGAAGCACTCATTTCTCAATTTCCCCTACCTCTGCTGCTCTTGTAGCTATCAGAGGGAAAAATGAACTTTCATCTCACATTTTTACCCTCATTTGTATTATACTTGGCACG
Organism: Amiota mariae; assembly: GCA_035041805.1. Classification (NCBI taxonomy): domain Eukaryota; kingdom Metazoa; phylum Arthropoda; class Insecta; order Diptera; family Drosophilidae; genus Amiota; species Amiota mariae. The sequence goes on from JAWNKV010000003.1 coordinate 273,275, forward strand.
AAAGTTCACTTTCCGTTTTGCCATCATTTGTGCTCTTACATTCATTCCCCCATTTTCATCATTGAATAATTTTTGTAATGAAAATGATAATAGCTTCGCTTATTTTATTTTCTTTTCTTTAACATTGCAAGTTGTACCAATCTCGGTAGAATAAATCACTCTAAGTCATCCAATAATTTGTCTGTTCCGCTATCTTCAACAACTGTCAAGTATAATGTAACCCAGGTTTTAACATACTTAGTTTTTAAATGAAAATGACACTATACTATGTCAAATATAATTTGCTTATATCAATCAGAAAAGAAAATCGATGTAAGATGCTTATTGGTTACACTGGGCAACAACATTTTTTAACTTTGTTGTGCCACACGGATTTCACTTATATATTTGATTTTGATTTGATTACTCACTGTTAGTAAAAATAAGTATTTGAAAAAAATCCAATTAGCCAAGAATATGTTTTTTAAAAAAATAATTCCCTTTGATTCAAAAAAGTAAAAAATATTTTTTTTTATAAATTTACGATTTTCTTGCATATTTAGCCCCTGGTTGGACTCTTTTCATCATCTAGCAGTAATCTGCCGAAAGACTTGAATTCCAATTCCATCGCTCACAGCTCCCAATATTTTCTGGAAAAAAACCAGGTATCCAGGTCTAAAAAAATGATTAATGAGAGACATATTGCAACAATTCATAATTTTAAAGTTAACAGTAATTTGTCATAAAAAAAAAAAAAAAATTCCTAAGTGTTCCGATTGCGTTTTTGGCAAATTCAAGTCGCGAACTAGGTCATTTATTTATTTACTTTTTATGACAAATTACTGTTAACTTTAAAATTATGAACAATAAACTTAAAATAGGAATTAAAAATTAAAATTATAATATTAAAAATTAAACTTAAAACTAAATTTATTTAATTTAATTAAAAATCCGTCTCTGATGCAGTGGGAGAAATTTATTTTCAAGAAATATTATGCTATGGCCCTACTCACAGCCATGTGTGATCAGAGACATTTAAGCTTCAAAACCAAATTAGCGACATCTAGTCGGCAGTGTGATCAGGAATCCCGTAGTCAGCGAAGGACGATGGTATTCATCGAGATGGGAAATATCTCAGGCGAGAGAACGTGATAGGTCTCCTTGAGTTATCTAGTGTGGCTTTATTGAGATTGCTTTAAACTCAGAGTCATCGGAGTCGTATCAGTGGTTATTCTTATCAACACATCACAAGAAATCTGAGGCCAACCGAAACAAAACTACTTCAGTTTACTAAAGCTGGACATTCAGACGATAAATCTTTATACAAAACTTTGTTGTTGTTTTTTGATGTGTTCCTTCCTTCTTCCTGTTATTTGTTGTATCAGATTAGTGTTGATCAGTGTTATTAAACAGTCAATTATATCAATCAATCAGTCAATCAATTTAGGCAATTTCCACTAATAATCACTACCAATAACATTGAAAAATATGATCAAAACGAACTCAACATTTTTTCAGACTTCCATATTTCAATATTAGAATGTCATGAATCGAATTCCTGAATATATTGTACATATAATATTCATTATTCATGAATAATATCAGTATTATACAGGGTGGCGCTATAGAACGTGCATTTATTAAGTATAGGCTAAAAAAATAAATACAAAAGGTGTAGTTGAAATAAAAGATAGGATGATTAGGTACTTAAATGTAGTTTATTTTTTAAAAATAACATCATCTTAATGACGGCTCTCTCGAAGACGGCACTCCTCTAATCGCGATCGCACATTTGTGAAAACTCTTGTCAATAAATCTGGGATGATTGCTGCTATTTCTCCACGGATATTTTCCTTTAGTTGACTGATTTTCCTCGGATTGTTCATGTAGACTTTATGTTTGAGGTATCCCCACAAAAAAAAGTCAAGAGGCGTCAAGTCAGGGCCCATTCAAATGGAAATGAACCTCGTCAGTAAAGAGGATGTTGTCAAAAGTGGAAAATCGACTAAGCATATCTTCAGCAAATGCCGATCTTCCTCCGAAGTCGGACTCTTTTAATTCCTGTGTCAACTGGAGCTTATAAGGATGCTGTTTAAGATCCAACTTTAAAATTCGCTGTAAACTTCGTCGCGAAAATAGATGACGCAATATGCACGTTCTATTGCGCCACCCTGTAATTTCCTCACTCCTGGTTATCAACGAATGAATGATTTATACATAAAACTTGAAGTCATTCAATAGTCCCTTGATGCCAATTATACAAAAAGACTTTTAGTTAGAAAAGCAAATTACTTCTCATTCTTGTTATATATATTTTTATTTCTATAATTTAGTATATAAGAATCCCTTGTATTTCCAATTCAAAAAATACAAAAAATAAATTAATGAATTTCATTGGAAATTCGGAAAAAAAAACAATAAAGTCAAACCAATATTCTGCCAAAAGCCACAATTTTCTATTTTCTAGTTGCTCTTCTTTAATTATTTTTAATGAATTTATTCTTAATTTTTCGTAACCAACATAAAAGATAGAAAAAAAAAAAATAGAAAACAAAATTAAAACTACACAATTTTAAAGAAAATTCTTATATATTTTTATGTAATGTACTTCATCAATTAAAGACTTTTGTCAGAAGTAATTAACTTTAACATACATGCAATGAGAGAATTACATAGAATGAATGAAGATAAAGAAATACTCGTATATAGATAATTGTGAAGATACTGAAGTAATGAACAAAATGATGAAACAAAAAACTTAAAAACCACAAAACTACAAATGCCCCAAAAATGCCATTTAAATTTACTAAGTAAGATACTTCAAATGCATACATCAAATACATCAAATGCATAATTCGACAAGACAAGCAGCAGCATCATCAAATAACAAAAGAAATAACAACAAAACTTCTGTTAGAAAATGGAAAATTTTAGAAAAATCGTATGGCAATAGATTCTATTTTATTTAATTTTAAAGATAAAAATAAAAATATATAAAATAAAATAAAATAAAATAAAATTTCATTCAGTTTCATTTAATTTTTGTGTATTGTAAAAGAAATTGGTTTTAAAAGAAACAAAAGATACAATCAATATTCATATGTGAGTAGATGTACAATAAATTATATCTGCAACTCAAAAATATCTAAAAATAGTTATAGTTAACTCACTTTAAGCGAAACTTTCTATATGGTTTCATTCTTGATTGAATTGCATTTGTTTTCTTTACATATGTTTATGTAGAAAGATGCAACTTAAGTTTGTTAAATTGGATCTACCGCATGGAATAACTTGTATTTGTAACATGTATCCACCTATCTATGTACTCGTATGTGTATCTGCTTGTAAGAATGAAAACTTGAAGTGCTATGCAAATATATACACAGATGTACATGAGGCTATGAGTCATTTACCTAGTGAATATTTATTATTGTTTTTCTTCCATTTCTCTTCTCTGGTTGTTGTTATTTTTGAATCAGTCTATCAGAGTTTACTTTTTTTTTATACTGAGATTTATTTAAAATAAATACATACATACTCGTATATGCATAAAAGATAACATACTCAATTCATAGAGATATAAGTATGTACTATAATATTTCTCTTTATCCATATGCCGCATTAATTTGTGGAAAACTTTAACTGAGCATGAAAAGGAAAGCAAAGCAAAGTAAAGTAAAGTAACAAAATATTTGCATAAAAAATCAATTAAATTTAATGATGCACACCTTAATTATTTTGTATTTTGTATCTCACAGTTGCTTGATAATGTGAAAATAAAGCAAGAATTTTTTAAAAATATTTGTTTATATTTAATTTCTGTTTTTCTTTTTTTTTTTTTTTTTTGTTTTTCAGACCAAAATAAGCCTACAGCCAGCTCAGTCTCAGTGTTGTGTGGTAAAAGATACAAGTTACAAAGATTGTAGTATGCAATAAAATACATTTTTGAGATAAATTTAAAACCCACATAGTGGAGGCTTTACAATTAAAGTCAAAGAGCTGAGCTTTTGTCTGCATTTACGTTATACGTATGAGACTGAAAACAAACATCAAACAGCACACAAAAGTATATAAAGTATCTATCTGCTGCTGCTTTGTGTATATGCATAACAAAGCCACGCTTATGCTGATTGTTATAGCAGATCATCATCATCGCCGTCATTATCATCAACAACAGCAGCATCATCAGCATTAGATATTATTTCAGTAACAGCAACATCTCTAAAAAGTAACATTTGTATATCATTCAGGAACAAAGAGAAGCATTTAATTGGTGTACGTGTCAAAGAGGTAAGTAAGCTGCAAGTGCATGACATTTTCTACTACTATGTACTTGCATATATCATCATAGTATCACCATGTATATTAAGGCAATATACAAAAAGGAAACAACAACAATATGTATTTTGTAGTAAATTAGCAAAGCATAAACCAAAAAAACTAAAGTAAAATAAAATAAAGCCATGCCAAGTCAAGTCAAGTCAACTAAAGCAAAGACAAAAAGTCTACAATCATCCCACAGAATCAAAAGAAAAACCAAAAAATAAAATAAATGCAAAAGCAAAAACGTTTTCATTTCTACTACTACTACAACTACTATTACTACTTACTCTTCATACCTTGTTTTGTCTTCTGTCTTCTGTTTTCTGGTTCTGCTTCTGTTTCTACTGCTTTGTTGTTATTATTGTCGTCGTCATCACATCACATTCTTCTTCTCGCCTTGTCTCGTCTTACGCCTTTGGGGCATGCCACAAGTTGCACGTGCGCGCACAAACAAAAAAAACAGACACACACACACAGATATTATATACACAGACAGACAGACAGTATGCAGAGTGTGGGCCCCTTTCGGTTAACAGAAGAACAAGTAGAAAAGAAGCAATGAACAGAGAATGTCTAACTAAACTGTTTTTGTATTAAAGCTTCCCCTAGAACCAGTACCAAAACCAGTACCTTCTACCAAGAACCTAGAACCATGCATCATGCGGCTTTCAACAAAATGTTGTACATATATAAATAGGCGGATTACAAGCAAAAAGCCAACATTATTTCTTTTTATTTTGTCTTTTGGTTTGTTTTTGTTTTATTGTGAATTTTTTTTTTTGCGATTTTTTTTTTTTTTTTGTTTAAGTTGCAACTAAAAGAGTGCGCTATCGTCATTTATGGAACCACCACCATCATGACTCTTATTTACCCTTCTTCTTCTTCTTCTTCTTTATAGTTTATTCATTTTTACAGTTGTAGTATCTTGTTGCATTACAATACTCGTACATTTTGTTATTGTTTTTAGTTTCTTTTGATTGACTGACTATTGTCTTCGTTCTCCCCACCTACTTCATCAACATCCTTGACATTGTTGGCGGCTTTCGTTTGTTTGGTTTTTCCTCCCCTTCTTCTTCTTCTTCTTGTTATTCCTAAGTAATTTGATGCTACTTTAGCTTCTTATTTTTAGTTCTTTATTTTAATATCAGTATTTACAAAATGCTTTTGTTCTGGCATTTTATAAAAGGCAAACACATTGCGCGCTTGTAAATAAACTGGAGAGAGTCAGTTTTCTTTAGATTTTGATTGACTTAAGTATATTATATTATTATTGTATTGTGTTATTAAAGGCTGAGCGTCAACGAAAGTCAACATTAAGCAGACTACTACAAACGGCATTCAATTGGTTTTTATTTAAAACAAAAGAAAAGAAAAGAATAGAAAAAAGAGTAAGTATTAGAATGAAATATAATTCAATGTTTCTGGTTTGTTTTAAAAGCAACTTTTGTTAAGCTTAAACATTTATCTGTTTTTTGTTTATTTTGAAATTTGAAAATTAATATTCAGTTTCACTCAGTAAGAAGTCAGAAGTCTTAATAAAAAGATAGAATAGATGATGTAATGAATGAAGAACTTCATCTATATACAAAAGTAAGTAGCCTCCAAGAACTCATCCAATGCAAAGTATTACAAAATATATGCAGAAAATCATTACAATTTTTGACACTTAAGACTTTAAAGTTGTCGATTTGATCTGTTATCGGAGGACATATCCAACTAAGTTTCATGGTTTTTTTTTTTTTTTTGATTTTAAGAAACAAACGAACTACACAACTTATTATCAAATGATAGTCTTGGACAAACATTTTCAGCTTAAGGATTTCGGAAATAATTGCCTCATATTTCTATAGTCAAACTGAGAAACAACACTTATTTTTGTATACATTTTTCTTCTTAACATATCCAATAAATATTCAAATATCCTTTGTGAGTTTTTTCATATAAATTTTCTAAATACCCGTGCAGATGTTGTCCTCCTGGATCTCCATCCCAAAAAATTAATGGATACTTATTGGCTATCGACTTCATTGATTTTAAAATATTTCTCTAAGCTTTATATGGAACTCACTTACTCACCTCTCTCTTTTCAATTGTTTTTAGATTTTTCAGCTGTTCCTTTGGAGTTTTTCGAATTTTCTTTTTTTTTAAACCTTTATTATGAATTACTCGGTCCATTGGTGAAAACCTTATGAAAATCCGTATGGTAGTATTTTAGTTTATCGCAAACAGACAAACAAACACGGCTTCTAATAAAGTAGCGAAATCCAGCATGCGTTTTTACTCCCCGACATTTATTGGATCATCGCTGAAAACATTCAATCTATTGTGAATTGTTTTGTCTCTAAATAAATAGATTGATACAAAATATATTTTAGGATAGATAGATAGATAGATTTCAATTTTTCTTTATGTTTGAGCTAAAATTAAACTTTCTTTTGTAGTATTTCAACAAAAGATTCCACACTGCTTTCTGTTGTCTACGTCTTTATTGACACTTTAGTTATGTGGTTAACAAAGTTCACTGCTGTGATTTTGGAAAGTGATGGAAATGATTATCATATTTCAGCCAATATCCGGAAAACCCCTAATAAATTATACTTCTATAACCTTCCTGATGAATCACTTTGTCCATTGGTGAAACCCGTATGAAAATCCATTTGGTAGTTTTTGAGTTTATTGCGTTCAGACAGGGACTTTGTTTTATAATATGTATAGATATAGATTGAATTAAAAAGTATTCAACAATACAATTGACCTATACAAGTCTTAAATCTATGACCCTTTATAGATTTATGTTAAGCTACTAAATAATATTATATTGAATATTCTAAGTTAATATTTTTCAATTAACCAATAACTCAATCATTTATTCATTCATTCTATTCATAATAATTTCTAGTTTATTCATTGATTTCTTTATAAGTATCAATATATCAAAACCAATAAAATCCTTCTCTTCTTAGAAATCTAAATTACAAATACCTATAAATACGAGTATAAGATATTTACGAGTATCTATTCAACTATGAGTTTTTAAAATATATTGTATAAACAATTTTAACCAAAGAAAATACTTTCAATTACATAAATAGAATGAATGTTACAGCAAATGTGCAATAATTGTGTGTATTCTATCTAGTACACTAATTAACCTACTTAAATTTCCATAAGTGAACAAGCTTTCTTCATTATTGGTTTTAGTTACCTGGTTAGATAACAACACAGTACCAGAGTCTATCTACCTCCCGCCTACCTAAGTATGATGGCCATCAACAAATTGTCTGTACCAAATCATATATACGTAAGTATATAGAGAGATAGATGATGATGCCTTCTTCCATTACTTATATCGATATGTATTGTATTATTGAACACTTTGGAACTTAAAGTGTCGATGATGTTGATAGACCAACAATAATAGTTACAACAAACAACAAACAACAATAAAGTGAATATTTACATACTTTACTTCACGGGAATGAGTATGAATGGAAGAACTGTTAACTAATCGACCAACCGACCGACATTTCAAGGATAGTTGCCATTGCATTGGCTTTATGTGTTGTTAGTACCATCTTCATATGCCTCATATAAGGACTTCTTCACTTTAGTATATTGTACATACTCGTTTATCAATGTAGTTTACGAGTACTTAGACATACGTAGGGATTTTGTGTAAATACTTGTACTACTTCAAGTGAATTGCTTTACAAAACTATTTATTTTTTATAATTTTTATATACACTAAACCCTTATATGGGTCGAAGGTTATATTAGTCATAGGGAAATGTTTGTAATAATCAGAATAAGGAGGAGATATAAAGTATAAAAAATTGATGAAATGAATCGATCCAGTTGTGTTTATCTGTTTTTTTTTTTTTTTTTTTTTTTGAAAGATGTATAAGTTGAAATTTGATATGTAGGACCTTTTTTTTCTATGCAGATTAAAATGCCACTTTGTGTGCCTATTGTTATCGGGTCGCAACAACTTGGATCTCTTCGAAGTCTACTAAGATGGAGCGGACGTCGTCCTTGAGAAGATTTTGATTAGAAATTAGTAGTGCCGAAACCACTGCTACCATCACCACCACTACTAAAAGCATTACCACTGCTAAAAGCACTATAATGTCGCCACTTGTGCAAGGATATCCACCAGGCGCTCCACTGGCACTAGCGCCTTAATGCTTAAATAGATCAAATTGAACTTAATACCTCACGTTTCCTTACTTGAGCTTTAACCGATCTTCACTTAGTGACATCTTGAAAGAAAATGAATGAGGCAAAGAAACTATAATCTAATTAGAGCATATAGTTTTGTTTTTTCTATAAAATTCTACATAGTTTTAAAATATAACATCATCAATTTACTCTTTTCTTTAAACCTGAAAAAGATCAATGCAATATAAATTCCAAAACGGATACCCACAAATAAAGAAAGTGAGAACAAATGATTAATTTTTGGACTTCTATTTTAATCTATTTAATGCTTAGTTCCCTTCATAAATATTTTAAAATCATATGAAAGTACAGGATATCCAATAGTCGAGTCAACCTAAGTAAACTATATTCATTTGTTTCTTTATTGTACTATTATCCTTTTCTCATTTTATTGAAACTTAAATCGAAATGCAATTAAATGGAATCACTTTTCGGTTGCCTCGTTTGTTTGAAAATTGAACGAAAATCGCGAGAACGTACAAATATACTATACTCGTACTATAGTCGTAAAATGGTGAAAATGTTGAAATGAAAATTGGAATTGGGTATAAAAATAATCAATTGCACTTATTGAACTTTTGCCCGGCTTTTTGAGCACATTTTCGCATGTTTTTCTCTCATTACTTACAACGTTAAGAATTTCGTTCTTTTCGCTTTTCATTACATACTTCTATTTATTTTACTTCATTCCCTTTGCCTTGTTTTTTTTTTTTATTCTTAGTAGTAGTATTTTTAAAGCTCGAAATTACTTTTTAGCATCATTAGAAAGTTGAAAAAAAAAAAAGCAAAAGAAAATGAAAGTAAAGCGAGAAAAGTAAAGAATAAAGCTTAGCAAAGTCTTAGGTTGCGGTAGACGGTTATCCTAGGATTTCTTTCACTATTTTTTTCATGAATGTGTATTGTATGTTTGTGCGTGTGAATGTTTTCCTGTTTGTCTACTTTCCAATTTCGTTGAATTTCTTCTTTGTGTTTTTTTTTTTTTATATTTTTTGTTTTCTTCATCCTTGTTTGCTGCATGCTCTACTTTTTGTCTTGCGTTTTCTTTTTGTATTAAACAAAAAAGAAGAAAAATATAAAAAAAAAAACTAACTCAAAAACAAAATATCTTTTTACACATTTGTGGTGAAAAGTATTTTATTCGCATTTTGCCATTTTACCATTTTGCTTAATCTTACAATACCCTACACTTTTAAAAGGAATTGGTAATGGAAACTTAAAGGAAGCCACTGTGGGAAAGTTGATTTCCTTTTTGTATAGAATTACTTGTTTCCTTGATATTCTGTTATTTGGCAGTTATTGAAATTATAGACATCTATGCTTCTCATGTATATTTAAGCAATTACTGGATAAAAACGAATAACTAAGAAGAAGTTTAAACTTTTCAAAGTAAAAAGTAATGAAGTCTTCCTTAGAACTATCCAATAGCCTATTTTGGAGTTACCCCAAGGCAATGTCACAGTAATTTATTGACTGTTGAATAGGAAGAGTCAAAACTCTCTCTCTTCTTTTATAGATGGTCATGGTCTTGAAAACAAATACTTGATCCTCAATTCAAAAAAAAAAAACAGAAATGAATAATACATAAAGATAATGGTTTAAGAAAAAAAAAGGAAATATAGTTGTTTTTATTAACCGACTTTACAAAAAAGAGGAGGTTCTCAATTCGACAGTATTTTTGTCTTTTTTTTATGTATGTTACCTCAAAACTTTTTTCATGGTGAACCGATATTAATGCTTCTTTTTCTATTTGAAAGCTGGTGATTCTCATGTGGTTCCATATAAATTTGATCAAGATCTGACTAGTAGTTCTTGATAATAATAATAATAATGCATATTTAATTCTTCGACTACATTGATGATGTATGTTCTCATTAACCGACTTTAAAAAAAGGAGGAGGTTCTCAATTCAAATGTATTTTTTTAAAAATATGGAATGTGTCAGAAATTTTGATGACACATACTTTTAAATACCCCCATCTCTGAGCCTCAAAAATCTAAATTTCTATTTTATATAAAATTATTTCTCATAAAGCAAAAATTCTGCAAAAAAAATCGTAAAAACAAAATTATTTGTTTATATCAAAACTTTTGTTCTATAAAAATTAATTAAAACCAAAGTTCCCTAAATTTTTTGGCTTCTGGTCACTGTGACTTGAAATCAAGAAAAATAAATTATGTCAATCTCAATTGAATGGATATCAAAGTTCACCATGAGTAAATCATTTACACAAATGTCCGATGATATCTGATAAGTTGGCAATACATTCAAATTTTATCAATTAATCCTTAGTACTTTTATCAATATAAATTTCTTCATCATATGGATAGTTCCATCATGTAAGAATGCATTGTATATATGTATATTTTCTATAAATATTAAGGTAAATTAAGGAATTTAATGATTGTCCCAATGTAGGATTGATAGTTAAAAAAAAAAAAAAATAAATAAGTCAATCGAATCAACTGTTGAACATTAGCTGCTTCATGATTTTCCCAATTATATCAATCGTAAACTCTTTTCTCTTCAAATTGCTTGCTATTCTCTTGAGGTCATTATTTTATCAGGTTTTTATAGTCCTCATTTTCCACTTACCTTCTCAATGTGTCCATTATACTCGTATAATCACTTTGATTCACCGATTACTTGACCATCTAGATGACTTTCAAAACGGACATCTTTCTTTGAACCTTTCTAACAAGTATGATAGATGGAGACAGTTGATCTTCTGAGTTTAAAAAATTACTATTATTATTCTAGATAAAAGTAATTAATTAGATTAATTATATATGCTCTAATATAATTCTAAATGTAAACTCATTAAATTTAATTATTGCACTTGGTTAAGTACAATAAATTTGAAATAATTAGACCATTTTAAGTGTATGTTTTATAGAAATCGCCCTAAGCCATCAACAATTTTAAGAGGCTCTCTTCATCCAACTACTCGTATAATCATGTCTGCTTTACTACTATGGTGTTTGCTTTTGTATCTTAGAATGTATGTTTGTATTTTTGTTGTTGTTTTGTTGTATCTTATTCATTGTAAAGAACCTTTTGCGCGTTTCCACATTCTCGAGTTTGCTTGGCTTCGATAACAAGCTTTGTGCTAAATAAGAGAGAAGATGTGGCAATACAAAACAAAATAAAGAAAAAAGAAAAAGAAGGAAAGAAAACAAAATTTTAAAGATTACTTTCTTTATACAAACAGACCAACAAACAAACAAATATATATACACACACACACACACACACACACATACACTTAACAACATATGTACTTATGTATGTTGGGTACTTTACCCATTGCCCTCTTCTTCTTTCAACGCCTACGTTTGCTTGAGATATTTTTCTTTTACTTTGAACACGAGTATCTTTGTATCTTTTTACTTTTACTATATTTGAAGGTTTGCTCTGACACACTCACATGCACACACAAGAAACATATAGACAGATACATAAGTATAGTACTATAGTTAAACTTAAAATACAATGTCAGACGTTTGTCGTCGCTATAGCTTTTTGGTTTTGGTTTGCTTTTATGTTGCGCTGTTGATGCTGCTGTTATTGTTGTTGGTTTCACTTAACAATTTTGTCGTTTCGCCTTGGCCAACAATATTCGTGCTTTATTATTATTTTTTTACTTGTTGTTATTTGTTTCTCTTTCCACATCCACATCCCCATCCTCATCATCACTTGTTTCTCGATTTGAAGATATCTATTTATTGTTGTTGTTGTAGTTGTTGTTGTAGTTGTTGGTGTGCATTCGTTCCTTTCAATTCCTTGGTTTCTTAGCGTTTCGCCTCGTTTTGCGGTTTTCATGTGAAACTGAATTTCATTTATATTTTTTTTTTATCGTATTTTTCGTGTTGCATTATATTCGCCTGATTAATTCTCGACTTAAGTTTTGTGGTCGTTGCTTCACATCTCTGTCTCCCTCTGTCTGTCTGTCTGTCTGTCTGTCTGTCTGTCTGTGTTCATCATTTTTGTCTGTCCAACTATCCTCATTGTTATATATTTTTGTTGTTCTTATTTAGTATCTTGTTGTTTTACTGGCATCAGTTCTTGATGATACATGATGTTCCCACGCATCGCATATAAAACCCGCTTTTATACTTGATTTTTACTCACTCAGAAAGTTTGTTATTTTCATCTCATCTCATCCCGTTCCATATTTTTGGTATCTTCTAGTATGTTCTCTTTCTGTTTCTGGGTTTATCGTTGCATTCTTGCGTTGCTTGGTTATTTTCTCGTTCGATTCGGGCTTTTAATTAAATGCTTGTATCCTTAAAAACGGTTGTTATTGTATCTATGTATGTGTATGTATATGTGTTGGTTAGTTCCTTGTTCTTTTAATGAAGTTTCTTTCGTTTTTTTTTTTTTTTTATTTATTTGGTTTCTTTTACGATTTGGCTATAATGGATAATGTCCATATTTGTTCGTTTTAATTAGTCAATTTTGATGTGATTATTTTTCCTTATTTATAGTTCAGTAACATGTGCTTGGGATGAGATAATAGAGGGTGTCTGCAGTTGGTTGGTTGATGTATCTAATTAATCAACTTGTTAAATTAATTAAACATTGAATGGCATTGTATGGAAAGTAATTTATTAATAGTAGTATGTGTACATATATTGATGAAGCTTAATAGAGATGAGCAAAATCGTATGCAAGAATATATTATTTAAATCAAATATAAATATATCTAGAGAATGGTATCTAAAAGTCTGGAAAGTCTCAAACAGAGTATCTATCTATCTTTCTATATACAATATATAAAATAATATGTGTGTGTTACACCATTTATACTGGACCGATTTTAATGATATATGATTTTCTGAATTCGTCTCCGACCAGAATAACAGAATAAAAACTAAATAAAAAAAAGGGAAAAACCAGCATAATTTATAAAAACTACAAATAGTTTATGTTTGAATTATAGCTTTGTAACTTAGAGCAATTCATTATTTTTGAAAATTGTCTTTGTAGCATGGCCGAGCATAAGACATACACAAAGTAAAACATTGATTGGACCTCAAGGAAGACAAAGAGAAGAAGTAAAGAAATATCATTCCCCGCTTACTATATATAAATTTTTATTAAAAATCATTTATATACTTCGAGTCACTTAACAATTCTCAAGAAAATCTAATTGAAATTCCACTAACCCCAACAGCAAGCAATATGATGATAGAAAGCAACAGCAGAAATACCAAGTTGACTGTCATATTATGAAATTCCTCATCTTTAGCTTACCGAGGTACCTTAAAAGCATGCAAAACTGCTTCTCATCTATGAGAGAATATCTAGAATATTTATATATGTTTGAATGTCTTGAGTAGCTTGGTTGTCTGTATTTAGCTTGAATTATTTTGCCTGCCTCCTGGTTCTTGTGGCATAGGAAATTTACATTCCCAATAGAGAAAGAGAGAGAGAGAGAGAGAGATAGTGTATCCTATTTGTGGCACAAACTCCTTACATAGTACATTGACTAGTAAATAATTTATGCATGTGCATATAGATAAATTTACCAGTAGCAATTTCCCCGCACAAAGCTTAAATGATGCCACATAGATCAAACCATTTGTCGTAAGTAATCATGCCATTCTAAGTAAGTAAGGCGTAAGGAGATGAAGTAACAATACTTGGCAAAGCTGATAAGCTACAAAAATTTATACATAAATCTACATATAAAGAGAGAAATGTAGTTTATGCGATTCGGTTCCCATATTTTTTTTTTTTTTTTTCTTCAAACATTTATTGTCATAATCTAACAATTTCCTTTTCATTCTCGGATTATTGTTGAATGATTTTTGTTTTTTTAGAATTTTTTATTTATTGATTACTTTGTGCTTTGAGAGTCTTTGCAGATTTTGGTTTTGATTTGGTATAGTACTCTATTCATCTCATTTTGTCTAACCCCTTCTTCAGAGTTTTTGATTTGGGATTATCAATTTTCGTTATAAAAGGCATAACTTTTATTTTAACCATGCTTTGCCTTCCAGCCATCAACACCCATCTACTATCTTATACTTTATAAACATGTAGGTACGCAGATATATAAATACAACAAGCAAAGAAGCAACCAACTAACCAAACGGATATCGACACCAACCTTGCAGCAACTTTGAAACAAAAAATAAAACAAAATGAAACTTGTTTGGCAACATTTTTTTTTCCCATTTTTTTATATTTTTTTTTTTTTTTTTGTTTGTTTTTTTTTTGTTTCAACTTGATTCTTGTTAGTGCAATAACAAAAAAAATCTAATCTAGTCAAAGTGGGTAGTTGAAAAAAAGGAGTAAAATAGTAGAATTTAAAGATGAGGAGAACAAGGAGGAGGTGGTGGTGGTAAGTCTGGCAGGAAATATGAAACAAATAAATCCATGCATAACACGCATAGTATGAAGTGCTCCGCGCTTATGTTTGCTTACAAAACTGAAAAAATGTAAATAAAATTTTTGTATTTTGTATTGAATGAAAGATTGAAATGAATAAGTCAATAAATAAAAATAGAATGAATGAAGAATCCATGAAAGAATAAATAAGTCAGTATAAAAGTAAGTGAGTCTTTATACGAGTATGTAAACAAAATTGAATCGAATAACTGTCCATCCATCTACGAGTATATGACTCTTTATCTGTTTGTCTGTATGTTTGCCAGACTATCTGTCTGTCCATGTGTCTGTTTGTCTACTTGTCACTTGATGTTGTATTCATTTAAAGCTACCAGTTGATATCGAAATTCAATACCAAAATATGAATGAGTAGATAAATGAAGTGATATATTTTCAATAGAATTTCACACACAATCATTTTTTGTTAAAACAAACAGAATTTTCATATGAAAGAAAATATTTTCTTATTAATCAGATTTTTAATCGGTAGACATATCATAATACAAGTATATAATTGCAATATTCAATCATAAATAAGTTGTAATACATAGAGGAACATGAGTCTTTGAAAACATAAAATATGATAACTTATGATAAATTGTTGTTATTGTTGTCTAATAAGTGGGAAATGTAAATGGTATGTAAGTTTCAGTTCACTGAACTGTCTTGTTTTTCCTTAACAACAAGTCCTCAGATCACTTCAAAACTTTAAACACAAACAAATCATCTATTCTTCAATATATTACGCATAGCATAAAACATCTTGCTCGCCTGATTATTATCAAATGTCAATAGCACACAAACATTACCAATTGGCACACGTTCAACAAATCTCCCACACCAATCTGTAAATCATACAATGATATCCTAACTACATCAGAAGTCCACTGTTCATTTTAGCTCCAAAGATACAATTATCTGCATCCCAATCGGATACAACTCCTTTCAGAACTATCTCCTTATAATATGTCACGAATAATATCTTATTCAATATAAAAATTAGTGTTATAAATTGTTCGTATGTTATGCGCTACTATACCAATCATCTGATTGCATTGCAATTTTGTGAATATAAATAGTTGGTTCCCGACTTGAACATAGGATAGATTTGGTCCCGATATGTGTCCCCGTTCCCAGGATCTGGGATACTCAAACAACCCCAACGGCTTAAAGTATACTACAAGAAATTAAATGAAATCGCACTTTAATTTTCTGATGCTCAAACAGTGTTCTTTGCTGGTACTCAAAGTGTAACAGATAGAAATAGTGATGCTAAGAAAGGAAAGCAGGGTCGGGAACAAAAGTAATTTTTTCTTAAGCAAATTATGCCACATAATTTAATTACTTTGTTACTACGGCAATCATATGTGAATAATATTAATTTAATTTGAATAGTAAACATAATATGTATTAAAAATGTAAACATCTTCCATTTATATGTAGGTAAGTTTAAGGCCTCAGTTGCTACTAGTTTACTAATGAATAAATTACTAATAAATAAATTAATAAGCAACAAATCAAATATTCAACAACAACATAAATAAAATTTCAAATTTACTGTATTCATTTCATTTATATGAAAACACAAAAAATGTAAATATTATTTTCTATTAATTTTTAAAATATATAAGATTTTTTCTTCTCCCACTGCTCTTACATCTCTGATGTATTTCACAGTTAAATTTATAAGTTGGAAATTAATTTTCCACATTGAAAGAATTCGCGTGGAAGAGAAAAAATTTGTATCGTCAAAAAAATGAACGTCGGTGCACTGAGGGCCAAGATAAAAAATTTCTGTTTCTTCTCTGTTGTCACTTCGAGTGCGTCTTTGCCGGTTTCAGACTTCACTTGGGCCTCATGAGGTTGGACAATCCTGTTCTATTGAGCCTACAGATTTAGAAATCTTTATTAGACTTTTATTTATATTGACAACAAAACTATTTATGAATGTAAATATGGACAATTGTTCCTAAAAATTGGTAATTGGTTTTGTCAATAAATTGTTTTATAGATAAAAGATTGTTTACTTACATGAATCTGTTATTTAAATCCCAATATTGGTGCTTTCAATATGCTAGTTAGGATTTCAAAGAATTTCTTTACAGTAATTGGATACAATTTTTTGTTATTAACAAAATTTCATATGTGAAATCGTTTAAAAGTTGGGAGAAATCTATGGGTTTCTGTTTTGTGGAATCAAAATTTAGAAAAATGTTCCAATAAAGACAAGAAATATATTATAAATATTCTATTAGAGTAAATTTAGTAAATGTTTCAATTAAAGAGATAAACTAAAAAAAAAAATTATATTCGACATTCTTTCCTCTTAACAACAGAAACAAAAAGGAACTTCTAAATTATGAATCAAAAATTTTTATAATTAAAATGTTAAAAACAAATACAACAAACTTTTTAACTTTATAGTATTAATCTCCCACGGTAAAAAAAAAATCAAAAAATGCTAATAAAAATTACTTGAAATCCTTAGCAACATCAAAAAAGATTTTAATTATAAATTAATTATTTTTTTTTTTTTTTATTATTTTATTCTTCATTTTCATAACAAACTTTGGTCATTTCAAACTATTGAATGGAGACCATAACCGGCATCAGAGGTTTTTTTCTTTCAATCTCTTTTAACTTTACTTTTCATTTGTTTCTTTTTAACATTTCCAAGAAATAAACGTTGGGAGGCAAAAGATAAAAAAAAAACATAAAATATAATAAAATATGCAAGAAACATGAAAATGAAATGCTAAACAGAAAGGAGAATTGGAAAGGAAAAAGAAATAAACATGATATGCAACAACATGACATTTTCATTTCTTCTGTTTCTTTTTTCTTCAATTTTTACCGGCGGCTATGTTAGTAAGAACAATAATAAAACTAAACTAAATGTATGGAGAGAAAGAAAATGAAGAAAAAGAATATATCAGAAGAGAAAAGAGGGGAAGAAATGTGAAAAATCAAGCTGTCGGCGTTTGTCACATGCATGAGTATGCGTGAATTTTAGAAAAACGTCTGAAGTGTCAAAGCAGTTGGAATGAGTTCTGTAAAGTTTAGTGGAAGTGAGGGCGCTGCACACAAAATTTCTCTATTTTTCCTCGTATGAAAATTTTCGTATGAGACTTGATTCATAGTTTTTAGATGCGTCGCGACATTGTGTCGCCTCCTATAGAGTCAGTCACAGTGCAACATGAAGCTAAGTGTTCTTGTTCTTGTTGCTTTCGTTGCTATTGCCATCGAAAGCATGTCGTACCTTGTTGCTTGTTCTGCGCGTGATTTATGTCTCCCACAGTTGTTGTTGTTATTGCTATATTAATGTTGTATCTCATATGTTTGTATGCATGCATACATGCAGTAGTATCTTTTCCCGTTTAACACGCAACATATTCAAGTAGATAGTCCCTATACAAAAGATTCTGTGTGAACTTTATAGACTTTGAAAGAGAATGAGATAAAATGAGAAAGATACAACTAACAAAAGTTGACGACATACCAATATAAATGCCACAGAATGCATATTGCATTTTCCTTTCTCTTCATATCTTTGTCAAATGGACTACAGTCATAATGTTGCCCCATTGTATCTCCTGATTTACTCATCGTTCCCCATTCATCCATTCATCCCTTCCTTCCTTCGGTTTTCCCTCTTTTTGTCATCATCTTTTGTGGCCTCCACAACCATTTTTATTATTAACATTAAATTTACTGGGCGTTTCGTTGTTTCCTCCAGTATATTTTTCACTTTTATTGCTCTCTTTTATATAGTTTTCATTCTTTTATTTTCTTTGACATACGCAAACACGTATTTATTTTTATATAAAAAAAATTTAAAAAAAAGCACCGTGTGTGATTTCTCAATGTAATACAATAATAAAGATATGCAAATGTATAAAGATACATATTCACATTTACAGATACCAACATGCATATTCATATCATATGAAATAAATGTATTATGTACATGTAAATGTAAATGTATTTAAATGCAGTTCATGTGGGTGTGAATGAAGAAAAAATGAATCTGAAAACTGAAACTATGAGGTGTAAAATGATTGGATTTTACATAGTGTTATTCGTGTGAAACACAAAACAAAGTGTGTGTTAAATATTCAGAAAAGATACATTTATAAATTTTGTAATATTATAAAAATATAGAAACCAATAAATTCTTTTATTTAAATATTGTGCAACAAGAAATTATACAAGAGAGAGAAAGTTAAGTTTATCTTTTAAACAAATATTTTAATGGGGTTTCTAAAAATATATTTACTTACTAGAGATCTGCATGTCTCCGGCATTCAAAGTTGTTATGAGTGACACTCAAAAACTTGTGTGGGTCATACAACAAATACTGAATTGTTTTGGTTTGAGTGGTAATTTTATCAGTTGTACGAATATTCAACCAAAAAGTTTGAATTCGAATAAGCGAGTTGTTCATAGAACAAAACAAACATTCAATAGAATTAGAGTTAACCGTATAACTAAGTAACTCAGATAATTCAGTGTTGGACAGTAACAGAATTTCGTTTCATGAACAAAAACAAACAAACGATCGAGAGCCGAACGCTAAATCAAGTAAACGAATGTGTTCGCTCTCGTGATCATTGATCATTTACCCAGTTTCGCTGCGCATAAATATAGTAGCAGATAATCCTCATAAAAATTATATTCAGAAAAAATATAACTCTTCTTCTTTTCCACTCAGAGTGCACGAGTAATTATCACAACAAAATAGAGTTTCATACTACGTTGTGGGATGTATAGCATCCAATCAATTCGTTTGATTTGGTTACTACGAGTATGAGTACAAAACTTACTCACTCATTTTTGACATTAGTAACATAAATATCTTTAATTTAGTCTCTCTTAGCCAATATTGTTTTCATAAGGTCAATCAAAATTCAAAAAAATATTAACTCCACTCCAAAGCTTCTAACCCAATGTCTCAGTTCTTTTTCCTTGAATCCAATATTATTAAATAAATATTTGAAAATCAACATCTCTAATCATCATCAACTGATCATCTGCTGATGATTGATTGATTTGTGATTGTAGGAAGCTGGAAAGCAAGACTCCAATCAATGCTTAGTCAATTCTAAGCATTGAGCAAACAGTAACACTCCAGAGGATATTGCCCATTTTTGTTTTTACCTTGGGAATCACACCAGGTTTTATGAACCAATCAAAAGTTATTCCTCATATTCAAATTTCTAAGCGGGCTATTCTACCGGGTAGATTTTCGTTTACTAAACGTCGTCACACGGTTTGTGATGATACAATCATACCAATTTCCTTAGCAATTGTTCCAATGATTTGAAAGGATCGTTTGTAGCTAATATTACAGTGGTGAAGATTTTTTGGGTGCCCTCCGCGTTTCAATGGTTCTTTCCGTTTTAAAAGCATTTTTAATGAAATTTTCTGGGAGCTGACAAGTCTTTTCTCCTCTGGACTGCAGTGAGGTCCACGACCCATGTATAATTATTACGACATCATAGTTAGTTTAATTTCCTCAAAATTTAACACTTTTGTAACAAAATAATACCTGTCTGTAGTATCTGTGACCACACATGGCTGTGAGTAGGGGCATAAGCCAAATATATTGGCAAATCCGGTCAAAGGGATGAATTTTTTGTTATTCTTATTTTTTTTCTTTTCTTTTTTGTAATTAAATTATTTAGTTTAAGTCTAATTTTACTACAATTGAAAATCTAAATCTCCTTTAAGTGTAATGTTTATATTTTTTTAAGCTGATAGTAATTTGTAAAATATAAATAAATAAATAATATTGTAATAATTTGTTCACTTACATTTGAAGGATGAACAAATGAAAAAGCCGCAGTATTTACCAAGAACCATGTGTATTTCATTTCAAAACATTGCTGTCACACTTTCAAATCAGAGGTTTGTGGTTCATATATATTATTTTGTCTACGTGTGTTTATAGTCACAGAGTAGATGATAAATTATATAAAACAGCAAGATCAATATTTACTTCACCTTGTAAAGGTGATAATGAAACAATTGTCTTTCAGAAACAGTAGTAATAGAAGGTTTGAAGTACATATTTGTATTCAAGTATCAGCAAGTGTTAGATCTTCTTTGGATCCAATGAAGTATGTTTCTTGTTAAAAAGTATCTCCTTTTGTGTAATATAGTATTTTAATTATGCACACATCAATCATCATTTGATGCTAATCATCTTTTCGTATATCCCAAGTACCTAAATTGATTAACCTCTCACCTTTGGATTATAAAACATTGCTTCATCGTATAGATATTTAGTATTTTAATCAACTTTTCAAATACATAAATGATGACTTTAAATATATTGTTTCAACATCTAAACATATTATTATTATTAGGCATAATTTTTCATCCAAAAACAATTCAATTATTTTTGTTTCTTAAAATGTCTTATCCAGTATTAACTTAAAAATGTCTGCATATTTGTGTTTAGCTAAAAAGTCTGTTAGTCACGAACAAAGATCGATGATGATGAGATCTCTAAATTTGAAAAAAGATTTGTAGGTAATTTAACAAATTTCAAATAAAGAAGAAACACTAAATTTTGAAATTTAAAAAAGTATGAGAACCACAAACAAACCACAAAATATAATAAAAACAAATGCATGCAAACATTTTAACACCCCTGCATTTGTCATGTAGACATTTCTTCATTTTGGTTTTCCTCATTTTTGTATTTTTATATTTTTGTTACGAACGTGTGTGTCTTTTTGTCTATCTAGCATGGCTGTGTACCAAAGTATTTAAGAAACTGACAGCGAGAGAACACATCAACAAAAAAAAGTCACTAGAAAAGAAAGAAAATATTTTCAAAAAAAAAAAAAAAAAAATTTAAATGTAATTTTTTTGAAGTATTTTTTAAGGAACACGAACAACAATTACGGCAAACAACAAAAAAAAAAAAGAAACACAAGAAACTTGAACAAGAAACATGAACAAGAATAAAGAAATGAAAAAGTAAAAGTAAAAGAAGTACAAACGAGCAACAAAAATACTTGCTGACAACAACAAAGATGACGAATGACGACAGACGTTTGAAGACATACGAAGTTCCCACGTAATTGGTACAAGGAATTACTGTCAAATATTAAGGCAAAAAGGCGCAGAGCGTCTGACTAGCAAGGATACGAGGAAAACCAAATGAAATGGGAGAAAAGCGAACAAAAAAAAAAACGAAAGAAACATGTAAATCTAAATTGACTTCAATTAGTTTGAGGAAACGTTTATTTTCTTTACATTTTCTTTTTTTCTTTCATATTTTCTCCTCTATGTTGTATATGACGTATGTGTAATATAAATGCCTGTCTTTCACATATTAAGTATACGTCGGATTTTCTGTCTTAAGATAAATGCCATAATAACACTAAAAAAGATATTGGTTGGTTTTTTTTTTTGATTTCATTCACATTCTCCTTTAATTTATTTATTTAAGTTAATTCATCTAAATTAGTTAAGTATCTCATTTGTTGTTATAGTTGAGTTGGTTTCTTTTTTTTTAAGTTATGCAATAAATAAAATAGAATTAAATAGAAGAAAAAAAAAAAACATTAATTAATTATCAATTTCTTTTTGTCACAATGACAATTAATTTTTACAGTTGCTCATTAAATGTACATTTAAGTGTGTATTTATTTCTGTGTGTTATGTACTGTGAGTACTTACTTACATAAGTGTATTTATTTAAAATTATTTAAACAAGAAGAGACGACAACAGTCGTATCACCCTTCAGTATGCTAAGTGCTTAAATAAGCAATTTAAATGGATTTTTAATGTTGTTAACTCATTTGCCATTAAAATACCTTGCAAATTAAATGGAATCAAATGTGGTTTATTGAATTTAATAATAAGTTTGTTGCATGGCAAGGGAATGTTTAAAGGTTCATTTAAAATTATTAAGTGATTGAAGGGACTATTTGATTATATCATATAAAATAATTTACATGCAAACTACAAATTTATGTTTAAAACTAGATACCCGGGCAGACGTTGTCCTGCCTCTCCTACACAAAAAATGAATGGATATTTATTGGTTGACGTGATAAGATGTTTGTCAAAGGCGATTTGATTGATTTTAATAAATATTCTCTAAGCTTTATATACATCTTACTTAATCACCTCACTCTTTTCGACTTTGTTTAGATTTTTCGCCTGTTCCTTTGGGGTTTTTCATTTTTGCTAAACTTTCCACGACAATCACTCGGTCCATTAGTGAACACCGTATGAAAATCCGTTAGGCAATTTTCTAGTTTATCGCAAACACACAAACAAGACAGGTGACGCTCTTTTGTAATATGCATAGATAGATGGATAATAATAGTTGAAAGAATCATCAACATAAATGTTAGTTATTCTTAAAGAGTTTATTGTCCAGAAACTTATTTCTGAACCATTGTGTGTGTGCAAAAATCATGTCGGTTTTAATTTCTATAGATGGCTTTAGTCTCAATTTTAAATGAGTGAACATATAGTTGACATTTGAAATGTTTTAGTATGAAATACTATTGATAGAAATTGCTCGATATTCTATAACAATTGTAAAAGTGTCACCTGATCAACCAATGTGAGCATTTTTGGATTCTATTACTTTTTTACTTTCGAAAAGGGAAGAATAGAACTCAATCTCACAGAAAAAGTCTTTGACGTATACGAATAAAATGCAATAAGTGAACGCCAATGCTAGAGTTGATTTGCAAAAATACGTTCCGGAGATTTTGAGGTTAAATGCCGGCCATTGGATGCTGATGATGACCAAATCAAAGCGATGATTATATGATTATTCAATTCACGTACAACAATGGAAGGCCACCTTAAAAATCTTCGATACACAAAAAAAAAAAATTTAATATTTGGGTTCCTCATTAGTTGAAGGATTTGTACAACACTAAGCGCATCAACATTTGCGATTCATTGCTCGAACGTAACGAAAACAATTCGTTTTTGAAGCGAATCATAACTGACTTTGAAAATGAGTCGTTTACAATAACGTGAACAGAAAATTAACATAGAGCAGTAGAGATGAACTGCTTTGAACCACATCAAAGGCCAATATTCACCAGAGGAAAGTTATGCTGTCCGTTTACTGGAATTGTACTTTGGCCTGTTGCCACGGAATCAAACCATCATTTTAGATGTAAACTATTGTCAGCTATTCGAATTGAACAAAGAAATCAATAGGAAGAACCCCAGACTATCCATTTGGAATGGTATCAACTTATCACCATAACAACGCTCGATTGCATACATCTTTGGTCACATGTACCGTTTAGCCTCGATCTAGCACCATAAGATAACCATTTACTCCGCCCTATTCAAAACTCTTTGAGTGGTGAAACATTCGATTCTGATGAGGCTTACCACAGTTTTTAGCCCATAAGAATCAGAAGATCTACGAGAATGGAATAATGAAACTTCCTGAAAAATGGGCAAATGCGATCATACAAAATGAATAATGTTTGAGCTACATAGATACAATAAATTAATTTTGAATTTAATTGAAAAAACTGACATGATTTTTGAACACACCCAATATATCCAAGTCATTAAGTTTGATCATATCCACATTGCTTCGCTGAATTTAATTTTTCTATAGAATATCTCCCCATTTCTTTAATTAAGAACATTTAAATTTTAATAATAGTTTCTTTTATGAATATAAGTAAATAATCAGTCACTTAGGAAAGAAAATCCTATTAAAAATTATAGAAAATCCTATTAGAAATTATAAAAAAATGACTTCATTTTATATTGAAAAGGTAAACAATCATGCATGACATTTTTCACTTGTTTTATTTGCATTACTTCTTTTGTATTTTTCTATGTAATTTTTTTTTCTTTTTGCTTTTTATTGTTTTGAAGTGTCATGCACTTTTTATTATTAATATTTTTATTTTTTTTTAATTTTTTCTTTTCATTATGTAGTGTGTTCTCTTCTTTTTATATGAGTATGTATTTATTTTTTATTGTGTAACTCGACCAAATGTCGTTTTTATGTTGAAGCCACTTTAAATAAAATACCCTTAACAACTATTAACAAGAAAATAAAAATAAAAAATATGCAACAACAAATGATTGTTAAATTATTCAAACGAATGAAAGGCAACAACAACAATCATTTTTAAAATTAAAATTTACCACTGCGTAAAACCGCAAAGGAAAAAAGGCAATAAAGAAAAATAATGTAAATAAAAAACCATAACAAAAAATGAAATGAAATGTCAACCAATGCACATTCGGTTTATGGTCCTTTAAAAAATGGTCAATACCAATGGCAATACATAAGTATCTCTTGTTAAAGGCATTAACACTTTGTTAAATGTTTTATATTTGTGTTCATGGTTAGTAGTTTGGAAATATCACGAGATATTTAATTTCATTTATAATTGAGGCTTCTGAAAATGGTTCAATGTGTTAGATCTTCCACATAGATTATAGGTTGAAGGTATATAGAAAAAAAAAATTATTATATACAAATTTACAAGCAAATACTACTATGTGAGGTCTTTGAACTTTTATTCTTTACTTTGGAAATTCCTTATATTTAAACAGAAAACAAATATTTCGCTGATTTATTCTGTATTTGTTTCTTGTATACTATTTCCATGAATCATTTCTTTCTTAAAATGTTATTCCTTCGGTTGAATTGACTTTAATGATTGGGACTTATATTTTTATGCCAAAACATTAAATTTTATCCCAAAAATATTTTTATTGATATAAACATTTGAAGCACATAAAAGATTCGTTGAAATTATATAAAATTATTTCTTTATTTTATATAATAAAGAAAGAAATTTAGCAAAACCATTGAAATCAACTGAATTTGTTATATTAAAAAAAAATATTTAAAAATTTATTTAAAAAAAAATGCATAATATTTTTAAATTATTATAAAAGCTTCTATTTGACAAAAAAAAAATGTATACAAAATTTTTTTCTTTTATATCAAAAGATATTTTGCAATATTTCAAATAGTTTTTTTTTTTTTGCTACTTATTTTCATTCATTTGAATGGAAATATGTTGGCTTATACATAAAATATGTAATTTAATATAAAAAGCACTAATTGAAACAATATTTTATACTATACTGTTAGGAATGAAAACAAATATATTTTATAAATTTCATGAAATTGAATTCTGTTTTTTTTTAGAATTAAAAAAAATATATTAAATTATTAAAAAAAAATTTTAAATATGGTATTCTTACTTATGAAATATTTAGTTATTTTAAACATACTACAAAATATTTCATAAGTAAGCTTTTTTAAAAAAAAGAACTATCTATACATTTTATAATACAAGGTCCCTTTGCCATGTCTGTCTCTCTGTCTGAACGCGGTAAACTCCAAACCTACCGAATCGATTTTCATACAGTTTTCACCAATGGACAGAGTAATTCATCAGGAAGGTTATAGGAGTATACTTTATTACTTTTGCTGATATTGGCTGAAATATGACTATTGTTGAAATATTTTAGTTTGTTTGTTTATGTAAAATACATTAAAAATATTCCAAGTAATTACATTTTAATCTAACACACATGCATAATGCAAGCATATAAGCTCTGCTGCCCGTGCTAAGCCGGGGTGGGCTGCTAGTTCAAAATAAGGTTGAATATACCGACTATTGTATGTTATGAAGAATCTTTACTAAGCCTTAAACCGTTAAACATTTCCCAAGTTCGTTGAAGTTTCACAAAAACAGAACATCTTGTTATCGCTTATTTTATCTCTTAGATATTTAAAGACACTCATATATACACACATATGTTTTAAAATAACACACAAGAAAAGAAATATCTAATAATAAATAAAGAAATATCTAATAATAAATAAAGTATACAATCAATCGATCGATCAATCATATTCATTTGTTGTCACTATGAAATAGTTTTGTATTTATACTCCGCTTCCCTCCTTTCCAATTGAATCAAAAGTCATGCCTATGATGATCTCCCACAGAGTGTAGAGTCAACAAAAATAAGGCACATGATCATAAAACATATTCATTTTCACTAACATTTATTTATTTATTTATTTATTTTCGAACTATTATTATAATTATAAATTATAATTTAGTTAAAAAAAAAAACTTATGAGCAATTGTATCTAAACCTTTCAGCTCTATAAATTTATATTTTTAAGAAGAAATATTGTTTGAATGATATAATTTCTTGTATGGATGATGTAAGGAATTGGGTTCTTTTTTATTAAAATATTATATCAATTTTCAAGTTGTTTGTTGTTATTTTTGTTGGAGTTTATGCTTTTGTAATGGAGTAAGGTGTTGTTACCATAATGAATCTTTGGATTTTTTTTATCTGGTAGTGAGTCAATTGTTTATTGATATCTGGAAGACATTAAGGTATTTGTTTTTTTTTTTTTGTTTTTTTTAACATTATTCAATTAATTTTACAAAATAAAAATGAAAAACGATGCAGATTATTAAACTTTGTTTCACAACAATATTTAAATTTGTTGCATTTATTATTATTTCAAATTGATTTGATTGAATTGATTTTGTTTGAATTTCTTAAAAGTAGCTACAATTTTCCATTCTAAAACTTGGTTCAAAGGTTTATATATAAACCTCATATGTAAAATAATAATAAAGATAAATTAACTTTTCCTAAACAAAGCTAAGAAATAATAGACCCATAAATAATTATAACAAATCATTTAAAATAAAATAAAATAAAATAAAATAATATAATAATAAAACAAAAAAAAATATAACAAAAACATAAAATAAATAGGCAAATGAAAAATATAACATCTACAACCATGATTTTGAAGTGAATTTGGTATGCTGACTAAAATTTTCTAGTAATTAGACAACTTTTTGTGCCTTTAAAAAACTCAATAGTTCAAAAATGGGTAGCATAGTTTGCAGAGTTAAAAACGGTTGAATGGATTGAAATACCTTATTAATTAATTCTCTTCGTCACGCTGATCATATTCATATACAATTGTGTATACATACTTACATACTTCATGGAGTCTCCGGCATACAATTCTATGTTTTAGAAATATCAAGGAAAATCATTAACAACTGTTAACACTAATAGGTATAAAAAATAAAATGTTTAAAACCTTTGCTGATTCCAGATTTGATTTTTGTACAAAGCAACATGTTGTACTCTATGTTTTACTCACAAACAACAAAATGAAATGGAGCTCAACATTCTATACACAGATACACTCAGTCAGTCAGTCAGTTAGTCAGTCAGTCATTCACATAGTAGATACTCTTACATTCATATTGCATTGCAAGAAACATTTGTTACATGCGGCGTCTGTGGTTCTTGTGTTGTGTTATTTGTTTTGTTTAACATTTTATTTCTTTTTGTAATCGTTATTGTTAGTGTGTTGTTACTGTAGTTGTTAGTGTTGTTGTTTTTGTTGTTGTTACAGTGTTGTATAGTTATATTTGTTGTTGGTTTTTGTTACATTCATCGTTCGTGTATGTCAAAATGTCATTGACATGATTTTCTGCACCCTTCATCGTAGTCGTCGTCGCACCTTTAACATTTATTTTTTTTTTTTTTTATACATATTCTTCTTCTCCTTGTCTACTTCTTTATCCTTTACTTTTGTTACTGGTGGCTTTAGTTATTTTGCATGTGATGCTAGTTGTGCACGAGTTCCCCTTTAACTTACTAGTATTTACTCTCTCCACTTTGTATCTATCGCTTAAAGTTGCAATCTTACAATGTATCTGCGCCCACCTCAGCATTACTACTTTTATTTTGTATCTTCTTTACTTACTTTTTATTATGTTGTTGTTGTTGTTGTTGTTGCTGTAGTTTACCATGCAGTTGTTAGTGTTTGGTTTCATTTGATTTTTTATGCTTTCATTCTCGCTTCATTGACACAAAACAGAGATTGTTATCAGCGGAAAAGCGTAAATTTTATGTCAATGCATGTTTGGCATGGAAGGAAAGAGAAGAAAAGAAATAAATGAAAACAAAAATAAAAAACAAACATAAAATAAAAGAAAGGATAAAGGTGCAAAAGTGGTAAGGGAAATAGAAAGAGAGAAGATAGGAAATGAAGAATATACTCGTACTACTAGAAATGAAAAACGTTTCGTTTATTTTGTTGATTTTTTATGGAGTTTACATTAAAAAAAAAAAACAAAAAAGAAACAACAAAAAGTAGTTATTCAAATACAGTTATTTTACAGCCATATTTGTATGTGTACATACATATGTATTTATGTATGTATGTATGTGCATGCATAAAGTATTGTATGTATGTACTTTAGTATTTACAAAGGTAAATGGTTGAAACTGCTGACAATGCAAAGCTATTGAAGTAAAACTGAGCTCATCACTCTTACTCTTTGGAAGAAACAACAAGCACACGATGTAAATACATCATCATCATCATTATTATCAAGCATACAACATCATTATCATTTTTGTTTTTTTTTTTTTTTTGTTGAAAGGGCACTTAGTAGAGTGTGAGTACCTTTGTTATTAATTTTTAATGTTGTATTGCTTCATTAGCAAAACTGTTGAATCTCTCTGACTGAGTGAGTGTCTTTGACCTAATTTTTCTTTTTCTTTTTTGGTAAAAATAAATTATTTTATATAATAACATATGACATTTTATATTAATGGTAGCTCATGTAATATAGTACTGTATACTTAAATACAAATACAATAACATAAGTACAGTGAAAAGAACTGAAATTTCCACAGCAGCAACAAAAATTAATTGCTTTAATGAAATAAAAGAAAAAAAAAATTGATTGATGATTAAACTGCTGCCTGCTGCAATCAATCAATTTATCAATCAATCAATTAATCAGTGAAGCAATCAATATATTATAAATAAATTAAATGCTTTTAATAAAAAATTATTTATGAAAGAAAGACAAAGTGAACTGAAAGAGTCATTAATAGGTGCTCCACAGAAATCAAAAGCAAATGATACTCTGTGATGAATCATTAAGAACAACAGTAGCAGAAGCAACGACAGATGCTGCAGCAGCAGCAACAACAGCAGGTACAGCAGCATCAAGAATATTAACACCAGCAACACATCAGCCAACAGCAACCATTAATAATGGTCAGTTAGCATGGTTGCATGGCTGATTGTTGGTAGACAGACATACAGTTGACACAATTGAGTGAAAGCAACAAAGCACCCACGCGGTACGCAAAAAAAAAAACAAAAAATAAAATAAAATGAAAATATTATGCACAATAATAAAAAAGAAAAAAATAATAATAAATACATAGCAACCATAACAAGTATAGTATAATACATATCAAAAGAAACAATAACAACAACATCATAATCATTGATGTATAAATCTCACTTGGGAAAGACTGAAATTAATATAATTAAAAAGCGTCTGTGTCCTGTTTCTTTGATATATTTTTTTTGTCTCCCTCTACATATCTCTCTCTCTCTCTTTCTTTCTCTCTCTGTCTTTTGTCACCACATCATTCTTTCACTCACAATCACTTAGCTCAGTGGATTTCAAACCACTTGCTTTCCATGGGCCTTTGAAGCAACATGTTGCCATTGCTGGGCTTTCCCAAGCAATTTCATCGTTTATTTTACATCACCAAGATTTCAATATTTTACCAATTATTTCTATCAATATTAATGAAATATAATAAATTATATACAGAATTTTTAAATGAAAAGAGAGTTTTATTATCACTCTGCCAGCCCAAACTTCTTAAAATTAAAACATTCAAATACAAATCCACCCCTTTGTTTTTGGACTCAATAAACATTTTTGTTGACAAAATTTGGCTTTGTAGATCAATATGAGTTTGGCATTCCTAGCTAATAAGATTATTAAGCCAGAAATTAATACCATACAATTCCAAAAAATGGCATAAAATCACCGAAAAATGATTTTTGTGCATAGCAGAGCCACTAACCACTAACTTAGTTAATTTGTGTATAAAAAGCTTAAGCAACATGCATTTGTATTGAAACATTTCTTATTGTAGAAACATTTTGTGAAAGCATCAAAAAATATGTTGCTAAGTTTCTATCGCAACATGTTGCTGTTAAAAAGTTTGTCTTTCTTTTTTAATGCCAGCGGCATTATTCTTTATATTTTATTTAAATTGAAATGCACTTGATTGACTTGACTAACTGACAACTTTGATTGACTGACAGAAGATATGTTCTCACATAGACATAGATATATGCATGTATAAGAAATAATTGCAAATTAAGTTCATTTTTTCATTTATAAATTGATTCGATTGCAATAAAATTGGTATGCAAGTAAATATTGCAAATTAATGGAAAAATAATCACCATATAATAAATAATCAGCAAAAAATAACAAAATTTTAATTCATTTTTAGTTATATTTATTCTATATAACTATATTGTGTAACAAAATTTTAATTCATTTTTAGTTATATTTATTCTATATAAATATATTGTATAACAAAATATTAAAATAATATAGTAAAAATATTATTTCTAATCTAAAGTATTGTATATACAATGAGATACTTTTTGATTGAATTTCAATAGCGTGAGGTGTTTTGGAAAGATATTTTAAAAACGAAATGATTGATTAATATTAAAATACTATAATTCAAAATTTATAGAATTTTCCTGAAAGCAACATTTATAACATGGATAACTGATCAGTCATTTTAAGGTATACAATATTTTTCCTTAATAATTAAATTTCTTACATTAATATATTTAATGTAATATTACAGCTGAAAGCTAAACACACAGCTAAACTCTGTACGAATAAACCTTTAGTCAGGATTTACAATCAATTTGTAATTTTATAGGAATTAAATAAATAAATTAATTAAATACAATATTTAAAGCTAAAGCAAATTTTCTTATCCTAAACAGAATTTAACAAATTTAAAAAATATTAACAAAATATATATCTGATATACAATTTCATACGCAACCTCCTTAAGAACTATGAAGATCCTCGTATTTCATTTTTTTTTTTTTTTTCATGCAGAAAATTATTATTTAATATTTTAAAATTGGCTGGAGTCTCACAATTTAATAAAAAAGACTTAAGGAGTCATCCCCATATTACGTCACACGTTATGAGGGGGGAAGGGGTCAACGAAGTGTAACCACCCGTAACAGAGAGAGAGGTGGTCATGTGCTACGTGACATTACTTGTCAAAATCTAAAATATATGAAAATCTTTAAATGAAATATTATTACCAACTCTTAACATAAATGCAAAATATGTGACGTCACAACAAGGAGGGTTCTCAGAAATGCGACACCCTGTAACATTGAGGAAGGGGGTGTACAAAATCAAGAAAATTAGTGTGACGTAATATGTGGATGACCCTTAATAATAGTAATGCAAAAATTACATGATATTTTTATAGCAAGAAGATTCAAAATCAATAATCTTTAAAGGTACAATGGTTTTTCCGGTTCAGTTACTCATATATCCTTTTTAAGAAGAATCAATCATTTTCAAAACTAAAGTAAATTTAAAGATTCTATCTACATTTGTGGAAGAATCTTTAATACTTATATTGTACAATATTTTGATTTCAAACCCAATATTTGTTATTTGTGCCTCCTTTGTCCATATTAATATTACAAGTTTTTTTTTTAACAAATTGAAACTTATAGAAATCGAATTACATAAAATTACAATAAAATTTGTAAAACAATAAACCTTTTTCACTTCACTTCATCCCCTGCTTCACTTCGTTTACAATTTCATTAATTCAACAACCAAAAATAAATAAAATCAAAATGAATTTCATTGTTGTTCTAGTATCCTCCTAGTAATTTTAAATTTGAAAAACTAATAAACAGGCAACCATTTTAAGTATTGTATAACCCCCATTGGGGTATACAAATAATAGATACTATATGTACGAGTATTGTAGTACACAAAAAACAACATTGTTGACTGACATCAACATGATGTCGATGTCGATGCCGTTCGCCGTAGGTTAATTGTCTGAGTTTCAAATTGGTTTTTGTTATTTTTCTCTAAAACTTTAATGTTTGTCTTTTATGTACTACAACAATACTCGTATATCTAAAATAAATATATAAACTATTATTTGCATAATGTTTATACTATACTTACTATACTCACCTATAGTACTTGTAGTTATACAGTTATTGTTTATATTATTACTTTTAATAATAATTTTAATTTCTCATTATTATTATTGTTATAATTGTTGGCATATTTAATTAGATGTTTATATTTGAACAGTTGCCATTGCCATATTTGATAGAAATGAAAAACCAACAACTAACGACTAACGACCAAGACAAGTGACCAGTAGTATGATGACATTAAAATTTAACTTAGAAAATTAAAGTAATTTCAAAGAAACATATTTGCATAATTAATTAAAAATTAATATTGTACTAAAAGCGAAAACAAACTTGTGCCGCTGTACTTAAATTGGAATACAGAGAAATGTCTTATTAATGGACTCGAGCCGTCGTGGTATTTTTGTCCACATATGGTAGATCAAAAACAATGGAAAAGTATTATTTTAAATTAGATACCCGGGCAGACGTAGTCTTGCCTCTCCTCCTAAAAAAAAAAAAAGAGTGGAT
Organism: Amiota mariae; assembly: GCA_035041805.1. Lineage (NCBI taxonomy): Eukaryota > Metazoa > Arthropoda > Insecta > Diptera > Drosophilidae > Amiota > Amiota mariae. The sequence goes on from JAWNKV010000003.1 coordinate 306,788, forward strand.
ATTGATTGGTTGACTTTATGAAATGTTTGACAATGAAGATTTGTTTAATCTAAGATTTATATTTTAGATTGTTCGGGTCTTCCTTTGAGATTTTCCTAAACCTTCCACATGAATCACTCCGTCCATTGGTGAAACCCGAATGAAGTTCCGTTCGATAGTTTTTGAGTTTATCGCGTACAGACAGACGAACGCAGCACTGGAACTTTGTTTTATATTATGTATATATAAGTAGATATACGTCTTCTTCTTATCCATATCAAAATCAGGAAGGCTAGAATGAACATATAAGAATCTGAGTAGAAACTTTCTAGACACGGAAACTGTGGGAAATAATCAATTTCATTGGCATCACAATTTCTTTATACAATTGATCACTTTTATTCGCTTATGGAATACAAACCAATTGAAAATAATATACTATCCGCGATTGGCCATTACAGTGTCCTCTTATTGCTTTAAGAGTAGGGCAAATCTAACAAAAGCAGTTCCTAATGAGAGATTTCACTGTATGTATTATTAAGAAAATTAGTAAAATGAAGAAAATATTAAGCTAACAATTTGTCAAGAGCGAGAATTGCGTGTGCGACGTTGATTGCATACGTGCGTGAGTAGTGTCCGCGTGAGTGTGTTGCCAACCAGTTCATTAATTCAATGAAAATTTGTAAGCAACGTGGAGAATTTGTTAAAATTTTTAATTAGCATCAGCAATGAGGACGACGCGATATTCAACTAATGAATGCTTTATAGAAAAAGCACGGAAAAGAGGCAGATGTCAGCAGGATAAGAATAGGAAAAAGCAGTCGAGAAAAGCAAAATTAGAAAAAAGAAAGAAAGTCAATGAAAATTACTGAATGCAAAGAGGAGAGAAAGAATTGTAGCAAAGGCATTTATTCAAAATTTGTTAACATTTTCACAATCTTGTTAGCATTTGTTAAAAGGAAACGTGGCACTTAGAAATGAATTGCAACATGGAGTCCATTCCTCTTGCTCCTTTGTTCATCATCAACTCTTTTCCGTTCATTCATTTAGTATATTTATTTTCTATGTTTGTATATTGTATTATTATTTTCTATTACTCCTTTGGCTGTTTCTCGTAATTTTTCAGTCATTCTGTTTTTCGTTCGTTCGTTTATTCATTCTTTCGTCTATTTATTTGTTCGTTTGTTTATTTATTTCTTGTTATTACTGTTGCCTTTTGCTGATTACTGAATAATTGAGCCTTGAGCAAAATATTTCATACAACTGGTAACATTTTCTGAAATAAAATTCGTATTCAAAATATGTCGTCATTGACTTTAGCCATCATCAATTTGTTCTATGAGAACACGCGCTCTTCTGACTTAGTTTGAGTGGAATAAATGAATGAATATATTAATGAATGAATAAATGAATGAATGAGAGAATGGGTCATAAGTTAGTAAATGAATAAGTGAATAAGTGTGCGTGTTAGATTCATGTTGAGTCTACTTATATTGTATATGTATCTAGTATATATCTGTGTACATATTTGTTTAACGTTGCTGACTTGCATACATAATGCGTATCCGTCGTCGGCATCAATCCCAAAGCGCTCACCCAAAACACTCAATACCTTGTCATATGTATATACGTACATGCCCTGGTGACGGCGGCACCCTACAAAAAACTAAACCAAACCAAACCAAACCAAACTGAACCCAATCAAACGAAATCATATCAAATCAAGTTATACTTAAACCTACACTTTGATTCCATTTCTTGAATATATATTTTTATAAACTTAATAACCAGTATAATTATATATGATATTTGACATGAAGATTTCATATAATCATTTCTCCAAATTTATACTCCCTTTTTTAACCTTCAGTTTTTGAGATTTTGCTATCAAAATTTTGTATTGCAAAAGATCTAAGATCTTAGATTTGTAAACAAAGAATGTGAAGTTTTTTACTGAATTTTCATATATCTCTTTATTCAAATCATTTGTTTTAGCCAATAATTCGACTACTTAAAGTGCAAATACTTTAAGTGAAGTGTATCTAAGCTTTGTGAAGACCAAATTTTTGTGATTTTCATTTTCTTCTTGTTGTTTTTCTTTTACTCACTGACATTTGCAAAAGACTTAAGAGATTGACTTTGAAAGCAAACCACTTTTAAGGTAACTTAAGGAATTATAGTACTTTAGAATGCTTTTACTTGTGGGTTACCACCTACCTTACACATATTTTTCAATACATAACAAACTTGGCCTATCTTATTTTGTAGCTTAGAGAATTTAAATAAGTTTAATACTTTATTTTTTTTTACACTTTTAAACTTTTTTTGTATTAAAGAAATATTTTTAAATGTAAATTTCGATTAATTTCTGTATTTACTTTAACACCTTTGCTTTATTATTTATTGTTGTTGCTGCTGTTGTTGTTGTTGTTGTTCTGGTTCAACTTCTTAATGCTTGAATAAATTATCAGAGGTGTTATGACTTCTAAACTTAACATAATTTCCTTTTATTTTCTAACAAATTTTCAAAATAACATGTCATTTTTACGCATGAGATACAACATCTTTGTGTTATTCTTCTTACTCTTCTGTTGATATTTATCTTTTTTTCTTCTATTGTTGTTGCTGTTGTTGTGTTATGTTATGCTAACTTCCTCCATCTTTGTGTTGTGACTTTCTTCCTCTTATTGTTATTTTTTTTCTTCACCAGTTGTTTGTGTTTTTGTTGTTGTTGCTGTTGTTGTTGTTTATATTGCTTTCTTTGAGTTTTCGAACTTTGTATATTTGTTATTCGTTTTGCTTTTTGGGTTTCTTTGCATAAATTGTTTTGGGAATATTCTTCAATATACTTCTCCTCTCTTCTTCTTTGTTCAATATTTTCAAGTTGTTGATTTCCTGTATGTGTGTGTGTGAGTGTGCGTGTGTGTGTGTGTGTGTGTGTGTGTATACACCATATATTCCTCTTCCGTTGTTGTTGATGTTAAGGGCGCTTTGGTTTTTCTTTATCATTCTTGTTGCTTTAATGACATCATTTTGTATATGAAAACTTTTGTGAGTAAATCTAAATATATGGCCACATATTCCTTCAACAATATTTAGAATTACAATATATATCAGTAAATATGAATGAGAAGAAGAGACAGGGGGAAAGAGAGAAAGAGAGAGAGTTTGAATATTATTGCTGCCGCCTGCATATGAAAATTATAAAGTTTTTACCAACTTAAATGATTAATGAATTTACTTTTTGAAATATTGGAAAAATCTAAAAGAAAAACTATGAAAAAAAGAAAAACTCTTTATTGATGATAAATTAAATGAGTTGCTTGTTTCTTTTTTACACTTTATGGGCTTCCGTTTTGTTTAATTTGCTTTTTTTTTTCAGGACCCTTGAACTTTTTTCATAAATTTAGTCATAACTTTTATCACAAAAAACTTTGTATCGCAAAATATTCAGAAAAATCAATTTTTATCAATAACTTAAAGATCAATCAGTTCATATTCTTGATTGTTAAGAAAATATGAGATATGTTGACTAAGTTCACTTCTATTTTATGCTTCTTTAGATTTTCTTTATGCTCCTTCAGATTCTGTGCTGATAGTTGCTTCCAATTATACCTAAATTTAAAAAAAAAACAAAAGGATACAGGATCAGATGGATATTTATTGATCCTTGTTTAAAATTTAACAAATATGTATTTATATCAAAAGATAACCTAACTGTAACTGTAAATGAAAACAAGTAAAATAAATGATGTCTCACAAAAATCCACTTGCTGCTGAAGTGCTAAACCATAATTGTTGTAGACGTCTTAATAAGAGACTTCAATTTTAATAATTGGGAGATTAAATATTTGTTTTTCCCCAGTAAACGCTGATGGATATGGGTTAGGCACTTGTAGTGTTCAAATTCGATAGTACAAAAAAAAAATGTTTTATTGATAAGAACATGAATTTGGATCTAAGGTTTGTATAGGGGGTACCTGCCCTAGTAGTCTGATTCGGCTGATTCCTGCAAATATACTGCGTTTTCCTATACTTCAGAAAACCTGTAAGGTCCACGGGGGTGACTCCTCTTAAGTGGCGGGATTTTATTAACAGTGACTGATGAGGACCTGTGGCGAGATCTTTAGGGTATCCCTTAAAAACAGGATACATATTTTCTAGTGAATCACGCAATTTTTCCTTTAATCCTTGGAATATTAAAATCTCTGTGTATGGTTGTATTCTGACATATCAAGGTGCATTCACAGTCTCCATAGAATCATTGATTGGAATCTCTGTAGTATCTCAATGTTAGAGTGCGAAGCAGAGACTCACAGGTGTATTCCATACGGGCTTCATAACTGTCTTGTACAATAGAAGTTTATTGCGTACAGATAGTTTTGATTTATGATTAAGAAGCCATGACATTTTTCTCGTTTTAAAAATTCCCTGTTGGCACTTTCGCGTGATGTCAGCCTTGCAGTTTAACCGCCTATCCAGGGTAAGCCTCAAGTATTTAGCTGTGAACTCTGAGAGAATAGTTTCTTTGTTCAGGGAAATAGGAAGCCAACTCCGATGTTTAAGCGTGAATGTAATAGTATATGTATTGGTCAGTGAATAAATCATTTTATCAATCAAGCATTACAGCAAGATGAAGATTGATAGAGTTCTCCAAATCCTGTATTAATTAACTAAGATTGATGAAAGATGTTTTAATATTTGAAACAAAGTATTTCTAGAAATCAAGTAAAGTTAGTTAAAATAAAGCTAAAATTTGTCTCTCTTTCTATAATTTACCAATATTTCATTTATTTAAGTTTATTATCTTTAGTCCACTAAGACTTTTGTAAAAATCATTTGCCAAATTATTTTATTTATTCATGACAATCTCCTCATTTATCTCCATTTAACCAACTGAGAGATCTCAGACTTATTACAATATTTATTATTTTGTAAATATGAAAGTCAACTAAATTACTTAATCCAGATTCAGATAGTAATTAAATTGGCAAAAGTTTTATATTTAAGACTACTTGACAAAACATAAATTAAAAATTTATTTATAAATTAAACAAAATTATGGTTTAAACCTTTTTTGAAAGGAGGCTCACTCGCTCCTCTATACATAACATGGGATCGACATTATATTGTATGTGCATATATTATGTATAATATACTTAGTAGTTGTGTAGGAGTAATAAAATCCTGAATCTTGTTTACACACACACACACACACAAACACTCAAGTAAACTAAAGCATAATTGTCGCCAGTGGCTGAAATGTCCAATAAGAATGACATGGAGATGGAGATAGAGATAGAGACATGAAGAGGGATGGAGATCAAGGAGCAATTGAACAAAGCTTTGATATGGAAATTTTTGCCATTAGCAAAATACGCCAAAATGTTGTGGTCAAAAGAAAAATGTAGATGTATGTGTGTATGTGTGTGTGTGTGTGTGTGTGTGTGTGCTTGTATTATATTATAATACAAAGCATAAAAATGAAGGCATAGTATGTACCCATATTCTACAACATAAATAAAATGAATGCAACTAAAATAATAATAATGAGTATTTTGGAGAGAGAGAGAGAAAAATATATGAATAATTTGAAAATTATGTGATTAAAATTTTAAATATTAACAAATTTGCGTGTCAGACGAGCGAAAACACATACAAACACAAATACACAAATACATTTATATGATCTCATACACACAGAGAGAAAGAAAATATGGCTAACCATATTTGTTAGACAACATGGTGGTGACGACGTCAATTGTTAAACGCGGTCGGTTTCCATTTTATATTTACGCTTCGTTTTATTCAAATCATTTTTAATGACACAATTGTGTACAATTAAAAAGTGTTAGAAAATTCACAAATAAGCTTTGGGTTTTATGTTTTTGTATTGTGGGTTTTTCCTCTTCTTTGTTATACATTTTTTGAAGAAAATTAACTGAAAACATTTGAATATTTTATGTTCGAGGGTAAAGAGTAAATCATAAAAAAAGAAACTTATTAGTTAACAAAAGAAGAGCTACAAGATATGAAATAAATCTTTAATTATTTTTAGCAAATTTTAATGATGATTTCTTATTTTGTTAAATAATTATTTTTTTTGTTGCTTTTGAAGAGGTTGCCATTTCAGTAAAGTAATAAGTCGTTTCAATTTATTCAAAGTACTTACCTTCTGAGTCGCGATGCAATGTCGTTCGCCATTAATTGTAGTAGCATACGGGAATAATAATTAGTATTATTTGGTGCCATAAGATATTTAGGATTACAAATACATAAGCTGAGGTGATGACATAAATCATTAGGACACCCAGTTACACACAAAGCTTCACAACTCGTAAGTATCATTTTCATGGAATATCATTTCATAACCTGGCAGGCCTTTCACACATGTTTGGGGCTATACATTTACCATATTCATTTGTACAATGAGGTTCACAATGTGGACTGATCACATCAATCTCGCGGTACATATAACCAGGATCACAAAGACAGATTGGTATACAAGCACCGTTCTTCATTTCATACCCTTCATCACAAACGCATTGGTCGGGAAATATATATTTGCTATGCTGCCCACAACCAGCCAAACAAACAGGTTTACAATGAATCTTAGCATCGCTTTCCCTATCAGCCACGTAGCCTATTTCACAGATATAGTCATTGGGTCCACCACTATAGCTATGATCACCACATGCCAACTCACAAATTGGCTAACATTCTGTTCTATCCAGCACTTGTTTGTATCCATCTAGACATGCACATTGCTCCGACATGGAGCATCTCCAACAAATGCATTGATTTGGCCCAGTACATTTGCTATTCATATCATAGCCATCAACACAATGAGAAACTCAACTTGCATCGAACTAATCGTTAATGTAACCGTTATAGCATTCACAATGCTCCGGTGATTCGCACTAGAGAATGGAAAATTGTCATTCATACATGAAAATGTTCTTCATATAATATGTTTTAGTCTTACATGTTCATCCCTTGTCAATGTCAATCTAAGAGTTATTGATCTTTTAGAACTTTCATGTCTAAGCTGATATGAAAACTATTTCATTTCATTTTCAAAAATGAACAATTCTCAATGGACAAATACCCAATGAAATAACAACCAATCTAATAAACAAACAAATAATAGAGATATTTGTCATCATCATCATCTTATTCTTATTCTTTTGATGCATTCATGCATTTCAACTTTCATTCATTCATTCATTTCTTTTTCCTTTTTTTTTTTTTATATTTATTCATTTCACTTTCTTTTAGTACTTTTAACACTTTGTCTCAAGTGGTTGCAGATGCTTTTTCTATTTCTATTTATATGTATACGTGTGTGTGTGTGTGTGTGTGTTCTTAAGAAGACTTACACATATCTTGAGCAGCTTTGTTAACTTTTGCAATGACTAAGCTTGACTAAGCTGAATTGAGCTGAGATTTATTTTTTCTTTTGATGTATACTTTTCTTTTTCTTTCAACCAAAGACAATTTATTATGTTGTAAAATTAAGTACAAAAACAACAACAATAACTAGAATAATAAATCCTTTTATTTTGTAAAGCTTGAGATTTCAAATATTACACATACGCCACGTCGGCCTGGTCTCCAAAGGCATTCATTCATTCATTCAACTTGTTTTCATTACACATTTTTATTATGTACGTGTATGTGATTCATAGACTTTAAAGTATATATTGTATGTTGTATGTGGGTACTTTCACTAATACACACTCATCATTTCTCATTGTCTCAATAGTGTATAATATGTGTATATATAGTTGCACGCTCTGAATAAGAAGGACTTTAGTCAATTATAAAATTCATTTAAATTACAAACTCAGCACAACTCAAAACTCTTTCAATTAAGTCATCACAGCAACACAGAAAGTCTGTGTCATACTAGTAAGTATAATTTTATAAGTGAGTGATGGAGTGAATAAGTAAATGAGAGTTGCAACTTTAGATAAAAGTTTCTTTGTACTATAAGTACAATATCTTTATATGAACATGTGTAAGTATCTGTATATTCTTCCCATATGTATGTGTCTATGTGGATGGATGTATGTCTGTGTCTATGTGTGTGTTTGTTTGTGAATGCATTAACTTTAATAGGATTGAGTTCCAAGTTGCAACATGACTGCATTTAGAGATGTTATAATTTAACACATGACTGACTAATGTACTACAAATACCAACTAACAATAACTAACTTTGTATTGTTGTTTAAAGCATGTCATGTCATATGTTCCAAGATAGAATTCATGCACTCTTTGCTGTTTTTTAACTGACTTTTGTCAGCATTTGTTGCATGTTGCCCACTGATGTCAACAACAGATGCCACTATCGAACATGATGGATTAGTGATGAACGATTGTCGATTGGAATAGTATTTCTTCTAACTAAACTTTAACTGAAACAAACAAATTAAACAATCTGCTACTCTGTTCATCCCCATTTGTCAGCTCAAAATGTTGTTAGCAACAAAACAATGACATTAGCCCCATAGTCAGTTGTAGGAAAAAGAAACTAAAAGAAATAACATAGTAAAGAATGAAATTCAACGGAGGAAAAAAAAAATATTTTCATGACTTGGCATGTTAGTGAAGGAAATGTAAAAAAAAAATTTAAAAAAAAATACTCACTGCGCGAGAAAATGTGATGTCAAATGTTAGCAAATGCATTCGTTGTCTTGTCTCATGCAAAATGCAAGCTGTCTGTCATAATGATGCTTGATATTGTCTGCTATCTCATGGTACAGCAGTCCAATTTTATACTACTAAAAACAAGTCAGGCGCAACCATGATGGTCATGATAATGATGATGAATATAGTGGTGATGATGATGATGATGGTGATGATAATGATTATAGTGGTGATAATGATGATGCATCTAAAAGTCAAACCAACACGTTCATGGTGCTTTTTCTGTTTTTTTTTTTTTTTACTTCATATTTACATATTTTATTTCTCAAAGTGACAATCGAGACAGACATTTAAAGAACTTCCCCCTGAGAGCTGCTAGCTTAGAATTGAGATATGAATGACATTTTGAAAAACCCTATACGATGATGATGATGATGCTTCAAAATCTAAAACCAAAAACCAAAGCCAAGCGTCAAAAATCCATCACATGTCAAGCAAACAAGGGCCAGGCAAGGGAGACTATGAAACTCGCGGGAGAATATTTCTCACCACAATGCGCTGCTTTTAAGCGATAATTATTGACTTTTCTTCATACTCACAAACTCATAATGAGTAGATACATTCATGTATACGAGGTATGTACCAAAAGTTTATAACTTTGCAGTAGAATATTTAAGAAATGTCCATGTGATACCAGTAATTTCTCACAAACTCTTTGCCATAAAAATTCCATTTGATGATCTTCATCAGTTCGATGACATTAAGATGTTTGAAAAGAAAGGGATGAATGCAGAAACTGACATCCAATGGGAGCAAGTTATTTAGTCAGTTGGGGAGATGTCATCAATCAAATCATAAGAACGAATAAAGCCAGCGAGGAGTTTTGTTCTTACGTTAAAATACTTGTGGGACACACCTCGTAATCATATGTACTATGAATATACTAAATGGATTCACAGACTGAATTTTGCTAAGTAGGCGTTTAAGTGGGTGTGCCTGTGGTGCAACTCGTTGTTATTAACTTAGTTTGTAGCATAATTTGTCATCATCATCATCAGCATACTACATGCCTGATGTGATATTATGCTTTGCCATGCAGTCAGGCAACCAACTAACCAACAAACACAGGCCGCTTCTGTCTTTGCCACAAAAGGCAGCAGAATGGTTCTAATAACCAGCAACAACAACAACGACAACGGCAACGGCAACTTTATTTGCTAGTCACCTCATTATGTGCACTGATCACTCTGTGAGTCACATATCCATACTCAGACATCCATACTTGTATTTAGAAGATATGTAGATACATTATAGTAGTTTGTGCATTTAAGCGTTAATTTTACTTGCAATTTTGCTAAGCGGCTTAATTTTGTACTCCCGACACAGTCAACATCATTTCCATCTTCCATCACTATTATCATCTTCATCATCATCACTATTATCATCATCATGATTAAGTTTTGTTCTTTTACTAAAACCAAGCTAGACATTTTATATCATCGCACTTAACTTGAGCTAATGCACTCCTACTACTTGAATTGTAAACTAACACTCTCATGGTCGCTTGGTTTCTATCACTAACTCATACTCTTTCTCACTCTTTCTTAACCTCATGACGGCTTTCTTGTCACCCCCTTTGGGCACCGACCTCTTACTGTGACTCTATCTCAGTTCGTTCTCGGTCTCTATAAAACATGCACTAAGCCAATTTGCACTGACTTCTGTAGTATGTTTTCCCTATTTCTACGAGTATTCGTATACCATATTCCTTTTTATGGCTCTTTCTTTAACTTAACTACTTAACCTTGCTTTAGCTACGTTACTAGTATTTGCTGCTGTTGTGAAAATCGCATTAGCTTCACATATGTTTCCGTTGCATACAACTGTGTTTCTATGGATGAGTGGGTAAATGGAGATGTCAGGGGTTCTGTAAGCGTCACGGCGCCATTTTCTAAGTTGTGATTTATTTAATACATTTGATTTTGAGTGCTCATCTTTGTTGGAATTGAATTTAGGGCGAATGGAGCATGGGAAATTTTATGAAACTCAAAGAAAGTTTAAAGCAAAATGTGTGAATGTAAAATATTATTATTTTTTTATTACAGAAAAAAAAGCACCTCATTGTGTTATAAGAAGGATTTAAGTCTTATATAAGAATAAAGAGAGAGCTGCTTAGAAATAGAAAAATTGATATTTCATATGTCTATATAAATCAGTTCAAATGTTTAGAAAACTTTACTTAACACATTTTCAATTCATTTTTTATTATTTGCTTTGAAGGTGTAAATAAGGTTAAGTGGTGCATCTTGCCTCTTTACTTAAGTCAGTTTAGTTATAAGTGAGTTGCCTATATTTATTTTCCCACAGTTTAAGATTATTTAAATCAAATGTTTTCATACAATGTGAATTGATTCTTAGATACCCGTTTATTTTGTGTTTCCAGGAGGATTTAAATTGTAAGATAAATTTATTTTTCGTCTAAGCTTAATTCTATGATTCATTTTATATTAAACTAGATACTCGGGCAGACATTTTCATGCCTGTCATTCCCATATCACTTGCACATTTTTTTTTTTTTGTTTTATTTTAGATTTTTCCGTCTTTTCCTAAACCTTCCTCATGAATACCTCCATCCATGTGTGGAAACCGTATGAAATTCCGTTTGATAGTTTTTCAGTTCATCGTGTACAGACAGTTAGACAGACACAGGAGAGAGAGAATCCAATAAAAAAAAATAATAACTCATCAAAATCTCATGATTAAAGATAAAATCAGAAAACGGAAATCCTAATGATCTTGTCATAGGCTTACTTTCTGTTTCTGTTTATTGGAAAATTTAAGAGTTAAAGAGAGATTAGAATGAGCCAATGAGGTGTGATTTTCTGAAAATCCTAACAGATTGGTCTAATAAATTTCAAATGGTGCCTACGTATTATAACCAACCCCTTCTGAACTAAGCATTACTTGCGACAGTCAGCAAATGTACGTGTAACGTCCGTTACGCTGAATCATTTTCAGAGACGAAGAGTTTGCTAGAGGTGTAGTCTAGGCTGGTTTTACTAATTTAATAATGCATTAATCTGTAGTCTTGCTATACTATTCACACCGAACTGATTCAAAGTGAATTGATTTTGCGTTCAGGCCGGCGATTCTGGATCATAATCAGTTCTTTTTGTTTTTATTTGGAAAAAAAAGAGCGGAAGTCTGTCGAAAATGACAGTTCCTAACCGGAAATGACCGAAAATTTTCCAACACTATCAGAAATTTGCCAACCCTGTTTTGATGCACTGTCGATTCCATTGTTGAATCTACTTGAATCGATTCACATTCTACAACAATAACTGTCATTTTTCCTTGTGGTTGTTGTTCGATTCAACGTTCGGTGTGAATAGCCTTTTACTGGGCTCACCCGGCAACTTTGAAGGAGTGAACAGTTAGAGAATCAAAGATTTTATTTTAAATTACCTAAAAATATTTCATATTTGATTTCATTATTTGAAAAATATTCGTAATGTTTCCTTATCCAAAATTAATTCTTCTGCCTTTATTTTATTAATTCACATAATAATTTATTTTTCTTGAATCATTTCAGATTTATTTTAACCATAAGACGGTGCCATATCATTCTACATTAAATATTTTGTAGAAACACCAAAAAACACTTCAGGCATCCAACCAACTTAATAACTTATTCGGTAAGTTCTTAAACTAAATCAACAAGGAAATTATTTAAACTTAAATACAATAAGAAGTAAACCAAAACAAAAAAGTGAAAATTATATTTACACAATGGCAAAATTTAAATGAGGAAAACCACAAAAAAAATATTCATTCATAATTTTCCATATAAAATATATGGAAAATATTTCAAAAGATACACACAGATACACACACACATATATATATATATATGTATATAATCGTATATATATTCTCACTCATATTCAAGATAAACTCAACTAAGCACTAATGAAACCAAAAATGAATAAGACAAATAATACCCTGACAACGACAACGACACGATGACGATGAGAAATATAAATCCAACTTATGAAATCCACTTGTTGGCTTACTACGTATGCAGATCCTTCTGCTGCTACTACTACTACTAAAACTACAACTATGTTCTTTATAGCGCCTGCATTTAATTAACTTGGCCAAAAAATGGTTCAACAACTCAAAAAAAAAAAAAAATAGCAATAGAAAGCCACCACAGAGCAGAGACTGCAGTAGCCACATCAGCAGATTATATCAAAAAGCAGCAGCTAAAAAGGCAGTCAGCAAAGGATGGAAATAGAAAGACAGATAGACAATTAGTCAAAAATAAAGTAGACAACTGAAGGCTCAGATACTTGAATACGATATAGAACTCATTCAAAGAACTCAAACTCAAAAAAACAGAGTAAGAGTAAAGAACTAAGTACTATGAGTGGATGAGTAAGTTGCATACTGCACTGGTGGTTATGCTCTCTAAATTGAATTGGTTTAAAGTGTAGAGCAGCAATTTCACAGGCATAAATAATATAGTAAGTTTAGATGAATTGATATACTAGAATTGAAAGTATTTAATATAAATCATTGCTAAGTTACTATAACAGTACAACAATTAGATTTGTAGAACTACATATTTCTCTTTCACTTATTTCTTCGTTTTTTTCTTTTTCTTGATTTTACTTGTTTTAATAATGAGTACTAAATACTGTAAATGAAATGATACATGGACAAGCCATAAGGCATATTTAGCTTTAAATAATTGCCAAGAAACAAAGGAAAAGAAAATTTTGTACTTATTTATGTTCATGAAGAATAGTATTGTATATAAACTTACTGACTTGCATACTTAGTTGGAATGAGGATTTATGCAAACGTTCATTCTTCTTGTTGCTTGTTATTGCTGCCAACCGGAAACTTTGCTGTTCATTTCCGTTTCCGACAAAAAGGCATATGCACAAATATGAACATATGTCTGTACATATTTGAATATACATAATACGAGTATAACTAAATACATACAATATACTCGTATGTTACTATTACTATAGCCAAGTATACTACTACTCTCTTATGTTTATGTTGTACTATAATGCAAGGCAAGTTGAACCTGAACTATAGTAAGTATTATAGTACTAAGTGAAATTGTTGCTCGAACTTGGCTTGACTTCAACTAAGTTCTATTTGTTTGGCAAAAGTCCCTTGTTATGTACTCGTACAGTATCTTTCAATGTGTGTACTACAATACATACGAGTATAATGATCTTTTAAGTTTTTATTTTTTTTTTTTTTTTTTGCTAAAAGTAGAAAAACACTAAATCTATATAAAGAAACTTTAAAACAGAGGTCAACAAATGTGTGTAATATGCATTCATGTGTGTTTTATTCCTAAATGAAATCAAATATACGTATTACATTATATGGAAATGTCAAGTATGAAAATAACTATAATTTTTATGGAAAAAAGAAACAAATTTATGAAAACAAAAAGAACAAAATTTCTTAAAGAAAATATTGTTACAAAATTTATTTCATAAAATATTGCAAACTTTATAATTATAAAAGTAAATACGTGAGGCCTTTATTAAACTTAAGATCTTCTGTAAATAATCCAAGGAAAATGAGAAAAAAAATTGAAGAGTCTTTTGCTTAATAGTTTAAAAAGAAGATATGCTAAAATTTTGATAAATAAAATTATAATATGCAGTTAAACTTAAACTTAATACTAATTAGAAAGCCAAAAGGTAAAGGTTCAAATCCCAATTAAACATTTCATCTCGAAATTGTCTCCTGCCTTGCCAAATGTGTTTTTCAAGCTCTAAGAGATAATCATTTGGTTAATTATTGCTTTCATTATATCAACTAAAGAAATTATATATAAATTCTGGTCATGAAGACTGAGTTTCTAGAATACACTTTACTAAGTTAGGTTAGACAGGCCGCTCGCGAATACACACAAGTTCACCCAGAAAACTTGCGGCCCATTGTGATGCCTGATAATGGAATGCTGAGAAGAGAGGGGATTGAGGGGGATGTAGGATATGAAATTGAAAGTTGGTCCTAAAGATCTCCCTATCATTTTTATGGGAAAAGAAAACAAATATATGAAAACAAAAAGAACAAAATTTTAAAAGAAAATATTGTTACAAAATTTATAAGATAAAATATTGCAAACTTTATAATATTATAAAAGTAAATACTTAAGGACTTTATTAGACTTAAAATCTTCTGTAAATAATTCAATGAAAGTGAAAATGCATTAGACTAAATTAGAAAGCCAAAAAAAAAAAGTTCAAATCCCAATTAAAATTGTCTTCTGCCTTGCCAAAGGTGTTTTCCAAACACTAAAAGACCAATATATGGTTAATTATTACTTCCATTATACTTATCAACTAAAGAAATTATACTTTTCTGATGATGAAGTCTGAAATTTTAGAACACACTATACGAGGTTAGTTTAGACAGGCCGAATACACGCTAGTTCACCCGGAAGGCTTGCGGCCCATTGTGATGCCTGATAATGGATGGCTGAGAAAGAGAGAGGAAGGGGCGATATGAAATGGGGTAAACGTCTGATAATTGGTCCTAGAGATCTCCCTCAGCTTCTAAAACCAATCTCCCAGTGGCACCTTTGCCAAACTGTCCAATTCATCAAAGAACGGTTTCCCGAGAATACGAGTACGCCTTCTAAGAAGAGCAGGGCAGTCACAGAGGAAATATTGAGAGCTCTCTGATTCTTCTTCATCTTCACAGCTTGGTATGGAACACGCTTCCTTTGGACCATCAACACTTTTGCGCAGTGCCCTATTAAGACTCCAGTCATCATCCGAATCCTTTTCTTATGAAAGTGTAGGAACTCGGTAGTCCGTTTAGGCTGATAGCAAGGCCAGAGTGTTCCAGCAACAGTAAAATCAAACACATTCGCCAACATACTGTCTGCTAGCTTTAAGTCTTGAAAGGATGTCTTTTATCGATCTATGAATGTCAGCTACCGCTAAAGAGCTGATCGCCATCTCACTACTTGTAAGGCCACATTGACCAGGCACCCAGATTAGAGTAATTGAGTGCTGCCGAGCCCGGCTAAGAGGCCCCACCGTTAAACGGATAGCTTTGCTCTTAGTGCTGTAACCCGGCAGAGCTTTGATGGCAGCCTGGCTATCAACATAGATCGATATGCTTCTCGGGGTTTCCCCTATACACACACACACACACACTATACTAAGTATGGATGAGCTTAAAATACATCCCATAGGACTACAATTGGTGAAACCAATAGATGAATGCATTAATTCAAGATTTGGTATATTCCAAATTGATAAGTAGTTCACAAATTTACTAGTAGTTCTTAATCCATTAGTTCGAATTTACTTTTTCTGAGCTTAGTCATCATCTTTTCTGAAAATCATTCTAGGAATGCTTAGTGCTTAGTATTACCCCAGAACTTAAATATTATAGATGTAAATTGTATGTGTGAAACTTATTATTAAATCTAGCAATTTAGGTCAATTGAATAATTTTCACTTTGACCTATTAATGTGTTTTGTTGGAAAATTTTTAAAATGAACAACGTTTCAATAAGTGCAATTCTAGTATTATGGCACTTAAACAAAATTAAAACTTTCTTCCTTAAAACACTTTTCTTCACATGAGTAAAATATTTGGTTTTTTTTATTGAAGGTCCATTTTCTCCGGCTTCTTCTTTTGTTGTCTTTTGTTTTGTTTTTTTTTTTTTTTTTGGAAAAGCAATTTATTTATCCATTGTATGGCCATTTTTACCAACAACCAAAAATATAAAGGAGAACAAAAAAGCCAAATAATAAATGCTTCCATGACAAACACCATAACCACCATAACCGCCTTGGCAAACAATTACCCTTACCCAAGCACATTTCACATTTTAGCTTTTATTAAACGAGTGTAGTGAAGGGTATATGGCACAACATCAGTACAAAAACAACGACAAAATACTTATATTCTTCATTTCATTCAACCACGAAACTAATGTCTAGTCGTGATGCCTTTAGTACTATTCTCCATCTTTCAGTTGTACTCGAGTACAACACACTTCTTTCTACCAGTCACCATTGTCATCGTCATCGTCATCGTCATCAGTGCAGCAGAAGCCAATTGTTACCCATGGATTGCCTTCGTTTACACACGTTAGCCCTTAGAGACAACAACAGCAAAGTACATCACACAGCACACAACACACAACACAGTAAAGCAAAGAAGGACTATGGAACAACGATGATAGCATCAAGGACGAGGACATTCATAGTGCTATTTCTCGATGCTCAGCTGTTTGATGCTTCCGCAAAAGCATCCTTTTTTTTTTTTACCCAAATGGCATGAAGAACATGTTTGCATTATTCTGTCATAAAAGTGTCATAACGCTGTCAGAATGCTTCCGTGCCAACAAAACAAAAACAACCCATATATATGTCGACTTCAGATCAGTAGAACAGAGCAACCCATTCCGGATGGTTCCTTTTATTTATGCTAGAATATATGATATGACATTTCTTCTATTATACAATACAATAATTGTATGTGTGTGTGTGTGTATCTAAGTATTTCTGTTTATACTACTTACTATGTTTTCTGCTTGTTGCTTTAAGCAAAATTTGTTCAAACTTCCTTTAGTTTTTTTTTGTCTATTTTCCTAATTTTTTTTTTTTTTTTATTATTTTCTTTGTTTTTCTATTTATTATTTTATCGTATGTTTTTTTGTTGTTTTATATTTAAGTTGCCTTTTCCTTTAACATAAAAACAAAAATTGTCCTTAAAATACACAACACAACACAACAATAGAATGGAATGGAATGGAAAAGTCAAGTGTAATTGTCACTTGAAAAATATTTATCGAAAAGTTTTTATGGCATCACCTAAAAGTTCTTTAGAAATATACGTGTATATATTTTTGCTTTTCTCTATTTTTATAGTTTTTGGATTTTTATTTTTGCATTTGCAGATTTTTCATATAAATTTCAGTGTTAATGAGAATGACAAACAAAGGAAACTTTTAGACATTATCCTTGACTCAGTTTTTAAACACAACAACACAAATATCACTATTGATTGAAATTTTCATAAGTAGTAAACAGTTAAATTGCGATATATGTAGTATGTAACCCACTTAATGTTCTCATGGTACTAAATATAATATTTATTACTTATCAAGACAAAGTAATAAATTTTGTTCATTAAAAATATGAATCTTTAATTACGAGATATGATATCCTGATGTGTGTGTTGGGGTTCTAATATTCTATCTATGCCTATATTTATATAATTTGGTTTCAATCAAAACAATCAATCATAAGATTCACATCAAGAGATCATTGATATAACTAGTGATGGCACGATTAATCGGTTAATTCGTTGGAAATTACAATTAAAATTACTTTAAAATTCCCTTTTGGGTAATTGACTACATCGGTTGATTAGATTGGGTCAATCGACCTTCGTTTCGATTAATCGGTTAATTTGTCAACGATTAATTGCATTTAAGTGACACGGTCAAACCCCGTGTGTCCAGCATCATCATGTGTCCAACATCATCATGTGTCCAACATGAGTAATATGAATGTTTGTCCAACTTCGTTGAAAGTTGGATCCAACTGACGTACACAATGTTTGATACATCGGGTTTGTCCGTGTATATGCCGCATAATAAATGCTCGTTTCAATTAGTCGATTAACCAATTAATTCATTTATTATTTTTTTTGTCATCACCAAATATAATTTTTTAAACTGGGTTCTTGGTATCTAAAGAACTAAGTAAACTTCAAAATATTCTTGCATTTCCCCATATATTTAATCCATAAAAAATATTCTTGTCCTTGCTTCATTTGAAGTTGAAGACATAATCGTGTATAAACAAAAAGTTCAGAGTGCGATGACTTATATTAAATCATATCATTTGTGTTTGTTGATTTTTCATAGTCTGCTAAATTGGTAATTAGTTTGCGTCCATTTACTCCCCCTTATATTTAAGATCCCGTCTGGCTATACGGCATCAAAATCTGATGGACGAATGTTCCTTACCACATCAGGAAAATATAAGCAAAGCAAAATATAGTCCTGCGACATAGAACTGGTGCACCATGGTTCATTAAAAATTCATCCTTGCATCGCAACATGAGAGTGAATGCCAATGATACTTGAGCAAATCAACTTCTTTAGCAGATTTTAAAAAAAAAATAGACTGCTGTAACATCTCAAATTCATAGCAAGGTCCCTAATTCATAACAGAACTCCGCGACAGCTAAAATGACTTCACCCCAAAGACCTCCCCAAAAACGTGTTCGTAATTATCATAGATATCACTTTCTTCTAAGAACAAGTGATTATTCACAAAAATGATGTTTCAAAAATAAGTAAAAAACATTTTTAAATTAACTGGTTTGATTTTTGTAAAGAAACATAATAATTAAGTAGGTAACAGGTACCAATCATCACACCTCACCATCAATGTGATCAGACTATAATAAATAAAATGAATTTATATTATCTATTTTTGGATGCATAGAGAACTTATGCAAACACTGGTTGCTCATGAGTGAGTGAATGAACAAAAAAGAGTTGCTCACTAAACTGAGCAAGTGAACATGTTCTTTCCATATTGTTCTTTTTGGCTCACTTGTCTTTGCCCATTTGTTCTTTATGCTCAGATGTTCTCCTTGTTCACTTGTTCCTTTTGCACAGTTAATCTCCTTGCTCGGTTGCTCATTTTTCTCATTTGTTCTCTTTGCACAATGTTCTTGTCGAATAGTAGCACTTTTTTCTTTGAGTTTTGGATCTTTTTGAAGCACATAAGCTTACTTTAACGCCAATGTAAAATAAAAGGAAATGAAACTTCCATTTTTGCCAAAGAATTCCCAATGAAGTAGGAAATCAAAATGTATTTCATAATTTTAAATTTTTTTTTTTATTATTTTATAATAATAATGAATTAATTAATAATCAATCATGCTGAAATATAAATACATACATTATTTGTTGTACTTATCTAATTTTTGTGACAACTGGGTTGTTCATAATCAACTAAAAAGTATTTATTCAGTCACCAAGTGAATAACTGAGAAAAGTTAGCGAGTATACTCTCTTCATAAAAAGAACGAGTGAGCATATTTTCCAAAGTGAGCAGTGTTAACCCAACACTTTGCATATTGTATTGCCATCAGAACTAAAGTTGTATGCAAAATTTCCGCTCTTGCGTGCTTAATTATTATGAGCAGAAGAAAGGAGAGGAGCCAAAGAAAAGAAAGGAAAGGATAGTATAGTATAGGTAAAAAGTGGATCCTCAGAAGTAACGTCTTTTCAATCGAACAGAATTTCTTCAACGAAGACAAAGACTGTTAAAAAATTTTGTCCGCATGTCGATTGAGGACTTCACGCATTTGCTTCAATAAGTAGGTCTTTAATCACAAAAAAGGATATTCATTTGTGACCGAAGAGAACTTTTTTCTTATTTCGCTTATGTCGCACTGCATTTTCAGCTTTTGATGAGCAGCTTCCGCAATTTATCCGTTCTTCTTTCTGTTTTGATAAGTTGCATTCCACATTAATGATGCTTTTCAATTAAATTAATTAATACTTAAACGTTTCTTTTAGTCAACAAATTTGGAGATATTGAAAAACCAACTTTTGATTATAACATAGCATGACATCTACTTTCATCATATCACATACATAATATTTACTCATCATTTCTATGATGAAGTGTTCACACGAACATATTATATGCCATAGAAATACATCATTTATTTGATATTCTGTCATATTCATATGGCATATTTTTTTTTTAACAAATGCGTGTTGATAGCTCCATCATTTTTTTGTTGTATTTCTATGATCGTGTGTCAGCACCTTTATTAATGTTAGAAAAAATCGAAAAAAATACATGATAATAGTATGATAAATAGCTTCCAAGAAAACATGTATTTGTTTAATTCAATATTGTGGTTCTGAAATTATATTTCAAAAATGTTGGAGGACAAAAGTATTTTGGCAATACATTGTTGTTCAGAGAAAAGGGGAGAAAGCAAAATCAGGAATCATTTTTGGCCAAATTATGAATTGTATCTAATGAAATATCCTTCCAAAGAAGACCTTAGACCTCCGTAATCGCGTTCTTGTTAAATCTTAGTTCTTCTTTCTTTTTATGTGCGCCCATATATTCTCTATAATATTTAGATCGGGGATTTCAGGTGGCCAACATAATCTAATATTTACTTCCATGTTTCTCAGAAAATCGGATGTCATGTGAGTCTTGTGGCTTGGAGCATTGCCCTGTTACAAGATAAAGGATTGTCCAATGAGTCTGTTAGTGGTATTAAATGCTTGATCATTTATGATATGTAAATAATTGCGTTTTTTCATAGTACCATCGATTGGTACCAAATCACCCAATCCATTAAAGCACACACAACCCCAAAACATAACAGAGTCTCCTCCATGAGAACACGGGCATTTATTTTTCCAAAAAAGAAGATTTCTGTTAGTTCTTGTTGGAAATAAGGAAACCAGCTACAACATATTTTAATCGTTGTCCATGTTAGTACGTTGTACCTTTCTGTTTAACAGACATCGTATATCACAACTCAGCAAACAAAACTGAAAAAAAAAAAAAAAATAAGAGCGTTAGGTGGCAACACGACTCTAGGATCGGAGAGAGTCAGCGAGATAGCAGTAGGGCGAACGTAGTTAGTAGATAGTTTGAATTGGAAGATCGAACAGAACAGACATGTAAAGCAAACGGAGTTGCAAAAAGAGATAAGAAAGGAAGAGACGAGACGAGACGAGACGAGTTGAGTTGAGTTGAGTTGAGTGAACGAACGTGAAGAGTTTTGAATTTGTATTTCCTTATAACAGCACAATCATTAAACATTTATGTTCCCTTATAACAACAAAATTAATAAACATTTGTATTTTCATAAAACTACATATATATATATATATTTATTTATATCTTTATAATAAAAATTCTATTGAATAACACTCAATTTAGGACATTTTTCCATTCTTAAAATACTATTTCTTTACACTTGAATGGAACACTTACATTAAAAACACTCAACACTCAACAAATTTCTGAAGGTTTGTTTATCGAAAACCTTCAGTAATTTAATAAAAAACACTCTATCGTAAATGTTTCCATCTAACTTTTTGTTTCTATGTTTCTACTATGTACTTGTATTTATTATCAATTCTCAGCTTAAAGTTCTGTACGAAAACTTTTCACATGAATGACTGAAATTTCAATATATGCACTCCATACATACGAGTACTACAAAGTTTTACTTTTCTATTTGTGTGCTACATACAAACTGTGATAAATTGTGATAAACCGAAAGAGTAGTAGAAGTTTTGCAATGTGTTTCAAGAACAACAACAACAACTACTACTACTACTATTTCTAAAAGGGAAAGCAAGCAAAAACAGCAATGTCAATCCAAAGTCAATAATCTAATTAATGGAAAAGAAAAGTATATAATTTGCGCAATTCGAACAGGAAAATGACATAACAACATAAATGCAAGCAACCAACGAACCAAGCAAGGAACAAAGTCTTGTAAAAGTCCCCGAGAGCATTTGGTAACGACAACACAAGTTTAGCTTAAGGGTAACAACAAGAAGTTTTTATTATTACTTCACCTGAGTTTCTAGGTTGTACAAGATGCTTTCGATGCTTTCAGTTTAGTTTGTTGTTGTTGTTGTTGTTGCTGTTGCTGTTGCTGTTGTTGTTGTCATAGTACTCAGTTAAACTTTTGTAACTATTGGCAACACATAAAAAGGATTGCTATGAACCTCAATTACCAGGAACTTCTGGTGTTACTAACTAGAAACAAAAACCATTCTACAATTGAAAACTTGCAAACAAAGCAAAAAAAAAAAAACAAATAGTGACAGCAAAATGTTAATTCTACGAATGAGGAAAGACAAAAATAAGAAATTACAGTAACAGAAATCCAGAAAAAAATGATACTTGAATCGAAAAAATAAAATTTGGAACATGAAAATTTCTAACGCGAAAAAATAACATGATATCAAGACAAACTTGGAAAAAATATGTTGAATGTCATTTTTTTTTTTTTTTTTTTTTTTGTAGCTTACATACTTTTGCGGTTAATTCAACATCTCCCCCTACTCTAACCTATAACGAATAGCACTACTTATTCGCACTCCTAGGCACCCATTGCGGCACAAATATTCAACTTTAGAAGCTTCGCTTCAAGAATTTTTAAGCAAATTGCGTTTTCGAATTCGTTTCTTTATTGCTCTTTGCCACGCATTCCTAACTCATAGCACCCAATGGAAATAGCAACAGCAGCAGCTATAGGAACGACAAAAAAAAAAAAAGAGGAAAAAAAATAAAGAGAAGAGAAATGGAGCCACGCACAGTGCGATATCCTTCTACTATGTATGTTTCCTTTCTCCTTTGCTTAATCCTCACACTTCTTCACTTTTTCTATGCAGCTTTAGATGTGCGAAAAGTTTGCATTTTTCATGCGAAATTGATGTAGGAGAGGAGCACAAAACATGAACGGCGGTGAATTGGATGATGGAGAAGTCTAAGTGAAGTGAGGTTTTTAAAGTGCTACTACTGGTGGTGGCACAACAGAGCCAGTGAATATAAAAAATAACAAAAGGCAAACCCAAGCTGGGTAAAAAGTGCAAAATTAAGGCATTAATGTTAGTTTTATGGATTTTTACGATTTATGTACGTTTTCTTCTTATTTTTGTTTCTCCTATTTTCCAACTATTATTTTTTTTCTATGGCTCTTCAAAAAATGCATTCCTGGTGTGTACTACTTGGCAATTTTTTATGTTATTTTTTTTTTTAAAACGAAAATTGAGTAAGTTGTTTTTACAGGAAGTTCTACTTAGGAAGAATGGAGTCATCCTTTGGTTAGTTATGCTAATGGCTACCTTGATAGAAGTTCTTTATTTAATCATAAGCTTGTTGATTGTTTTGGTTCTAAGTTTATTGATTTAATTTTTTCTTTTTCATTTTATCTTTTAAATGCCAAACGTCGTTATCAAAAATCATTTGTTGAATAAAGCAATTTGAAAATAGAAACGCTAGAAAGACTATTGCTAAGTTTCGTTTATACGATAGCTAAATCGTAATTGACTAAGTTCGGGTTGACTCAATCCGCATATGTAAACGTTTTTTCAATACCCATTGAACACACGGAGCGAGTTCATCAAGCACGCATTGAAAACCCGAAGTTATTTTTGTAATGCGCATTGAAATGTAGTAGTGTAAACGCTTAGCGTGTCGAAACTCAAAATGTTGTTTCGTGCAGAGTTTCCAGTAGGTTTAACTATTGTAATTTGCTTTATTTGTATTTTCCTAATGATTTTCTGAATTATATACTAAGCTCGCATTGAAAACCCGACATTATTTTTGTAATGCTCATTGAAATTCAGTGTGAACGCTTGCCATGTCGAAATTCAAAATGTATTTTCGTGCAGAATTACAAGTTTGTTTAACAACTTTGTTTTATTTTGATTTTGCTAATGATTTTGTGAATTATATAGTGAAAAAACATTGTAAAACGTTATTAAAAATGAAGATATGCATAAAATATTTTTTATGTTATTTTATGCAAAGTGATTTTTAAAAATAACTTATTTTGATGGGTAAATCACATTATATTTTAGGCATATGGCAACTCTACACTTTAACTAAACATAAATTCGGTCTCAATAAGCACACAAAGACTTTGCAAGTAACAACACCCAATAAAACAAATTGTTTGAGTCAATTCGAACTCAGTGAATTCCAATTTGACTGTCGTTTAAACTTGGTATATAAATCTAAACCAGTTTTTTTACTCAATTCATTTGTGATGACAGTCAAGAGGTCATGAGTTTAGCAATCCTTCTTGTTGTTGTCAGTTTCAATTGCTTGTAAGACTCTTAAAAGTAAATCAGGGCCAAATGTAGTACGAGTGAAGTCCGAAAATCTCGGCTTCTATTTGCATATAGTAAGTTAACTTCTAATAAGCCAAGTCTGAAATATCCGAGCACATGCCGCTTTGCAGACGCGCAGTCAGCACTTCCTGTTGACAAGAGTCATCAAGTCAACAACATTGCAAGAATAATGCTTGTGTAACAATTGACTTCATATTAATTGTATTCAATTAGACTTCTTTATTAAGTTAAGAAAACTTTGTAAATTAGTTGTGAATAAAACCTGAATAAAGAAGATATTTCTTTATGGAACAAATACTGAATTATTTTTAACAAACAAGTGACGTATAATTAATTAACTTGACTTCTGCTGTGGAAATCGATAATATAATGTTACTTTCATTGCTATTGTCTTTACATGGTTTCTATTAGGGTTCTATATACGTAGGTTACAAAGCCTAAAAATAGAGTTGGTACAAATTTTTCGCCCCCTCCCTTATAACGTATGACAGTCCCATAACTCTATTCTCGCTCAATTGTCTAAACAGATTTTTAGAGCACACAATGGCTAAGTCAAAAAATCAATCAAATCACAACCAGAACATGAAGGCAATAGCATCAAGCGCCCAATGCGTAACCCCCATGAAAGCATCCTTGGTATGGATATCAAGTTCCTAATCAAGCAACGTTATGCTCGCCTTGGAAACTTGTCTCGCGATGAGACTACCAAGTGTGAACAGGAACGTATCCCTGCAAGCCAAAACGAGTTGAGCTGTAAAAAGTGTGAAGATTGGCATAATAAATAATGTGACTCTGAAGCTATTGAATGACTAACATCTTTCATAAGAAATTACTAACTATACACAGTATTAAAATTTTGTTTGCATGAACTTGATTTTGTTGTCACAATCATTTTAAAATCTTTTATCATAATTTGAACACTTTTGTATTTCTCAAATTGTGAATTCTTTAAGTAGTGCGCATCATTTATCAAACATAACTAACTCCTTTTCATCATCTACTTAGGAGATGCAAATATTTAAACCAGCTGACATCAAACCATTCCCACTTTCAACTAAGTAATTTCAAATATGAAAATTATCTTTAAATGAGTAAAATTTGAATGTGAAAATGCAATTTTAAAACAACTTATCTCTTCCTACTCCAACTACTATTTTCTTTCTACCATTAAAAATTTCTATAGTACATTCATTGCATTTCTATTGCATGAACAAACAAATATCAAAAAGTTTTATGGGGTGGTAGGAAGAGAAATCATCTAATGCAAATTTAAAACATTCAAATTGAAGATTCTCATAGAAAAACTACTAAAGTTCATTTTCTGTACTGTTCTATTCTGTTCTGTTCTTTTCTGAAGGTTTCTTACTGCTATACTCGTATTTTCACCTATTTTCCTTAAGTTATTTTCTTTGAAACTTGGCACAAGAAATAAAGAAAAAGAAATATAATGCAAAATAGTAATGCCATTCACAGTGAAACGTGCAAATAATAGTGAGAAATAAAGAAAAAATATTAAGTTTACATTCAAAGTTCCATAGAGCAGCACAATAATAAATACAAGAACAAAGAACAACAATAATAGTGTAAAGAACAATAATAAAAAAAAAAAGAAATGGAAAAACAATGGACCAAGTGTTTATTGTAAAACAAAGAATAGTTGGCCCTCAAGTGAAAAGTCAAAAGCAAAGTATTGTATATACTAGAAATCATAATAAATTTTTATCATCGAAATAAGTCCGATTATTGGATACCCTTTAGCATTTATGAGAGATACAATTTTATATTTATTTTCTTATATATTTATGAATACAAACTGAAGCCTTAAGCGATCCATGATTTGATCTTTTCAAAAGCAATACTCCCTCCTGGTGTCCTTCATATACAATATGTTCTTTAGTTTAGAAATCCCAAGATTCGTCTAAACCTGTGTATGTTATAAAAATCACCCAAAAAAAAAACACATATAGTACTGTAAAAGAATATTTATTATTATAATAAATTTATTATTTTCAACAATTAATATTACCAAAATTTCTTACTTACCACTAAGTATTGCATTTATGGAGATAAACACATATGGAGGTTTTCCTTCAGCAAAAAAAATATCCACAACAATTTCAAAGATTAGAACCATTAAAAGAAAAGTGCATAGAAAAAGTGATATCAATAAGCAATTATTGGGATTTTTCTATATAAATTTAATGAACTGAATTAAAATGCAGGAATTCATAAATAAATAGAATTATTTTATTTATTACAAACCATAGAAATTGCAATTAATAGTACTAATCCAATCATTAACATCAATACACTATCCATCAAGAACCACCAGTCCTCTATTGAGAAAATTGGTATAAAAATATTATTATGATATACATATTGTATTCTCGTTTTCATTTTATCTTTACCAACCATGCACATCTGGTTGACCTGTAAATGGTAATAGTACACCAGTGAGACCAACAAGACAAGAAAACAATGCAATTAACATAACACCATTTTTCAAGGCGATACAATAGCAACACTTGTTTTCACACTTCATACACATATTACTAATTTCTTTTATTATTTATTATTTACTAAGTATCTTTATTAAAATTATTAGTATTATTATTTATTTTATTATTTGACATAATATTTACATATAACTTGATGGATTTATTAATAATTTAAATGTCTTAATTTTCCTACACCGAATGGTTTATTTAACGTCACTTCAATTTTCTTCTTTAAATAATAAATAAAATGGAAAAAAATTTAACAGAAATAAATAAAAAATGTATCAATAAAATATATTTTATATATACTATTAGCAGATCGACGCGGGTTGCTACTTCCCGTCAAAATTTTATCAAAATCAGCTTTGTTTCGTACAAATAATAAAAGAAAGAATTATATTTATTTTATTTTATTGTTGTGACTCACAATTCATAATTATCTGATATATTTGACAAAAACTAATTGATTGATTTAAAAATATGTGTGTATGCTTTCTATGCAAAAATTTGATTCATCAATTACTTCCTTTTCAGATAGTACGATTTGCACCAAATTTGTCTTAAACATTCTCCAAACTATCCTAGAGTTTTCTCTGTATATTTAATGAACATAGATAAAGCGGTTTCGGAGTCCAAAAGGAACATACGGACAAAGAGGCAAACATTTATATTATTTGGTATTTTAATTTATTTTATTGATAATGAGATCGTTTAGGTGATTGAAGATTAAATTAAAAGAGAAAGAGATAAATCCTGTTCTAGATCGACAGTTTTTAGGTGATACAAAAGCTTTTATAAGTTTGCCACCGGAAAGGTCGCCACATAAATATATATAGACTTCTTTTGTATTGATTGCCGATTTACACAAAGGACTTTACGTATAATCATCATAATATATGTAAATACGGATCACTTATTTTGTCATCTATTTTACGCCTAAATTCAACTAATCGATTTTGATAATAAAGATACCATTTTAATAGGTTTTCACTAGTAGATGTGCACAACATGTTTTTTTGTTTATATGATGTAGGATGTTTTGAGGGAAAAAACAATGAAAATTTTTCACAAACACAACTATATGAAAACCACACACACACTTCTCATTAAAACAAACACTACACATACCACTTCGATTAAATATTTTTTGTCTTTCTGTTGGTGGGGATTTCGATTTTTGACCACTGGGCGATCCTTGTTCAAATAAATGCGCTTTGCTAAATAGGAAAATGACATTGCAACAATTTTGGCTCTGAGGAATCATTGCATCATAAACACACTTACCCAAAGGCTTCAGCTGGTCTCCATTGATATCTTTTAATGTTGCGAACCACCAATGAAGAGCAAAATGTTTTGAAATATACATATGTGTCACTGTCCTAAAGTACTACATAGTTAGAAAGAGATTTCTGTATATTTGTCAAATTTTTTGATCTTTCATCTTTCATCGACCTCAATAAGTAAAATTGCATACAGTTTCCAGTCTCTGTCTTTGGTTTCGATGGGTCAAACTTCTTGGCTTCTTAAGTGAACTCAAAAACACTATTTTTTGTAAAAATTAAACTTCATATAAATTTTATGAAACTCAAAGTTTACTTCTTATATGATCTCAAATTATAACTCACCTGATTATTATCACAAAGATGTCAAAACAAAGAAAAACCAGTAAAAAAAAAAGACTAAATTTGGCTAAGCCGAAGTTGTAATAAATACTCTTCACGCCCCTCCTAGTAATCTGAGGGTCTTGAAATTTATATGGTTGGTGGATAGGAATTAGACACTTATAATGTCCAAATTTTAATTCGATAGTACAAAAAAGTTGTTCTAATAAGAACAGGAATTTGGATCCAGGTTTGTATGAGGTTAATCCAATGATTTTGAAATTTTCACGATTTTACTGATTCCGACAAATGTATTGTGTATGCTGAAAAGAAAGTTTCGTGCAGCTCACTAGCTCAAAAACTAAGGGACCAGTTTGCATACATAAAGACGGACAGACAGACATAGCTAGATCAACTCGTCTCATCTCGCTGATCAAGAATACGTATATATACTTTATATGGGGTCTCCGATAGCTCCTTCTATGTGTTACAAACTTCATGATAAACTTATAATACAAGTATTCACTGAGTGAAGAATATAATAAATGAAAAGAATTAGTATTCGCCTAGTGTTGTAAGAGTTTTGAAAAAGTTTAACGCCTAAACTGGAAAATTCTTTTCTTTTGTATTTATATTTTAATAGTTCTGTATATTTGTTGTTATTGTCGTGTAGTGTTAAACCGAAACAAGGACCTCGAACAGTCGTTGCTCTTGTTGTCATTGTCATTGTTTTTGTTCACTGCACCCGCATATTATTTTACAAAAGTTATTATACTTATATTGTTGTTTCTGTTGTTTCTTTTGTTATTTATTTTAGCTTTTGCATTCAATCTGCATATCTTCACCTTAAAAACAAAGCGAAAACATAAACTTCAAGTAGTGAAAAAAGCTGAAAAGAAAAAGAAGAAAATCAAGAATGGAGAAAGAAGAAAAAGAAGGAGGCGAAGGTTTAAGGGGGAAAAACAAACCTTTTTGTTTGAGTTTAAATTGCGAAAACAAGTTTGCTTTTCATTGCATTCTTTTTTTTTTTTCATTTCTTTTCTTATTTGTTTTATGCATTTTTCTAACTGTGCATGAGCGTGCATCAGTATCTCAGTATCTATGCATGTAGTATTTATGAATATTGTGTGTGTGTGTGTGTGTGTGTGTGTGTGTGTGTGTGTGTGTGTGTGTGTGTGTGTGTGTGTGTGTGTGTGTGTGTCTACTAGTACATCTCACTTACAAATTGTGTCAGTTTGTTAAACAACTTTGACGAATGACTAACTAACAAGACATGGCAAGGCGATAAATTGAAACGTTCCTTTTTCTAAACGTTTTACATTCATTTAAACTTCTGACAAGGCAACTAATTTTGAAAGTTTTCAATAAATTTTTGGAAACCAAACCCAACCAAAGACTAACAAAAGATATGAACTACTACTACTACATACTCAATACAGTACATAGTCGTAGTACTAAAGATCGATCAATCTTTGTTTGATTGTTCAATTTTATTGGAGTCCTGAACATTTAAACTGAATTTTGTTCTTCATATGAAGTTTAGATGATTTCAATTTTTTTCTTGTATTGTTATGTATAGGCATTGTGTGCCCAGTGGCAGTAATGTCGTTTTTCAAAAAAAAAAAACTTTGCCTGATCCTCTTACTACACTTTTCATAAGCTGCTACGCCTTTTACTTTCCCTTTTGCAGCATCGTCATCATCATCATCCACAATATTTACTTCTTCATTTTCATCAACTCAATGATGCTGCTGCTGATGGTGCTGATGGTGCCAAAAGCAACAGAAGGCCTCGTCGCCTTTTACAACACTTCCTCTATATTTATGTACCGTAACAAGTACCTACTAGGTAGGACTCAACTTCATTGATTGTCAGTGCCATGATTACCGACAATTGCCTCCGGTGGACAATAAGAGAGTAAATGTGTGTGTGTAGATGATGAGTCACTATGTGCATTTGTATTTGTGTTTGTAAGTATGCCTTTGTATTTATGGAGTGAGTTTTCGGTACTAACTCAACAACATGTGGCCGCCTATTTCTCACTTTCGATTTCAGCCCATCTACTATATCACCCAAGGATATATAATCTCCAAAGTCTATTGATTGTGTTTATGTGTGTGTGTGTGTGTGTGTCTGTCTATGATGCTTCCATGCTTCCTTTACCGTCATGTTGCCTTTTTGAAACATTTTTCCTCAATTCATTCATTTTGTCCTACGAGTATTCATTCTTTCATTTCATTTCGTTCATTTCGTTCATTTCTTCGTTATTCGTTTTATTTGTTGGTCTGTCTCTCTATTTGTATGTGTATTTGTTAGCTTGTTTGTTTGTTTACTTCTATGTTGCAACAATGAAGATTGATCACAGTTTGTGTGTTATTTTGTATGTTGCGCCTTTGCACTTAAACTCAGTTTTACTTTCCCCTGCCTGCCATCAGCAGCTTCATAGTACACACAAACATCAACTAGCAGCATCCCCCATTTCTCATTTATCCCACATATTTGCTCAATTTTTCGTATTTTTTAATTTTTTTGCTTACTTCCGTTTTTGCCCAAAATGGCTTCCTTTTGATAGTTTTTTTATTATTATTTTTTTTTTTTTTGAAAAATTGCATTCTCTGCTTAATATGAAAAATGAACAAAAAAAAAATAAAATCTTCATACAAATATTTGTTAAATTTTCTTCTTGTTATTATTATTATTGTTGTTGTTACTGCTGGTCAATGGTGGCAGTTAATTGCAACATTGTGTATTTGTGTGTGCAAGTTCTTGGAAAGTGAAGTTCAAAAAGGGAAAGCACACAAAAAGCAATTGTGTTTAAAAATTGAGTTTTTCCTGGAATGGAGAAAGTTTTATAAATAAAGTTATGAACTAATGAAATTTAAGAAATAAATTGAAAAAATTTTTGCTTAAGATTTGCTGATAAAACTGCAAAAGATTACATATTCTTCTGATATACTCATCTTTCATTAGTACTTAAAGATTATGGTAAAGAGATCCATAATAAAAATAATAATCTATAATCAGCTATTAGTGAGTGTAATGAAAGAACTGAATGATCAGATATTATTATTGTTACTTTGAGTGATGCAACATCCAAAGTAAAAATGACATTTGCAGCTTCGAGGAGGTGGCTTAGGCAGAATCACCTTAGTCTGCCGAAACATAAGGCCGAGTTGGTCCTTATGAGCTCCAGGAAAATGGTGGAAACACTCTCAGTGAGAGTTTGGAGCCATGTAATTAAGTCGGCCAAAAAAAGCAGCTGCCAACGCACAAAAACTGGCCCAAATCTAGAGGGACCCAAACACTTGCAACCAAGTCCTACCTTCGTGGTATACAGAGTGCTTACAGATTTGCTAACTTGATGATTTGCAGAGCGTATCGAAAAGTTGCAGATGATGTGGCAAGTGTACTTGCAGGCAGACTTCCAATAAATCTGAAAACTTTGGTTGCTAAGGACAAATACTTTACCCGAGCATCTTCCCAGATAGCAGACATGGACGACATTAACACCAGATACTTAAATATATGGCAAAACAGGTGGAGTAATAATTTACCATAACAAAAGGAAAGATAAATTCATAGATCTAAAAACTAAGCTATTGTTATAAGAAGTTGTACAAGTTCTATCGCTCAGTCATAATAATAATAAAGTGGAAAATGTTGCGTTTAAGATTTCTTGATGTAATTGTAAATTCTTATATCCTCATCTCTCATAAATAATAAGGAGATCCATAATAATAATAATAATAATCTGAGTATTCTGATATCTAATATTAGAAGGTAAAGTTTTGAGATTTTCAGGTGAAATTTTCCAAATGATTTTTATGTGTTTCATATCCATTAAATTGAAAAGAACCAAGAATCTTCTCTTTACTTTTGATTTCCTACTTAGCATATTCATATCTTTACGATAAGTCAAATCAGCAGCACTTGCCGAACCATTTGTTGCGTGTTCCTGGCACATCCTTGGGTGTTCTGATGAAGGAAAAAGAAAGAGAAAATACGTGGGTCAATTAATAAGTCCTTAGAAAATCCGAAATATTTAATTTTTTTTTTTTTCTAAATTTTGTCCATCTCTAATCATCCGCGATTGCTCACACGCGACCATAAGCATAACCGTGTTGTGGCCAATGTTTGGCATTCATTCAAATTCATTGCTCATGTTAAAACCATCAAATATCATTTAAAGTTGCTCAATAGTCAGATAAAACTATTGACAGGCAGCCTTTCCCATAAGACAGAAATACACTCCACACTATTGAGTTTTAAAAATAAATTTACTTTTAAATGTTTTTCTCAAATAAAATCTAAAATTTATAGCATAAAAGGAACAAAAAAAATTTAATTTTTATTTATTGCATGCAAATATGTACCACAAATAAATTTTTCATATGTAAAGAATAAAATATCTTCCATTATGTTTATTGTAAAGAATATTTGATATTATGAATACAACATACGTGTATAAATATATCAAAATAAAATATTTATATGCGCATTTGTTGGAAAAATATAAAAAAGCAAAATGCTTTCAGACATTTTTATTAAGATATAAAAATGTGCAACCTTGCAATGTTGCAACTTAAGATGAAGTACACTAGCAACAAACGAGGATGTTACATGCTGCTGCTATTACTTCTGCTGTTTGCTCTAAGCAAATAAGAGATTGTTCCACTTGCTAAATGTCCTTCCTAATGCTGTTGGCATTAAGACAAAATGTACAATGATGATGATGATGATGAGGTAGAAGCAACAAAAGAAGGAAGATAGTGTGGCCTGACTGTGCCTGCCTTAGAAGAAGTGTAAAAAAGACAAGTAACACAAATAGTAGGAGAATTGAAAGTAAAAAAACTATTTCTATATATAAGTAAGTATAGTAAAAAATGAAAAATCAACAAGGCACACGAGTGAACAAAAATGGAAAACAAATAGTGGAACAACAAGAACAAAAGTAAAACGAAATGGAAAACAATGATAAGTGCTGCCAACTCAATGCACCAGCAAAGTGTTGCATGTTAACTGTCACAAATGACAAAAAAACGAACCAACATACAAAAGCTGGAGGAAAAAGTCATTCTACTACTAAATGCAAATACATAAAAGCAAACGAACGAAAAAACTAGGTAGGCAAGATGGAAAAATGTCGAGCGCATTGAATAAGGAGACAAGGAGACTTTGCCTATGGCTACTTGACCAAGCATAAGCAAATTTAAACAAAACTATGCCATGCCATGCCACGCCACGCCAAGTCATGCCGTGCCGTGTTCTGATTTTAAAAGCCAAGTTAGCGGAGCAAATCAGTGGTGCTGTTGGTTAGCTTACTTTGGCGACAGTTGGTGGGTGAGTTGGTGGTAAATAGATTTCGAGGTTGCCACCATCAAGCTCCAAGTGACAAGAATTCACTCAAAATGGCAAATATCGCATTATTCTATGCTAAAAAACAAAAACAACAATGCCAAAGAGGTTGCGGACTGCGGATCAAAAGTTGTTAGCCTCGTGTCTGTGAAAGAGGGCAAATGTTAAATGCAACAGGTGGTCAACTTGGGTTGGTCCTTTGTGTCTTACTCCAATTTACACTTCACTACTCTCCAAGGAATGTGCACCGCATAACCGTTAATAAAATAAGATAATCATTATGACATAATAATGATGCTTATGCTGACAATAATAATGATGAAAATATAATGATAATGATGAGATTTACTGATGTTACTAGTGCTGCTGCTGAAGCTGACTGCATGACTAACGCTAATGAAGCGCATTGCATACCATGAAGTGACAAATGAAAATTGGAAATTGCATTTCCCAAGGAATGCGCCAATGTAGTAAAACGTACACAAAATACAACGATGGTGCACAAGCAGTCAAATGCCAAAATGGTGGAATAAAATTGGAAAAAATAAAAAAAAAAAAAACACTAAAAAATGTGCATAAAATTGTGACGCTGTGGAAAATTACGAAAAATAAATGGAAGCGGAAAAATTTGTAAAAATGGTGACAAAATTATGAAAAATAATCATAAAATAAAATATTCTTTACAAAAAAAAAAAAAAATTATGTAGATTAGAAAATTGTGAAGTACTTTTAAAGCAGGAAAATGTAGAATAATATCGTAAATTGGTTATTTTATTGTGTAACCTTTAAGTTGAAGAACATTATATGGTTGCCCTACATATTTTTTAAGAATGTGTAGACCAAGGCTATCCAACCCACAGCCCAAATCATGTATTATTGCGGTCCATTGTGGCCCATTTGCGGCAGAAGTGACAAACACAGAGACGAAATAATAATATAATATAATAATCTCGTTTGTTTTTTTTTTTTCTTTTTTTTGTTCATCACTCAACAGAAATGAAGGCGGAAGAATTTGTTTTTTTGCTTCTTAAGATATGCTAATATATTGTACTTTGGCCCAGGGAATCAAAAAGGTTGGACATAGACCAATTGCAACAACTTTTGAATCTTCGAAGTTCAAACTTGGCAACTAATACAACGAACTATCGTCCCTTGATGCTACTAAATTTATCTACAAAGAAAATTAATTAATATAAATTTAATCTAAACAGCTTCATGTTATATTCTCATTGAGCTTTATCCTGCTACTTTGTTTTTAAATTTTGAGTGCAAAACAAATTGTATACTTTTCACTTGTACAGCATCTTTCTGGCATTTCTTTTCCCGATCTAATGGGATTGAAATATCTTTTCTATCTATAAAAGAGGAGGCCATTTACTGTTTGTGGCTATTGTTTGAGAAAACGGTTAAATATTTTGTTTTACTTTAAATTGCATGCGATAGAGGGAATTGAGGGGAATGCCTTTTTTTCTTTCTTTGTTTCATGTGTGTGTGTCATGTCTGAGTATGTTTTTTTGATAAAAATATCAATTTTTGTAGTGTCTGTAGTGCTTCTCAAACTATCAGCTGTCAGTTTTGTGATTCTGCTCCGACAGGAACTTTTACATTTTTAGAAGCATAAGTTTAAACTAGACAACTGCGTGGTTTCACTCACAACTGAAGTACAATAGAATGAACTCGAATTGAATTGAATTGAATTGAATTGAATGAGAGCGAAACACGAAATGAATGAACATGAATGGGACTGTATTTTGAGTTCGAAAGCATGAAAGAAATAGCGTGCAATACGAAATAAATACATCGGCACAGCCGAGACATTCGAATTAATTCGAATCATTCATTCATTTCGTTTGTCGTACAAGATAATAAGCGCAGCAAAAGACGCCGATGAGTCTGTAAGTAGTTGTATATTTTAAATAAAGTTTTCCATTGCTTTTTGTTGTTTTCTTTCTTCTTTTTTGTTACGCACAGCAAAACAAAAACAACCCTTAATCTTTTGCAAAAAAGTGAATGCATTCGAATTAATACGAAACCAACCTCTCATTCGAACTCATTCAATTTGTTTCTCTTTGTTTCAATGTTGTGCGACTAAATCTGACGTGAGCGCACAAATTCACTCGAATATATTCGACGTCGCATTCTATTCACTCAATTCATTTTGAACATTGTTAATTCGAACGTTGTTTTTTTGCATTCATGCAGACCTCTAGTTTAAACACCTGCAATGCCAGTTTTTTTTGGTTTAAATTGCATGTGATAGAGGGAATTGAGGCGCAATGCCAGTCTTTGGGAATGTGTGGAATTAATTAAGAATATCCTGTGTTTTCCCATGGCCAACTATATGTTGCATGTTCACCTTCAGCTTTGTTTACTTTTACGAAAGTTAAAAAAAAATAAAAATGTTGTTTATCAATAAATAAGATATAATTGAAATTGTTGTTTTTTCTTTTGAGTTTGAATTCGTATAACACGCTCAGGGAAGCGGGACGGATCCACTATTAACTTATAAAAACTGTAATCATAGTCAGTACCAAGTACATTACACAATACAACGAAATCAGGCTTTTTTTTTTGTTGCATAAAATATTTTAATGGTCGCTTACTAATTCGAAGTTACTGATTTCGAATCTACTACCCTTAGTTTTATTATATCAGCTTCTTCCATTCATATTAAACCTGAGTTCAGACAAGTTCACAGGGGGCATATTTGACGATCGATACATTTTCAAATTGGGGAACGTCACTAATTTCAGCGGTTCAATGTTAAAAAATTGAGAAGTACGCATGTTGATGAGTACGTGGGGAGCGTTGAGGAGATATTGTCTCACTTTAAGCTATTTGGATGCAATGTGAGCATCAAAGTACACTTCCTTCACAGCCATTGTAGATTATTTTCAAGAAAATTTCGGTGACATGAGTAAAGAACAAAGAGAACGATTCCACCAAGATTTCGTTCTATGAAGCAACGATCATGGGTCACTGGAATGTGCATTTGCTAACCGATTATTGCTGGAGTATTCACAGCAGCGTTTTGTCATTTAAACATCATAGAACATCATATAAAAGAAATTTCAAGAGCTTATAGTTTCTTTTTAATAAAATATTTTTTGCGTCAGAGTATTTCTTCTAAAAACAAACACTCTTCCTTTTTGAATTAAACTAAAAATTATGTATAAAAATACTGATAATAAAATTAGCTTAGAATGGTATAAAATATTCCATGCATCCGACATGATGTTGTTATCAATGTGTCATCATGTGTTATCAATTGGTTTTCAATTCTGCTTCCCGTTGCTCGTCTGTTTTTGACCAATGGCTCTTAGCTGAGCATACTTTAGTTTGATATATTTAAACTTTTATGTGATTCCATAGGTCATTCATAGTATAGTAAGGCTTCCCTATCTATTTATCATTTAAGGTTTATGAAATATTGTTCCACATTCCAATTTAAAAAAAAAAAAAAATCACTTGAATAAAATAAAAAAAATTAAGCCTCTGCAAACTTCGCCATGTTTCTATGAAAAAGAACAAACTAAAGTGTTAATGCATTTATATGAAGTGTGAAGTTTAAAAAAAAAAAGAATTTATATTAATTTAATTTAAGAAAATAAAAAAAATATTTTATAAAATATACACAGAACCAAAAACCAGCAACTGCAAAAGCTCAAATAAAAATATCACAGTTGCAGTTGCATGTGTAGAAAGTGCGATATTTTTAATTCATGCGCGTTTTAATGCAATTTGCAAGTGTTACAAAAAAAAAAAAAATGTGTAGAGACTGTGACCAGAATCAACACCAGCACCACCAGAACACATGATGACTTACGCCTTCTCAACAACACCAAAAAAAAAAAAAAAAAAAAATAAAATGAAAAGTGGAAGAAAAAAATTCAAATGAAAGCAAAAAGAAATGCAACAACCCAAATACGCGTTCTATGACAATAACAAGCTCCTAAAGCCAACTGAAATCTTTTTTTTTTTTTTTTTTTTGTTTAACAAATTTAACAGCAGCAACAACAGAAACAAGGACAACAACAATCGAAATAAGCAACAATATCAACAGAAATAGTTAGTAGTTGTTGCAGTAGCAACTTTTGTTGTTTGTTGCCAAGCGTGTCATACATTTTTCTTATGCATTTTCCTATACACATTTTACTGTTTTAACTATTTTTGTTTTTGTTTTCCATTTTCATTTTAATTTTTTTATTTTTATTTGTCAAACTGTGAAAGCGAACCCGTTGAATGTGCATCGCTGCTTGTTTCGTTTATTTGCATTTTTTCCTATAAATTTTATTGTTGCATACTTTACGGGTGTTCACTCGTCGATGTGTCTGTGTACGTGTTTTTGACAGATTTCCAAACGATCTGGCAACGTTAGCAATTGAAAATGCAAGTTTTTTGCAATTGTCTGTCAAGTGAGAAGCAAATGCAAACTACAATTTGTGAATAACTACAGAGGCAACATCGTCAATTGCTATGCTACTACTATGCAAAGGATATCAGAGGATATCGTGTTTTAGATTTAGCATTGCGTTTATTTAAAAATGATTTCTCAATGCTTATGGATTTATGTAAATCTGATTTGATGGAATTTCTCTTCGAAATCTTATGCATAGATTGACATGTTTTAATGGCTTTCAATTTGAAATCAATTAGAATTTTCACAAAGCTTTGCTAAAATGTTCTTGTTACTACAATACTAACTACATAACATTATAATCGTACAGCAATTAAATAAAAAAAAAAAAAAAACAAAAGAATAAAAGAACAGAGATAAAGCGAACACGAATAAGAAAATGTCTTAAGCCACCATGAAAGAAGAATCTTTTCCTTCATTCAAATGCAATTAGTACTTTACCAATTAATCTAAGCTGTGCACAAGCATCCAAGCAACCCATTCACTCCCATCGACTAATAAAACTAAATAATAACAACAGCACAAGACCCTAGCTACTTGATGATACTTTATGTAGTTTTCTCTATCCATCTTATTCTATTCTTTTCCTATTATGAAATGACTAACTTTATTTTTTTTACTTACCTTCTTTCTTACACCTCTATGAGCTCCTTGCTGGCCATCATCACTGTCATGTTCATTAGTAGTTAGATAGCGTTTTCAACACTGTTTCCTCTGTTATTCTTCCTCTCCCTCTCTCTCTCTCTCTCTCTCTCTCTCTCTCTCTCTCTCTCTTTCGCTGTTTGCTCTAACATTTGTTCATAACTTAATTATATATAAGAAATAAAACATAAACCTGCCTGCACCTTTAAACTCTAGGCTACATATACAATACTTTCTCTTACTTTCTTTAACTCTTTTGCACTTTTCTTTCATTGCCTTAGTAATTGAACTGATACTTTCTCTCTCCTCTCTTTTGTTAACTCGCTCACTCTCAATTTATTGTCTGAACTTTACTAATTGAGTTTGTCGGAATGAGTGAGCGTGGAAATGAAATCATGCTGTGTATTTAATTGCATTTCAAAAGATGTCTTTATTGGATTTTCGAGTTTGTACGTTTCCTTTCGTTACTTGCAATTGCTTATTTGCTTCCTTCCTGGTTTGCTTTTGTTTCATTCATGTCCTTTGTAATCGCGTCGCTCAGCTGTCCTAACGAACGAACGAAGAAGAATGAAAACCAATGAATGATCTGTTTTAGTAGTGTACTAAGTATATACTACATATGTATAATAAAGCGCGTCCTGATTGCTACTTCGTTAGACATGAGCAAAAAATCACAGTAAATGAATTGATCACTGTGATTGGGTAAATCTTAGTCACTTTCAATGATTCAATTGCCATCCAAATATCATTGTTTTTTCCATCTAAAACTCTCGTTGTGTGGATTCTATGGGAAAGTTGCGGAATAGTATTTTTATAGGCTATTCACCCCGAAAGTTAATCGATTCTATGTTGAATCGAACATTGAATCGGACAACAACCACAAGGAAAAATGACAGTTGTTGTTGTAGAATGTGAATCGATTCAGGTAGATACAAAAATAAAATTGGCTGTGAATCAAAACAGGACTGGCAAATTTCTGTTCATTTTCGGATAGGAACAGACAGACTTCCGCTCTTTTTTTCACTTCTCACTTGTCACAACTTGTCACTTGTGTATAAGCAAAAAAAAACCGCTGTTTATGATCCAGAATCGCCGATCTGAACGCAAAATCGATTCACATTAAAATAGTTCGGTGTGAATAGAATAGACTATTAGAGAAAACAATAAATTACTAGATTGAAATTATAGACTATAATGATTTTATAGATAGTAGGCTATTTTTTTTTTTTTTGCAGAATTTAATATTATTGCCTAGATTCGAGATATTACTTCTCTTTTTTGAGTAGTAATAGCGCTTCAAGGTTCTATACCAATAGTATGAGATACTCCGCGATTTCCACCTTATAGGAACAAGCCCCTGCTAAGCTGTGCTCTCTTGGTATATCTATGAGTGTAATAGTCAATACTTATCGTGTCTATGATAGACATGTATCTTATATATTAAAATTAGTATTTTAAATTGTTCGTATGTTATGCGCAGCCATACCATCCATTTGATTGCATTGACATTTTTTGAAAGTCTATGGTTAGTTCCCGACTTGAACATAGGATAGTTTTGGTCCCGATATAAGTCTGCATTCTCGAGATCTGCTGTATTCAAACAACCCCAACCCCTAAAAGTATTCTACAAATAATTTACTAAAATATCACTTTAATTTTCTGATACTCAAACTGTGTGTGTTCTTTGTTGACACTTAAAGTGTAACAGAGCGAATATAGTGATGCTTGCGGAACAGGATCAGGTAACTAGTTATTCATAAAACCCACATAAACTTTAGCAGTTTCGCTAGTGATTTTGGCCTGCATCCAGTCCAGTTGCTTAAGATTTCTTTCATACGTCTTTTGTAAACTGTGATCTGAAAAATTATTATTATTTCACTCAATAAATAGAAACTGTGATTCCCCCAATTACAGTTTATAATCATAGATAGACGCCAAATTAGCTGTCTTTATAGTGATTGTTAAAAAATAGTTTAACTCACTACTAAAATATAATAAGTTTCTCATACAAGTGGAAAAGAGAACTCTAAGTGAGAAGTAGGAAAAAAATGCTTCCGATATCCTTTATTGTTGGTTCGTTCGTTCGTTCGTTCGTTCATTTGTACTTCTCGCAATTAGTGCGTCTGTCAATTTGCAGTCATCGCTTTGCGTGACAGGTTGGCACTATATTGGACTTGGACGTGGACGTGCGTTGAATTTACGTTTATTCATTTTCTCTCATCCGTCCGTGTGCTTTGGTCATCTTTAATTGCATTAAGTCACTGCACTGCATTGAATTCTTTTTCTCCTACAAAAAAAAAAAAAAATTACAAAAAATGGTTTCATTGCTATTAACACT
Organism: Amiota mariae; assembly: GCA_035041805.1. NCBI lineage: Eukaryota > Metazoa > Arthropoda > Insecta > Diptera > Drosophilidae > Amiota > Amiota mariae. The sequence continues at coordinate 348,206 of JAWNKV010000003.1, forward strand.
CAACAACAGCAACAGAAAGAAACACTAACAAATTGCATTATCCAATGCAACGCGAGGCTCTATTTGTGACGCCGCATACAACTATAAACGCAGTGAAAAAATATACTTAAAAAAATGTCAAACGGCATATAATTAATGGGTTGGCCACTCTTCAACATGCACATAGTCCACATAGTCACACTTAAAGCTAAGCCGTCATGCCGCTTAATTTATGAGATGCCGGAAACATCTTGACTTAAGCTTGTTTTTCTATTTGTTTGCTGTTTGTTTGTTTGTTTGTAACTTTTTATTTCATTACATTTGCCTTTTTGCATAAGTTTTAGTATTTCTGTTGAATGAGAAAAAATTATATTACATATTTAACAATTATGCAAAACACAAAATCTAGAAGAAAAAAAACTTTAAAGCACAATCATCACACATGAAGTGTAGCCAAGTTTCTTCAAATGTTACAGTGCATGGAAAATTTATATAATAACGAGCGATATCGACACACGATGATGCTCACTCACAGTTGACAACTTAAAATTCTATTGCAAAGCAAACTATAGAATAATCTAAAGCACACACAACAATAAGAACAACTAACAAATACGAGGGGCATTCAATAAATCTAATTTAATATGGCACCTACATCTTCCCCAAGACCCCGTGTCAGGAAAACGAACGCCATTCAAAAACAAACATACTGATTCATGTATAAGCAGATCGAAGACCTCAAATGTGCGTGTCTTTGTAGGGTTACGTACCCAAAGGGTGCCAACTGGACCCTATTATACTAAGTTTATGCTGTCCGTCTCATGAACCGTAATAGATTGCAGTAGAGTGAAATTGTACATTGGCTTCATCGTCATTGCTGTTTTTTATTTATTAAAATTAATTATAATACTTAAAAAAAAAAAAAGTTATACTATAACTAATGAAATATACGAGTATATAGCTAGCTACTAGGCCTTGGACTCTAGGTTAGGTTAACCTGGCAGCCCTCAGACGAGAGGCTCACTTAGGCACAAAGACATTATGGCCCATTGGACTCTAAGAAATTATAAATTATTATATTAAATCTCACAATTTTCTATATTAGCTTTGTAAACTGTGATAAGGGCTGATGAGGGATTAGAGTTAGGAAGGAGGGCAATTCTGATACTTTGAAAATGAGGGCATTGATCCAAAAGGTGCATCATAGAAGATGTGCCAATATCCCCATTGAGTAAATAAGTATGAACGATGGCACTGTGACCAATTCGAAGTGTAGTGGAAACGTTACATTTTCTTCTGGAGCAACTATCCGTGTAGTGTGGTTTCTCCAGTTGTGGATTAACAACTTTATAGCTGTGTTGAAAAGCCAGCCAGTCTTCATATTGACGAGATTTCAGGATACCTATGATTGACTTGTGCATGTCCTTCTCGACGGAAGGAATTGTGATTACTGATACTAGCTGTAAGCCATTTAATTTTCGGCGATCTCTCTATGGCTAGATACCCAGAATATTTTGATAGATGGGTTCTTAATGCAAGCGTAACGAATTTAGCAAATAGTATGGTTCCGATTGCTAAAGTTTTTGATAGCATCGACTGTAGAGAGGCTGTCAGTGCAAATAACACATTTCCCTCTAGGTTTTTTTTCGCAATTTATACTGCATTTACGATGGCAACTGCTTTGGCCATTGCTATTTAAAGTCGAGCTGTTTAAGTAAATAAAGTTCTGTGATCTCAATTAGAGTGTAAGACTAAGACGCGTGAGTGCGCGCGAGTTCGATCCTACGGTGTTTTTTTTTTTTAATCTTTTTATATTTTTCATTTTATTGCAAATAAAATTATTTTTAAAAAAAAAGGAGATAATGTTAAGGAAAATATCTCTATTAATCGAATACATACATTGTACAATGGTACGGAACTCTCGATGTGTGAGTCCGCTTCACACTTGGCTGATTTGTTTTTTTTTTTTAATTATATGGAAGATCAGCAGAGCTCAATTAAGAGGTTTGATTTATCTACGGCCCGCGAGCTAAAGCCGGGCAGCCAGTGTCATCATCAATCCGGCCGGTGACAGCTAATGGCTTATTGTTGTTATGATAAGTTGGAACTTACTGTGTTGGCCCTTGGAACTTACTGTACTAATCAGTATGGCCCCAAGGCTAAAAAGATTGGAGGCCAACAAAAAAATCTTTAAAAAGTAGGTTGAAAGATTTCATTTTAGTTTCTCTACTGTCCAGATATAACATCCTCTGATTTTCATTTGTTGGGTGTGCACAAGGAGACACATTATTGAAAAAACCTTCAGCAATAACGATCAGGTCAACGATTTTATTATAGGAAAGTAAAAAAAAATATACAATTATAACTTTTATTATTGAATGACCCTCGTAAAAAAAAGTTAAATAAGCTTTCGTGTGTATTTTTCAAGTTAATTTTACTTTAACAATAATAAATTGTTTACTTCTCATGTAAATTTTTTGTTTGTGTAGAAATTTTGCATCGCTTTGATAATCGTTTGATGGTGCACTGCAGTTAGTAGTGTGAAGTGTAAGTATTTCAACCTTTGTTATTGTTACTGTTATCGTTGTTATTATTATGATTGCAGTGTTAACATAACCAAAAAGCCAAACAATCAAAGCAACAAACAAACAAAACAACAAAACCAAAAACAAACATAAACATAAACGTAAGCAACTTGAACGAGGTTATAAAAGTCAATTGTTGTGTGACCATGATGCATGTGTGTTAAAGTATCTGAGTGGGTGGATGTGTGTGTGAGTTACTATATATAATGTAAACGATCATACAAATGCCATCTTATATTTCCAGTGCATTATGCTTTGTCAAAGTGTCCCTTTCAACTTTTATATGATTTAAACTATTTTTGTTTTATATTTATTTTGTTTAAATAGAAATAAATTTCTGCTGTATTTTAAAAAAATATATAAAAGTAATTTAAGATAATTTTTCAGAGCTACACTTATACCTCATTTTGAGAAAATTGGTTTCTCAGACTTTTAATAAGTTTATACTAGAATGAAACAGATTTCCGGTAACTATCCTTTATATGGCCTATCCGTCCCAAATATAGAGCAAATTATGATGAATGAATACCAATTTCTCTATATTAAGAGGCAACAAACTAGTCTTTGTATACAATAACAGCTTCCGAAACAGTCTTTCGCTGTATACGCTCCTTCAGGACGCTGGAAAAAATTATAGGCGACTTTGATAAGTTTGGGTATTGCACAGTAATAGGTGACCACCAAATATAATGTTCACGATCGTGACCAATGCGCACTGACTTCAGATAAAAAATAATCTCCGTTGCAATCGTGTTCTTCTTGATTGTGAGACTAAAAACAATCATCTTTCGCTTTACTTACTTTTACCACCATTGTATGTATTTAAGTGTCTGTAATAAGACAATGAAGCACTAACTTGGCTGGCGAAAAGACCAGAATTCACCCCCTACAAATATTCGCTTGTAAAACGTTATAATTGGCTATTTTCGGATGGCTATCCGGGGGCCGGATATCCGGCTTTCCGGCTATAAGCTTGGCCTCATCTCTAGTTTATACGACATCCAAATTGAATTTGCTACACCAATTGGAGTCATCCTAGTTCGTGTTCTAATTGAAGCCACTAAAGAGACTGAACAACAAATAATAAAATAATAAAAGGCACTTCAAAAAGTGTTAAGACCAAGGAAGCTTACAACCTTTATGGGTGTCTTCATTGACTATGGAGACCCCCTTGGTGGGTGTCTCATCGTTGACACATGGCAAGGCGGGCGGTATGTTCAGGCGCGAATTACTAAGTCGACTCCCGCACTGTTGCTGCCGTCCCATTAATAATTTGTACAGATAGAAAGTGAGCTCTCGCCGCTAGCATTGACTTTAGATCGATGTCTTTGCTTGTGAAGGAAATTTTATTTTTTACTGATTACTTGATCACTCATTCATTATTTACTTTTTTTTCGGTTCTAAAAGAATTTGCTCAGGGTTACTTCTAGCAAATCTTTACACTAAAACAAAAAAAAAAAAAATTGTGCGAGTCAATCCGAACTCAGTCAATTTGGATTTGGCTGTCGTATAAACTTACTTACTGAGTACTGTTGATTTTGTAAGGAGAATATTGAAACACAAGTACTTATTCATTGTAAATGTTCTACAATTGCCATACGAGTATGTTAGCGGCAGCATCATATTAATAACTTGATATCATATTAAAAGAATAGCAGACAAAGCCAAAAAATTGAATTGAATATATTCCCGGGAGTCCTTTGTTCAACAGTGGACACTATTGGTTGGATAATGATAGCATCATGGATCTGTAGAACCTTCCGTAAGGGAACGGATACCTCAAGTTGCAAAAAAAACTTTACCTTATAGAAATAATTAACACATTTATATGGTGGATATTTCTTCTACCGCCTCACTCTCTGACAAATGATTTGTATTCTTTTCCTTTTCCTTTGCAAAATAGTTCAGCTTTTTTTATTTATAAAAATACAATACATCAAGTATTTATATGAAATCTATGTCATTTAGTGGCCCAAACTTGACCTCTATGGGAAATATTTTCTAATTTTTGAAAAAGTTTCATTTCATCTCCTTTATCGTATCAGAATACATCGGAAAGACACCATAAAAATTTTACTATCGCGAAGTGTTAACATATTTAATTGTTTTGTTTATTATTATTTCCTTTGCTTATATTTTTTTATTTTTTTATGTCTATTTTAGGGTACAAGTGTGAAGCATCATTTTTTTGTTCATTTTAATGGCGGTCAAAAAAAAAAATCCCAAGAAAAATTTGAATAAAACAGTAACAAACACTTAACATATTTTCGTTTTTTTTTTTTGTTTTTTCAACATAAAATTTTGCACATTTGTTTTTATTTAGTCACATTAAAATTTTGTCGTTTATCCTTGAATGTTGTCAGACTGTCTGTGTGTCCTTGTATTGTCCTCATGCTTATAGGTTTTTTACATTTTATTATTATTATTATTATTTGACCATCTTTTTTTATTATTGTAAATATTTTCCCTTTTGCCATTTTTAGCTAAAAGCTATTTGCATGTCTAATTGTTGTCTAAACAAAAAAGCATCCTTGCAGCAGCAACAACAAGCACAAATACAATTGCTGCTGCGTCCTTTGCTAACCATTAGTGGAGTTAGTTTTATGCATTCATGACGTCATCATCATTGTATGTAGTTTTAATAATTACCATTTGAATATTGCTTTAAACCAGACAAAAACCATTATTCATTTTGGCAACTCGTTCACTTGTGCATTTAGTACTATTCTGTGTACACCTGATGTCGTCGCTTTTAGTGTTTGCTTTCATTTTTTGTTCTTCATTTGACAGAGTCTAATGAGTTTTTGAAGAGAATCGATTTTGAATTGGTTCGGTAGTATTTTGTTGAAAAGAAATAGTTTTTTGTGCAAAAGTTGTAAGGGCTTGTGAAAAATGAATTCAAATGTCAGTCAGAAGAAATTTTGAAAGGCAGAAGATGATGAAGTAATCAAAACTTTTGAGTTTATTATTGAAAGCATAAATTATGTCTGCTCTTTGTTATTCCCTATTCCTTAAAGGCTTTTCACACCGCGGACGTGAATCGATTCTATGTTGAATCGACCATAGTTCGGACAACAACAACAAAGGAAAAAACAGAAAAAAAAAAATCTGAGTGTTGGAAAATTTTTGGTCATTTTCGACAGACTTCCGCCCTTTTTTTCATTTGTCAAAGTGTGTCTGAATGCAAAACCGATTTACATTGAATCCGTTTGGTATGAAAAGGCTATTAAACTTCCTTCCTTGATCTCTAATTGTGGATCAATAATAAATTAGTCCAACTGAAGGGGAATGAAACTAATAATATGTAATATCATCATTCTAAATATTGATTAATTAATGAATAATGTTTGGATATATCTCAAATTTGGATAAAAATAAATCATAAAAGAATTTTTTTTTTGTTTACTGGATATTTCCAGTTTTTTTGGTATATTTTGTATATTTTTTTGTTGTGATTTTTTCAAGTTTTATAATTTTTTTTCTTACTATCGTAACTATGGGAAAGGACGCATTTCTCGCCTAACCAATTTTTACGATAAAGTAAGCCAAAGGTACAAAGTTTGTACTACAAACACAAAAAGTAAAACTTTACACGCAAATCTGATAGTAGAAAGTTTGAGAGGCACAGTTTCACTGAGGATGGAGCTCTAGCTAAACCTCTTATACTGACATCTTCTCTTCATAGACTCAAGATGATGAGCACGATGACATTTCTTAACATACACATATGCCTTCTAAGATATAAGCAACTTTAGTTTGTCCAGTTGGTAACGAAAGCCTTTTAAATAAAAAAAAGAATCTTATTTTATACAGAATTAATGAAATATTCGTTTTTAACTTACTGCAATCAGTGGTAGGAGTAATCAAGACCAAAAACTGATAATGTGCCTTCCAATTATGTAGGCAACCGTGCAAAGATCTCATCGTATACTCAACAAGCAAATCTTATAAGCAATATGATGGCAATGCATAAATCCACTAACTTACAAAGATCGAGATCCTTATAAACATCAATCACAGTGTAGGGTAATGATGAAAGCAATGCACTGTTTTTAATGTCAATGTCGTAGATGTTCTTCAAGTACACCTATATTCATCAATTGGTAACCAAAGTCTGAAAAATACAAAGCATCTTACTATTCCGAATAAATGAAATATTAATTATTAACTCACCGTCAGTGAATATTGACTGACACAATGCATTATAACTGGATTAATCAAAACCAGAATCTTTTACTATAGAAGTTAGAAAGATACAAACAACCTTACTTTCTTTTTCTTCAATTTCACATGCATATGAGCGATTTCACTGAGGATGATGATCTTGCCAGATGCCGCATCTACTGACACAGTATCATAATAGGCTCAAGACTAAAACCTAATTTGTCCACTTAGTAGCTGAAGTCTTATATCTGGAAAAAAAGAGATAGGATCTTTAATTGTTGGTAGAATAATTTATATAATTTTTGTATTAACTTACATAACTGCTGAAAGGCAAAGCCAAAAAAATCTGATGATCAAAATCTTTCCTTCTCATATAAACACAACCTTAACTTGTACAATTGTTGCCCAAGTTCTCATATCTGAAAATTAAATGGGGTCTAAAATTATATGAAATGAATGTGGAATAAATTAATTTACTATGTACGAGTATATCAACTTAAACATCTATGCCACCTTAGAAACACTACAAACCTAATGCATCCATTTGTTAGTGAAAGTCTTACACCTGAAAATGATATGAGATGTTCAATATATAAAATCTAATTATTGAGAACAAATAAAAAATATAGGTACTCACCGTAATAAAAAATATACATATTGTCTATGAGAAGATATTCAAATAATTTACAATCTATAATATTGTATCACAAAAGCAATTTTGAACAACTCTAAATATCGAAAAATTCATTTTCAACATCGTTGACCATCCTCTGTTTTTAGTAAAGACAAAAAAAAAATTATTGTGAATTTCGAAAAAATCATAAATAAACCCAATATTTAAAGAGATTTTATTTTTAGTCACTCCTCCTACTTACCAATGTCAAACCAAACACAAAGAATTTTTGCTTTACTTTTAATTATCCACCCCTTTTGCACACCACTCGTCGTTTGTGCCTATCACTTGTGGTCACTTGGCAAGCCTTTGTGATATAAGTATTAGAAAAAATACAATATCGTAAATAATAAATACATCATCATTTCCTCCTCCTCCTACTCCTCCTCTCTTACCTGTTTCTCGAAGCGTTTTCTCTGATTTATATCCAAGCGACACCATGCTCTTGCCGCCTTCATTATGAGATCTCTTGGCTTAAGTCCGCAATGACTTTTTCGATACCATCTCAGGAAATTTAGATATGCATTGGGTTGGACGGGCCCGGGCCTGCTGCAATTTTTTCGCCGACGAGTCCTTTTCCTCTTGCGTCTGCAAATTTTCTTTTTGCGTGCACATGGAGTTCTCCGTGGCCGGCACTTTGGCTTTCGCGCTACTTTTTTCCGACGACAAGCTGCTCGTTTTCTTTTCTTAGCACATTTAGCTCTTTTCCTTTTCTTGGGACATGATTTTCTTTTCCTCTGCTTAGGACATGTTTTCCTCTTCCTCTGCCACCAAAACGCATCACAAACAGGCTCAGGAACATTAGGAGAAGGGGCCTCTTTTCTATCTTTATCAACACCTTCATGTGGCTCTTTGTTTGTTCCTTTTAAATCATTAGAGTCTGATGCACATTCAAGCATTTGTGGATAAAGATTTCCGCTTTCTTCTTTCTGATCCTGTAAAGAAAATGATGTCCCCACTGTCTTGCTACAATTTTGATCTTCTTTACGGCTTGGATTACTACTGGATACGTCAGGATCATCCATCATATCGTCGACACTATTCGCTTGTATTGAACACGTCGCGTGTTCTTCCTTATTTGCATTATTAGTATCTACATGGTTTGACTGTTCCATTGATGAAGATGATGATGGACACAAAGCGCATTCTGAGCAGCAGCTTATTATTTCCAATTCATCCATAAAATCCTGATTAGTATCATTAGGGTATACAATTTCTTCTGTTTCAGAGCTTTTGTTTTCATCTTCATTTGATAGAAGAGATTCCTCAGATTGTTTTTTATCTTCAGCCTGTGAATATATAATTCGAATTTTGCCATATATTTTGTTATTTTTTTTTTTTCATTGAGAATTTAACTTACCATCGAAGACACAATTCGACACAATAACTTAATATTTAAGATCTTCTGAAGGATAATTTTTTTACCAAAAGTGATCCAATTTGTGTAATTTCGTATAAAAATATACAAATTTTTTCAGAGAAAAAATTTTAAAAATATAATAAATAAATTTTTTACTTTGTTGTTTACTGAACAAAAGATGAACACAAAATGATTTTCTGTGACAATTTACTTTGAAGGAAAACATTTTTAGTCAACTTGGCCTACTTCGATTAATTTATAATAAAATAAATTTAAGAATTCATATTTTATTAAACAAAGAAGGCTTACATGCTTACAATGTGTGTGTGTATTTATAGTGGAATATCGCGTCAGAAAATGTTTAAATGGAACTTCATCGATGTATTCTGGCTCTGTGAGACTTTCCGTATAGAATAGAAGTATAAAGTAAAGTGAAATGTCAAGAGTATAACGTGCAAGAATATTAAAAGATTAAATTGGCTTTGGACAAATCATTGCACAACTATTCAACTAAAAAATATAAGGACTTGGATATTTCAATTGAAGAAAGATGAAGGAGGAGATTCCGAAAACATATGACAGGAGAAATGGCCTAACATGCTGGACTAACATTGCCAGAAAAGCTGCAGAGAGCTACATATGTTAATATGTCTTGACAAATTTTACGGAGAACTAGAGCATAGTTACAGGGCAATGGATGACATTTGTAAACCATTTGATATTGTTTAGCCTAAAACTCTGCTTACTTCATCAGTAGAAGAATTTCATGGTATACTTTCAAATCTAATCTAATCTGCAGAGGATATTATTTTAGAGATTTTTGGACTGCAGTGCCACTTGGAAGCCGCCAGCATTTCTTTCCTACCTTGGCCCTTCTGAAATTCATAGTACAATGGGACTATTCTGAGTCTGTTCCGAATCTAGCACTATGCATAAGGAGTTTTTTTTAATTATTTTTTTTTTTGTGAGCTAAGTGCGACTTACCAATCTTTCCATGTTGTTCATTAAAAAGGACAGGTAAGTTAATTTTGACAATGTGATCGAATATTTTAGTAAAATAAAATCACGTAAGCTCGTTTAGTAATTGATTTGTGGGTGCTCAATAGAACCCCTCCCCGGGTGCCAATGCAATGTTATGCAACGCCGCCAATGGTTACATCTATCAATATTGGTAGATTTTTAGACTGTAAATCGTTTTGCAGTATGTGTATATGTCAATGCTATGAACGGCAAATTTGCCTATCAAGTAACGTTGGTAGACAAATCATTGACAAGGCATTTGCACAGTGACATCTGCAAACGAAATTGGAATGTGTATACCAATAGTGTAAACAGCAAATTTTTCATTATTTCAAACGTTTGCAAATGTTCTATCAGAATTTCAGCAATTTCCATTCGCCATTCTCGAGAAGTGTTCGCGTTTTTTAAATTTGATATTTTCCTAATTTTTGTGTTCTGTAGTGTTAAAAAAAATGTATGACGAGGTAAACAAACTGCTCACCATTCATTCTCAAAAAAAATTGATATAAATTTGACTCTTCGTCTCTCAACTCGAAAAGCAATTTAGCATAGACGACGCAATAGCCATTTAACATATTAGTCCAACATTAAGATTGCCAAAGTGACGGCATCTATATTATTTTCATCCATGATTAAATTTATTTTTTTGTTTTTCCTCAATAAATTTCACAAAGAAGAAGGTTTCTAAATATTTGCTTCCACCACTTGAAAACAAAAATTCAATATGTGAAACATAATCACAATTATATTATTGTACATGTAAAAATAACCTGAATAAAGAGTGGGCCAACTATTTATTCGATTTTGGTTTGGTCAATAAATGAACAAAAGCTAATTTTTTTTTTCAAAGAATTTCTCTTTATTTGATAGATTTCCAATTAAATATGAAAAATGATTTGTTGGCCGCGGCTGGTTCGGCAGTAGGCCATTCTGGAACACCAATTTTCAAGGAATTTGGTCATTTGTTTGGGGATTGTTAGCATAAACTTTATCTTTCAATGCGCCCCACAGAAAAAAGTCCATCGCAGCTGCGAGCAGGCCAATGGACTTTGCCAAAATTTAATTTCTTTCAAATTTTGTACACAATTTTTTTTCAGTATTTTAAAGAGAAGCGATACATATTCATTCAGGGGAAGGTTGAAACTAAACTGTTGTCAACAATTTATGGCGTTCAAATTGACAGCATCATTAACAACAGGGAGTTCAAAATCGGACCAATAAATGGCCCCACCCTTTATAAAAAATTCAGGTTAATATACTTGTTCAAAACATTTATTGGCTCCTTAAAGTAACATGTGGTTTTCGCATAAACTTAACTTTCACCAGTTCAGTTAATAAATTTTAGAAGAAACCATAGGATTTAACAGCTCACAAGATGCTATACGAGTTAATCTGTCTCAATGGCCAAACAAAATTTTATCGCATGCAATTATTACAAATCTTTAGTGGGCTAAGCTCAACAACATTAAATTTACAATGTTTGGATGTCTCCAAACACCTACTATACATACGAGTACTCGTACTACAATAATTTTACATTTCTCTGCACTTCATTAGAAGAACTAAGGCCAAAAAAAAAAGAAAAAATACAACATAACATTTGAACATACACTTACGTATTTACATACAGATATGGGGTACCATAGAAGAAATGAACATTATATTGTAAAACTTGGTACTCGTATATGTAAAAGAAAAGAAACATAAACTCAGAAATAAACTGAAACAGAAGAACAAACTTCAAAGGCACTTGTAGTGACTCTTGAGTGAGAACTTTGCTTGTGCGCTCTAAGGTTATTTGTACTTTTTTCGCGATTTAGATGGTTTAAGTACCATTCAGTGTATGCGTGTCTCCTCTTCATATACGAGAATAGTATATGTATTTTATAAGTATGTATATTGTATATACGAGTATATAAACATACAATATGTATGTGTGTGTTAGTCAACTATAAACACATCTCCCCAAGAGCAAAACACCCAAAAGTAGGCTGTACATTTTTGTGTTAACCATAAATCTCACGCTTCCTTTTGTTGATCTTTTTTAGTGTCTGTTTAAGTAGCAAATATTTTTTTGTTTAATATATTCCTCCTCACCACACAATAATGTGAACAACATACAAATTGTGTAAATTATATACGCGAATGAGTTCTACTTACTAAAAATATTCATACAATGCAATGTAACAAGTTCATATGAGTTGAGCCCAAAGTTGTGTTAAGTTGTTGCTTTGGAGATTCAATCAAAATCCTACAAGGCAAAATATACATAGTTCAACGCACAATGCACATAATTTATGTTTTGGGTGTAAAAGTTTTTCACTTAGAATGTTCCTAAGGCTCATAGAAACCAGGAACAATTCATAGTTTTTTAGAACAGAAAATAAAAAGTACTAGAAAAAAAATCTAAAAGTTTTTACTTCTTTTTTTTTTTTTTTTTTTGAGGCGACCAAACAACTTGCATTACAATTATCGGTCGAAAGATATATTTGGATTTGCCTCGAACAATAAAATATGTAATTCGCACTTATAAAAGTGCATCTCCTTTACAGAGCAACATGTGTCCTTGGACAATTAAAAGATATTTGCTCAGGGTTAACCACAGTTTCAAAATCCCTAAGAAAAAGAAACGAAATATTAAATTTTTAACTAAAATTCAATGAAAACCTAAAAATGGTGAAAGTGGTTAGGCATTTCAATTAACAAATGAAGGTTTTTCTCATAGTAAGATGGGATTTTAAAGGAGTTGCATTTGTCATGTTCCTAACAAGAAATCAAACGAATGAAAAGTTTAAACGAATTCATAGTCCACAAATATCCTGAAATAGTGTGTGTGACCACTCACAAATTTGTCTACACGTTAATAGCATTAATAGATTGTATTGATCCTCCCACCATTATCATCTGATATTGCTCCCTCAGATATCTTCTTGTTTTGTTATCTACCAAACCCCTTACGTCGTATGCAATTTGATTTAGAAGAGGACCAATTTTTATTTATTTTTTTTTTTTTTTATTTTTTGTGATGATCAAAGACTTCTATGTTTAAAACTCAAGAAACCGAATTTTATGTCAAGGAGGCTTAGAAAATAAAATTTAAAACAATGTATCCCGATTTTTAGAAGACTTTTGTATAATGGTCTTTGCTTTCTAGTGTTGAGCGGATTATGATGGCTGCATTAAAAAGATCATCGTAAGATAAGCAAAGGAATCTGGTGCAAAAACTATGGTCCTAGAAACTAGTGTGAGGATTTGAACCATCGCCTTCGCTTCCGCCTCTGCATTTTATAAGCGGAGGTGTATTAACGTTTTATCAATGATTGTGACGTCAGTCATGCGTCTCTGCAGAGTTGAACCATCTGTCTTATCTCCGGAACGCATAAAAGAAAGCGGCTTGCGGGCGGAAGGGTAAGGAATTCCAAGCGAGCAACTGTTTAGACCTTGTTTTCACTTAGCCTTTCTGCGACTGCATTCTCTCTCGCCATTTTCGTTTGTTGACAAAGGAAAGAAGATGCCGATGAGGTAGCCGAGCTGCTTGCACCAGCATGAGAAGTCGCAGTTCTGCCGACGTTTTTTTTTCTGTCTTTTTTCGCGTCTGTTGTTCATTTCGTTTGGCTTCCCTGGCGTTCGGGTAATGAAATGAAAAGAGGAATGTGAAAATAGTTGCTTGCGTTCTAATGCTAATTGCAATCAACGAATGGCCTTACCAAAGAAGAATCAACGACACGAGTTGCTGAGCGAAAACAAGGTCTGAGTAGAGCTGGTTTAATTTGCGAACCCTTAAACCCGTATTACACTTAAGTATGTGTAAAACACTGCGACTGATCGTCGATTCTTCTTTGGTGTTGGTCCCTTCTCAATGAACGAGAATTGAGAGAGAGAGAGAGAGAGAGAGAGAGAGTGCTCTGCTGTTCAGACTGCTAGTTTAATAGTAGCCAACTTAGAAGGTGACAAAACTGCAAAATTGTCATTTGTTAAATGTTATTTTGATTACCAATAGGTGCATTTTTTTTCCGCATCAGCCTTCATTAACCTTCTGCGGAGGTCAAGCTCTGAACTTCAGCATCCTCTTCCGCTAAAAACTCTACTAGAGACACTGTGACAGAAACGTTTGAAAAGATACACATTTGATTCCATCAGCCACAATGCCACATCATATTTATTTATTGGGGCCTTTATTGCAGTTCATCAGAATAATATTATAAATAATCAATCGTAATCAATTTATAATCAAACTGGTGTTCAAACTTTTTTCAATGGCATTTTTCTTTCTTTTACTTGCAGTTCTCTTTGGAAATAAATAATCATCATGATGATGTTCCCCACCGAAACAAATGCCAAAAAATCGGCAATTCTTCAAATTCAAAAATTCTTCCTTATGCTGATGATTGTAACAATGCCAACCTTTGCCATATTAAGCAATGCTCAGTATTCCAGCACCAGCGATAGTAGCAGTTCCTTTAAAGCATCTACTTCAACCACATGTGGACCAAATTTCCCGGCTGCTTGTATTTGTGGACGTGAATTATACGAAAGTCGTATACAATATATAGTTAATTGTACAAATGCTGGTCTTCATAATACAAGTGTCTTGGAATTCATGCCTGACGAAGTTGAAATACTCATTTTTACAGGCAATCAAATACCGGAATTACCATGGAATGTTTTTGGATCGATCAATAATTATAATAGTTTGAAAATAGTCGATATGAGTAATAATCATATACGGGAGATTCGTGGCAAATCATATCATCATGTCTCCAATGTTGAACGTTTGATTTTGAATCATAATAATTTGAGTATTTCACGTTTTGAAGATGAAGTAAATCATCATCATCCAAGGGTTTTCTCCAATTTCTTAAATCTACAAAGTCTTCATTTAACCGATGCCTTCGAGGATAACAGTTCACCACAATTGAGCGAGGATCTTCATGATATTTTTGTTAATAGTCAATTGATGAAATTGCAGAAATTGCATTTAGAACAAAATGAGATTACACATTTCAAGGATCGTAATGTCTTTTGTGATTTACCCAATTTACGTGATTTGCATTTGGGTGATAATCTTCTGAAGGATATCAATTTCGAAGTTGGTTGCTTAAAGAATTTACGTTTTCTTGATTTGGAACGGAATAAATTTGAATTTGTCAAACCAATTGATATGCGTCTCTTAAATGAACTGGAAGAACGTACAAATCGTTCAGTGAATTTGATTGTAGACTTTGGTTTAAATCCTTTTGTTTGTGATTGTAAGTTAAGTCCATTCCAGACGTGGCTGCAATCGACTAAAGTGACTGTACGCAATCAAGAGAACCTAATGTGCTATCGTGATGAATTGGGTGCTACGCATATAACCCAATTGGATATGTCAACCAATTGTGCGGCAGCAGTAGCTGCAGCAGCCACATTCTTTAATACCGATGCAGGTGTGGAACGTTATGGTAGTGCGCCCATGCATGCCCATGCCGAAATCTCGGGACATACAGCTACTCTAATATTTATGTTAATTGTCTTGAGCATGATTCTATTGGGTTTAATTGTCTCATTATTATATATAACACGTGATCGTTTGAAGTATATGATTACGCCGGTATTTGATAATGTTGCCAAGAAAGTGCAATATACTTCAATACGTGATGAAGACTGTCCGGAAGTTCATGTCTAAAGTTTCGGGATCATAAAAAGTTTCCATTATTGCTGCAACAATAAACCAGAAGAAAATCATTATAAAAGTAAAAGCAGCGAGTGGGCTTCGCTTTCAAAGTTTCAACAGAAGAAATTATATTATATAGAGAATTTTGCCATTCACACAATGAAAGTGGCCATTTTTCGTTGCAAAAATCGTGTGCCATTCAAATGTCATTTAATAGAAAAAAGAAATGAAACGGTTTTTTAAAACTATAAACTATATAATAAAAACAAAAACAAAATAATAATATACATACATACATACAATATAACAAATCCTTTTATATTAAAAACAAAAAATCAACATATCATTTGTAAAACATTTTCTTTTAGTTTACAGCAAAATAATACATAATTCATAATAATCACCTATAAACTCAACTCTAACAGAGAACAAAATATACTGTACGAGTATGTGTACGTATAATGTTTCCTTTTGTCTTAGAATTAAGTAGATCCTACTTACTATATATATGAGGTATGGTTTTTAAATAACAAGAACAATATAATCATCCCCTGCATGTATCCCTACAATGCTCCATACAATGTTTTATGTAGCATCGTCTCTAGCGAGATTGTCTTTCGGTGCCCTTTGGACGATATTTTTACTTCACGTAGATTCTTGTTCGGTGTTTTTAACTGGGAATTGTTTTTCGAATTTGGCTTTGACGCCCTTTGCCATGTAGCGCCTAGAGCAAACGCTCCACTCGCTCCAGCCAAGTGCCGGCACTGGCTTCATGTGTATTTTCCATTGCTTCAAACAGTTCTAAGAGTCTTCTGTAAGCACCTTCAAGCATCTAAGGCTTGAAATTTTGTTTCCTTTAAAACAGTTTTTTTTACATTGGCGAACAAAGAAAAGTCTCATAGAACAGGGGCAAATCAATAAAGCGGAACCTCTTGACACTAATTTTTTCCATTTTTTTTTTTAAGACCTTTTATCGGTTTTTGATGTGGATAAGAGATCCGAAAGAAGGTTCATCATATTTAATGGCACCTTGGTCATATGGAAATTGTTTTAATCACAGAAAAACTCCGGCTATTGATTAAATATTCATTCGGCCATTTAGTTATTTTAATGAAGACAAATTTCTTCGATCACCCAAAAGAAATTACACGAAAGTGTGGGACAAAACAAATCTTATACAAATATAAAGCGCACCGGGACAGATTTAGGAGTGAGGACCCTGGAGCAATAAAGAAAGTAGAGCCCCTTTAAGCTTCAATCAATAAATAACTTACGATTTCTATTTAAAATACTTGCTATTTTTATGTAATTTCTGAAAAATCTTTATTACTTTTCTGAGTGATGAGCAAAAAAAATAAGGTCAAATGAAGGTTTGTAAAGGCCCTCAATGTGTGGCAAAGGACAAAAATCTCGTCAACAAAGTTTTATAACAACATCTCGTATAATAATAACAACAACAACAATACCAACAACAGCCACAGAATAATAAAATTAATATAAAAAAATATAAATTGTATCCTTTCCCCAAGAAAAAAAATATAAGTTAATCTAAGTACTTAATTTATGCATTTTATGATTTCATCTTGAAGAGAAAAAAAAATAAAAAATAATTAAAATTAAAAGGCGACCATGTGTAGTAGAGCAACAACAACAACAACACTTTTTAGTGTTATCTGTGATTTAAGTTTAGTAGCTTTACTTTGTTAAAACTCAAAAAAAAGAATACATAAAATAAAAAAAAAAAACGAAAAAAACCAACATAAAGAACATTAAGAAAAATGGAATAAATATTATTTTAAATTAAAAAATCTTAATTTTTGTTTTACTATAAAAAAAGAACTTGCTACTTTTTACTAACAATGCGCAATATTTAAAAAAAATATATGTTAATCATTTCTTCGTAATTATTAAAATGTTATTTATGCATATTAATTCATTCATTATTATTATTATTATTTTATTATTATTATTATTAAGAAGCAAAATTACTTAATTTTTAGCAGTTTAATATAATTATAATTAAATTAAATTTGATTTTCTGTAATTAACACAAATTTTTTTTATAATAAAAATGAATAAAAAAACAAAAATCATTGTTTTTATTATTTAAATGAATGAAATTGAGTAAGTTTGTGTCATTTAAATAAAATGGAATTTGTAACGACTAAAGAAAATTCAAAGAAATTGTTACGATTTCATACAAATTGCTACGATTAAACTGAATGGTAAGTACTAAATTGTAACGATTTATCTACTCGTATAGTTTAACTGGTTTATAATGAGTCTATAGAATTGCATTGTTTAGAAATTCTTTGAACTAAATTGTGTGGCCTCGTTTAACTGTGTTGAGTGAATTATTCAGTTTATTTATTACATTATGTATTATTAATTCATTGTGACATATTTTTATTGTCGTGATTGAATTGAAGTTATAAGGCGACAATCTACACAAAAACCTACATATGCCAACGGTCTTAGGAGAAGTTGTCCGCTTCAGCAAGAGGTAAGCGGAAAGGCTCAAATCACACCCAAACCTTCTTCTCAACACGGACTCCACACAACGTAGACTTTAAAGAACTCATCCTATGAACCTCCCCTTTGGGCAAAATCTGACGTCTACATGAAACCAATTTCCATTCCTTTATTTCTTCTTTTTATCTTCTTTTTTCTTTAAAAGTCTTCAGTTAGTCTTTATATATAAAGTTTAATTGTACGGATGCTTCATAAATCTTCACCTCCTAAACGACTGAACCGATTTTGATGAAATTTTTGTGTTGTCCTTATGGGATCACCTGGTTGAGTCTTAGCTTCTGTTGGACCCAGTAGGTTGCACTACTATCGAGATACATGCAGTTTTTAAAAATTTTATAACATTTTATTATCTTGCGGAAAATGCGTGTATATTGAACCGATTTTAATAATAACAAATGAAACGGGCTGCTTATTTTTTTCCACCGGAAAAATCGGAATTGCGTATAACGTTTAGAGACATATATTAAAATCTATCAAGTTGCCTTTGTCAAACATCTCATCAAGTCAACCAATCAGTATCCACTAATTTTTTGGGAAGAAGGGAGGCAGAAAAACGTCTGCCCGGGAATCTAGTAAAGAACTACAGGTTAAAGTCATTACGATTTTCCATAAACCCATAATTTTAATTCATTATTACAATGAATTCTTACCAGTAAGAGAAATGCAATAAATATATGCAATGTTTATAATGTAGATGAATTATAGATTAATCGAGAGAAAACAATCATTTTGCGAAACTATCAATCAACAAATTGAACGATTTAACTGAGTTATTTATAAGCATTGCAATCGTTACAATTTGTATGACCATTGTTTTGTAGTGTATCGTTACAATTTCCAATTAGTAAGCTTAGATCGTAACGATTCACATGACCACTAATTGATCGCTATAAAAATTCTATGACTATTCACTGTGAATGTCAAAAAAGCTTCCATCAAACTAAGATCAGCTGTTGCTTTGTATTAGCTTAAAAAGAAGAAGAAGAAGAACAAGCAAACCAAAATTGTTGCTGGCTACGCTGGCGGTTTTTGCTTTTGTGGTTTAGAAAAACTGTTGTAAGTAAAATTAAATAAAGAAAACACAAAAAAAAGAAAACTGATAACACAAATTTAAAGCAAACAAATGAAATAAACAGCTGCGCACATACATACATACATAAGTATAAAAAGCAACAATTTAAATTGAAGTATAGTTATGTCTTTCAATTAGAAGAGTTGAATCTGCTATCAGTTTACTAATAGTATTTTTTGTTTTTTAATTATTATAGTGTAAATTAATAAATTTAACTAGCTTTTTTAACTAAATTGCAATTGCTAACATACAAATTGTTTTGTAAATTGCAAATCTGTTAATTTATCAAATTTCCTTGCTTTCTTATTTTCATTTGTTTATACTGCGGCGGGTAATTTTAAGTTCTCAATTTTTGCCGCCTTTGCATGTGTTGGTGAGTAAGTGAATGTGTGTGTGTATAAGAATATTATGTTTATTGTTGTACCTATACTTTAATTTGTTGCTGTCATCTGATTATTCCAATTTTGCATTAGCAAGTCATTTTTATATCAGTAGTTTGTGTTAGTTTTCATTATGCAACACAGACAAGATTTCTTTTTTTCCAATTTTTAATTAAAAATTATGTACTTAAATTTTGCATTTATATTATTGTGATATTTTGTATATCAAAAATACTCATTTATTTAAAAATAAGAGATACAGGGAAAAGCGAGAGAAAGGTCATTTCAATGTGCGTGTTATCAGTACAAAAACAAATACACTTTTTTTTGTTGTTTTTATGATTGTGATTGGCTTTTTGATAAGTCATGATTCTCTTCTTTTGTTTTTTTTATTATCAAATTTTTCCATTCTTTTAATTTTTTGTGTAGATGTTACAAATTCTCACCCGCACATTTCGACAATTGAAGCCTCTTCCAACTACACGTCATTTATTTGTTGCCGATCAACAGCAGAAGCAGCAACAGCAACCAGTGAAACATTTACATAAAGCCGAGAATACTGGCTGTGTTAACGAGACCATAATGGAGAAATTTGATTTACCCAAACGCCTGCAAGGCAGTACACCAAGTGTCTGGAATGAATACATTACACTGGCCATGCAATATAAACCATTGAATTTGGGACAAGGTTTTCCAGATGAACCAGCACCAGATTATGTTACCAATGCTTTGGCTGATATAGGTCACAGTGATAATCCTTTATTGCATCAATATACACGTGGTTTTGTAAGTAAAAATTCAGTCTCTTTTTAATAAGCAAGGAGTTTCTATCATTTCATACTCTTACAGGGCCATGTTCGTCTTGTTCAGGCCATTGCTAAGCTATATAGTGGCCTAGTCCAACGTGAAATCAATCCTTTGACCGAAGTTCTGATTACTTCTGGTGCCTATGAGGCTCTTTATTCCACAATTATGGGTCATGTTGATACAGGCGATGAGGTTATCATTATAGAACCATTCTTTGATTGTTATGAACCCATGGTCAAAATGGCTGGAGGCATACCAAAGTTTATACCATTGAAACCGGTAGAAAAACATATGAATTTGAATTTTTTTTGCTTGTTTTATAACTAAAATATAATTTTTCTTTATAGCGTAAAACTGCTAGTGGTCCCATTAGCTCAGCTGATTGGGTTCTCGATGATGGTGAATTGGAGAAACTTTTCAATGCGAAAACAAAATTGATTATATTGAATACTCCGCATAATCCCATTGGAAAAGTATTCAATCGTCAGGAACTGGAACGCATTGCTGGCTTGTGTCGCAAATGGAATGTTCTTTGTGTTTCAGATGAAGTCTATGAATGGATGGTATACGATGGTGCCGAGCATATACGCATATGTACTTTACCCGATATGTGGGAACGTACCATAACCATTGGCTCGGCAGGCAAAACATTCTCAGTGACTGGTTGGAAAATCGGATGGGCCTATGGTCCTGCCAATTTGATAACCAATCTGCAAATGGTTCATCAAAACTCTGTTTACACATGTCCAACACCCTTGCAAGAAGGTGTAGCACGTAGTTTCGAAGTGGAATTGGCACGTTTGGGTAAACCAGAATGTTTCTTTAAATCACTGCCAAGAGACTTAAAGGGGAAACGTGATTTTATGGCGAAATTCTTAACTGAAGCTGGTATGCAACCCACAATACCAGAGGGTGGCTACTTCATGTTAGCCGATTGGTCCAAATTGGCATCAAAAATTGATTTAAATTCGGAACCGGATAAATATCGTGATTATAAATTCACCAAATGGATGACTAAGAATCTGGGCTTGCAAGGCATACCACCAAGTGCTTTCTATAATGTAAGCAATAAGAATCTGGGTGAGGATTATGTACGTTATTGCTTCATAAAGAAACAGGAGAATTTGGATAAAGCAGCAGAAATTCTACAAAATTGGAAGAGTAAATTGTAAATTGTCAGGCCCAATATATTTTTATAATTCAAAATAAATAAAAAAAAATTTAAATTTAACGGTCGCCCTTCGGCCATTAACCACAAATCAGCTGTTTTTTTTTTTTTTTTTTTTGCTTATTGGATTTCCCGACCCACTTACATAATAAGAACCAATAAAATAAAAAAAGACACATATTATTTATCATTAGCCTTACTCAATCTCTGCTTTTTATTAAATTTTAAAACTGTCATCATAATTAAACATGTTCATCCATCTTGGTCTTTTTTCACAATTTGTTTACTTTATGAATTTGATTAAATCAATTAATCTTCTTTTATGTTTCTTTAATGGTAGAGTGTAGTGTTTGTGTCTCTTGATAATTGTAATTAAACTAAGTTTATTAGCATAAAGAATGCATTTGCTGTTTGGTTTGGTTGATTTGTTTGAAGGATTTTACATGTCGTACACAGACTTCAAAGCCAATTCGGGCTTATCATAGCCGAGCTCCTCAGGTGTTGGAATTCCCAATTCCTGCAATGTTGGGCGAATTTGATCCAACAAATAGGGGTAGAGTGTTGTGACTTGGTCACCGCACTTGTTCTTGCAACCCTCGAGCCACCTAATGGCCAAAGCAATGTCGTTGACCTTACGAGTGGCACGGAGACCAGCCTCAATGACCTTGGGGCTTGGCACCAAATCCATACCAAGCAAATCGTTCATGGCTTTACGAATCTCCCAGCCATCGATTTCTGCACGGCTGAAGTATTTCTCATAACGC
This sequence comes from Amiota mariae, assembly GCA_035041805.1. Classification (NCBI taxonomy): domain Eukaryota; kingdom Metazoa; phylum Arthropoda; class Insecta; order Diptera; family Drosophilidae; genus Amiota; species Amiota mariae. The sequence goes on from JAWNKV010000003.1 coordinate 370,363, forward strand.
TGATCGAAGGCCTCAGCAGATTCATCAGAACCGTGCGAGCAACGCACAGCAGTGATACGAGCGCCCGAAGAGGCGACTGTGCCACGCATGGCAGTAGCGAATTTACCGGCAGCAATACGCAACATTCTTTAAATATAAATAAAACAAACTTTTTATACTAAATAATTTTAATTTGTTGGAAAATTTTTGGTTAAGTAATCGCTCGTACCTGAACAGCAGTGAAAATTACGTACTTCGAGTTTTCAGTGTAAGTGAACAGTTTTCTATAATAATAAGTATATAAAAATATTTGTTATTTAACAACACTACTAACTAGTCTACTACTACTATTACTAACCGGAAACAGAAATTATTGCAAAACGGAAGTGTCAAGGCTACTTTGATGTTTTGTTCTATTTTGCAAGGGTATGAATGGAAATGGACTGACGCTTGCTAAATGAAAATCAAATCATTTTGATTTAAGAATAAGCAAATTAAAATATTTATAAACACTTTTGTTTTTATTAATAATACATTTCTATTCAATTATATTCAATTGTATTCTATTTTTCTTGGCCTTTATATTACCTTTCAAAGGAATATTGAAATTATGAAACACCGTGTATTTTTTTTCGAATCATTCACATGTCTCATATCGTGTACTATTCTTCTTCTTCTTCTTCAAGTGGTTGGCAGCCTACTTCGTGTCGAAAGTAAATCGTTTACAGTCTACCTTATACTACATTCATCTTCGGTGAGCACAAATAATTTAGATCCCTGTGCGCGTCGTTATATTGTTTTGTTGCGCACTCGTTTGTCATATATAGTGTAAAAAAAAATAGTTTAAATTATCTTTCAAAACTTAATACAACATGTCTGCAGCAGGGTAAGTAACAAATATTTCATAATATTAAATACTAACTAAATATAATTAATAATTGCTACAAAAAAAAAAATGTTGATACAAATGCAAATGTAGACCGCCGCAATTTTGCGGCCCTTTGTGTGTATGATTTCGTTTATAAGTATGTGCGTCGGTGTGTGCCTGTGCGCTTGTGTTTTTCATTTATGATTATAGAAGAAGAGAAGAAGAAGGGGGCGTGCTGTAAGATAGTTGCATGTGTGTGTGAGGCTTCTTTTTACGCGTGCTTTGTTCCGGCGTCCATCTTACTTAGAATGCACATTTGCACGAAAAGTATGCAAAAATTGAAAACATTTCATTGATTTTATCAAATTATTTTCCACCATAAGTTATGTTAGTCGGAGGGTGTGGTCTGCGCTTAAGCATTTTGACGACAAAACAACATCAATGACCAATCATGATTTAGTCAGTCAATCATTTGAGGTTAGGTTTTCTAATTACAGTATTTTCTCGAAGAATTTTGCTATCACTAATGGTTTTTATTTAAATATTCTTAATACTAATTAATATTAAAATAAGCATAACCTAGTGAACCAAAGCCGCTATGAGTTCAAAGAAGTGTAATGTATGAGAAAATTATGTGGTAATTAGTGAACTTTACTTGTTCTGCTGCCGGGTCGCTTAGTAGTTGGATGAACTGTTTATTGTTGTTGTCATGGCGCACACACCAAAAAGGCGAACGAGAACATTAACCTTAAGAGAGACAATTTTACATTTTATGAAAATCTTTATTTTGAGCTATGTAAAAGTTTTTATTCATTTTGTCTTTGTTCTTCTTAATATATCCGTAGTACAATTCCACCACCAGTTTCCTGGGCCCAAAGAAATGATATACTTTATGTGATCATCGATGTAGAGTGCAAAGATATTGAACACAAGTAAGTAGTCAACAACATTTTTAAATCACACATGTGTTGGTGGTTAAGTTGTAAATATTTTTCTATTTTATTATTATTTTTTTGTTTTTTATTATTTTAGAGTAACAGACAACAGCTTTACTTTCAAGGGTGTCAATGTCCTCGATGAAAGCAAAAAATACGATGTCACATTGAACTTCTTGCACCCGGTTGATCCGGAAAAGGTCACAAGCAAGAACATTGGCCGTTGCTTGGAATTCACAATCCCCAAAAAAGAAAGCGGTCCATTCTGGCCAACACTGACCAGTGATAAAACCAAATTGCATTTCTTAAAAGCAAACTTTGCCAAGTGGCTGGATGAGTCTGATGATGAAAATGGTAATTTTAATTGCAAATGTCATATTTTTAAAATTATATATTAAATTTATGTGGTTTCTTTATTTACAGATGATAAGGATAAAAATATGTTCAACAATTTCATGATGGGCGGTCAGGGTGATGATGGTAGTATGAAATTCGATTTTAATGAAGACGAAGAAGAAGAAGATGATTCAGATGACGAAATACCAAGTCTATCGCAAAATGACGATGAAAAAGCCGAGGGTGACAAAGTGCAGGAAAAACCTGCTGCCTAAGAAGGTGACACATGATCGTTCATCATCAGAAACAAAATACAACATCGTAATCATTAATTTTTACCTACATGAAATTAACACATTGTTAAGATCATGTAAGACGTTTAAAGAAAAGAAAATCACTACAATTATGTGAAAAAAAAAGAAACAAGAAAGAAAAAAAAAACATCCAATTCAACTTACCCTGCCTCTGCATTAAGGCAAATAGTATATTAATAATAACAACAACAAGGAAGAGAATTATGGAAAAGGAGAACAAACTATATAAAACAACCAACAACAATAAGCGACAACGCTACGATATAATTAAATAATTATTTAACCAATTATCATTATATAAAAATAATGAACGCAAAAAAAAAAGAAAAAAAACTTTATATACAAATTATTTTCCTGTTAAGAAAGGAAATGTGTTGTATAATTTAAAAAAAAAATTAAAATATTTGTTGCTGCGCTATAAAGAAGATAAGAAAAAAAAAACTTCAATAACACCATAATTTGTAATTCTTCATTTTTTAATTAAATTTAATAAAGAGATTGACTACAAAACCAAAAAAAAAAAAAAAAAATCGAATATTTATTTCAAAATGCGTAGAAAGAAGGACAAAATTTACAGAGTTTGAATAAAGCAGCATGACCGCGGTATTAATACATGAGAGAACTGCCAACTTGTTTTAAATGAAAATGTATTAATAATAAAATTTAAATAAAATCATTTTTAAACTTTAAATAGAATTCATTATAAAAAATAAATAAATATTACAAACAAAATAGATTTTTATCAATGTTATTATGTATTTTATAATAATTTTGATATTGAAATATGAATTAATTAATTTTTAATATGCAAACGAGTTGGCAGCTCTGTCAATTGGGCGCGCTTCTTTGTCATTTGTTGCTGTAGCAACAAGGAAAATCAAAATTTATAAAAAAAAAAATATGAAACAAACAATGTTGTCTATCATTTTTAAATCAGAAATATTATTGAAATTGTCTGAATTACATCATAAACATTCAACACTGAGAATATATATCTCATAAATTGTGTATTATAAACAAAAATGGTAAGTTCATATTTATAGATATTATTATGATTAATGTCTTGATTAATTAAATGCTTCTGGTTAACATTAACAGAATAAACGTTTATCCTTTGTGGCCGAATGGTATCAGGAGGAGGCTGCCATTGTACGCCCATTTCTATTATCGTTTTATACTCATGATAATGCAATTGAAGTGGTAAGTTTAATATACTAAATCTAAGAGATTATCAATTGTTGTTTGTTTACAAAATTCTTTATTTGCTCATAAACATAATTCATGCTTCATGCAGTTTGATCAACGCTCTAAGAAAACGTTTTTGCGTCGCACAAAAATCAACGATTTATCGGAAACAGATTTTTTTGTTGGTTCCAAAATTAATGTTTTTGGTCGACAATTTAATATTATAGATTATGGTGATGAAATAACAAAGAATACTTTAGCAAAGTATCGCAAAAAGTAAGTTTCCTTTTTGTACTTTGGAAATTTAGAGATTAGAGAGATGATTGAATGAATACTTATGTATATCATTTTATTATAGAACTTTTATATTGTTAAAACATTCACTTTGGTCAAAACATTTTGGTAAATTAATGGTGGCACTGTTGGATAGTAACTTGAATGTAAATAATGGCATGATGGTCCAACTCACATCTAAGGTTATCTCTGATTTCTTAACTGGAAAAGATGATGTTCATGCTTCGTAAGTAAAAAAGCAATAAACTATCTTCTATATACTTAAATATATTTGTATATGTACTTGCCTTAATTTCTAGTGTCCTTATGAATGAGTTACTTGCTGGTCCAACTATTGGTCTTGAGATAATCGGTGATAATGTCATTGATATTATTAAAAGTTGCCAAAATCCAGAAAGTACTAATTTGCCTGGTCCTTTGGCTGAGTTCTTTGATAAAGATGAGACACGTAATGGTTTCTATTGTTCCACTAAAGAAGATGAAGTTATTAAGGTATTTTTTTTTCAAATTAATCACTTTTCTTTCCTCTTACTTATGAATTATTCTATATTTTAGGATTCAAAATTCTTTTTCGATATGGAAAAACAAATTTTAAAAGATTGTGTTTATAAAAATTCAACATTGGCAGTGATTAAACCGCATACTATTAAAGAAGGAAAGCTTGGGCGTATTATAGATTCTATTTTGTCAAATGGTTTTAAAATTACTGCTTTACGGATGGTTATAATGGCGCGTGTCAATTGTGAGGAATTCTATGAAGTCTATCGTGGCATATTGCCAGAATATATACCAATGGTGGCACAACTGGCAAGCGGTTTATCCATGTGCCTTGAGATTGTCTGTACCGATCCCTTGAAGAATTCCCACAAGGAATTTCGTGATTTTTGTGGACCAATGGATCCGGTAAAATATATATTAAATGATACACTTCCCTTTCCCTTATTTATACTCTTCAAGGAGTGAATAGTATTATAAGTTTGTTATGAAGTTTGAAACGCATAAAAGGAGACATCGGAGACCTCATAAAGTATATATATATATATTCTTGATCAGAGCGACGAGATGAGTTGATGTAGCTATGTCTGTTCGTCCGTCTGAGCATCAGTCTATCTGTCCGTCTGTATGTATGCAAACTAGACTCTCAGTTTTTGCCGGAATCGGCCGAATCGGACCATTAGGGGGGTATCCCCATACAAACCTGGATAAAAATGCATGTTCTTTTTAGAAAAGCTTTTTTCTTTTTTGTACTATCGACTTGAAATTTAGGCACTTTAAGAGTCTAATCCATATGCAACAACCAAATAAATTTCAAGACCATCAGACCACTAGGCGGGGTACCCCCCATACAAAACCAGATCCAAAATTTATGTTAGTACAATAGAAAAACTTTTTTGTTATTTGTACTATCAACTTGAAATTAAGACACTATAACTGTCTGATCCATATCCACCAACCATATAAATTTAGGACCACTTGGAGGGGCGTGAAGAGTATTACAACTTCGGCATAGCCAAAGTTAGTTTTTTTTTTATTGGTTTTCATTAAAAAAAAATCCTTTTTTTATTATAGGAAATTGCCAAACTTTTGCGTCCGCACACTTTACGTGCCAAATTTGGTCAAAGTAAGATTATGAATGCTGTTCATTGTACAGATCTTCCAGATGATACCAATTTAGAGTTGCAATATCTATTCAAAATTCTTGATTAATTTTTGGCAATTTGATTTTTATTTTATTATTTTTATATATATTTTATCTCAAATAAATTAATTGTAATTAATGATGAGAGGAAATACTTTTATAAATTAATTCAAATGCTCACACTGCGACTTGTGCTTGGCAATTCATTATCACTAGGTAAAATAGGCTGGCATTCTTCATCATTATCAACATTATTGTTTACCGATGGCAGCAACACAACTTTATTATTATGTTTATAAAAGTGACCCATTCGCTCGTGCAATGCAAAATCATAAGCCAACATGGTGAAAATAATTATGGCCACCATCATAAATACTGCATAACAAAAGTATTCTGCCGTTTGGGAGGTTAAGACATCCAATTGCGTCACAATGACCACAATTAGATTACCAAAGGCATTGTTTAGAAACCAGGCTGCTGTAACAACAGATTTCAAAGATTGAGGAGCCTAAAAGAAGGGGAACAATGAAAGAATTATATGAATTCATCATTGTCATGTCACCTGTGTAAAAGCAAACTGTAGACCAGGAATTGAAAGTAAAAGTTCACCAAGCATTATGCAAATGAATTGTGGCACTTGCCAAAGTATATTCACCGATTTTGCAGGTTCATTCTACAAAAAAGGATAAAAGTTAATAATCAAATATAAAATATGCTTATAGATAACTTACCACAATATGCTCTTGTAGTACACCAGCAAAAACAAAAGAGATCGCCGAGAAGATGCCACCAATGGTACAACTATGCAATGGTTGCAATTGCCAATTGAAGAGACGCTTCAGCAAAGGTACAAAACCATATTGCCATATTGGTATTAATATAAATAATACAATTGGACCCATAGCCTTAGCTTGATCTGGTTGTATTTTAACACCAGCAATTGTGGTATCCATCATTGAGGCCTGAAATGTCCAACTCGAATCTTGTTGGGCCAGCAAAGCAAAATAAATGGGCAAAGGTATAAATAATTTCGACAGCTGTAAATATTTATTTTGTTATGCAAGACAATCAAACATTTCTTTTCCTCTTTTAGTTATCCACTTACACGCAACACTTTGGATACATCATTGACAAAACTCTCCTCATAATCACCTATAGCATTGTGTAACCAATATTTGGGTTGTTTTGTAGTTTTTCGATTGCGCCATTTCTTGACAAGAGCAGTTTTGCAGCAACCATAAAATTTCAGTAAAATATTATCATCAGCAAGCTTCTCGGGTTTATAAAAGAATTTACCCAAAGCAAAAATAACTAAGTAAACAGAAATAATTAATAAATTAAATTGAATTTGATATACTCGTATGTATGTACATATTATTAATTTAGACTTACACCAAGAGGCCATAAAGGCACCACCAAGCATACCAAAAACTGCTGGATAACATTCATCTTTATCGAAACACAGAGTATTAGCACGTACAAGAGGCGGCAGAATTTTACTCAAAAAAATACCAATATAATAGACGAAATAATAGAAAGAAAAATACTCTGCCAGCTGTGAAGCTTGCTCAGGTAATTTGAATTGTAAAGCACCTAGAGAAGTTAAACAAGCACGTATAGAACCATTGCCAACAGCAATGAAGAGTAATGATATAGATACCAGGAACCTATGATGATATTATATAATTTATGATTTAATATAAGAGAACTAAGGAATGAATAGGATACCCACACTAATGAAATTCCTATATTTGGCAAAGCTGTCAGTACCAAGAGTAACCAACCAAAGGCATATAAAAAGCAAAATGCTGATATTGTTCGAACATTGCCCATATAACTATCAGCTAAAATTGCACCAAAGATGGGCGTAAATTGGCCAAAGAAATTGAAAATGTGTAAGACCGTCGTAGAGAAGCTCTCACTAAAGCTGAGATCATCACGTAGATAAAGCGCTAATATGGCTATTTGAATGAAGAGAAGAGAACATAAAATTAATATTAATTAATTAGTATTCGAACGAAATCTAGAAATATGTGTTAGTATAACTAAATATGTAATGTATTTCTGATAACTGGGCTAATGTTTTTATACTCCTCACGCAATGATTAGTATTATAAGTTTGTCATGAAGTTTGTAAAGCATAGAAGCAGACTTCGTAGACCCCATAAAGTTTATACTTACATTCTTAAAAAGCACGACAATACGAGTTGATTTAGCTATGACCGTTTGTCCGTCTGTATGTATGCAAACTAGTCCCTCAGTTTTTGACTAAAGAAGGCTGAAACTTTCCATGGAGCTTACTCTCATCATACACAGTACATCATAAATCAGTACATCTGCCGAATCGGACCACTTACCTACCATACAAACCCAGATCCAAAATTTATATTCTTAGTACAATAGAAAAACTTTTTTGCTTTTTGTATTATCGACTTCAAATTTGGACACTATAAGTGTCTGTCCAATATCCACCTACCATATAAATTTCAGGACCTTCGGACTACTAGAAAGGATACCTCCCATACAAACCCAGGTTCAAATTCATCTTCTTATTAGAAAATCTTGTTTGTTTATTATACTCTAGAACTGAAATATGAACACTATAATTATCTGACCCATATCCACCTATCATGTAAATTTCAAGATCCTCGGACTACTAGAAGGGGTACCTCCCATAAAAACCCAGATTCAAATTCATCGTCTTATAAGAAAATCTTTTTTGTTTATTATACTGTAGAACTGAAATTTAGTAGGTATCTGACCCATACCCACCTACCATATAAATTTCAAGACCCTCGGACTACTTGAAGGGGTACCTCCCATACAAACCCAGATTCAAATTTATCTTCTTACTAGAAAATCTTTTGTTTATTATACTGTAGAACTGAAATTTGGACACTATAAGTATCTGACCCATACCCACCTACCATGTAATTTTCAAGACCCTCAAACTACTTGAAGGGGTACCTCCTATACAAACCCAGATTCAAATTTATCTTCTTACTAGAAAATATTTTTTGTTTATTATACTGTAGAACTGAAATTTGGACACTATAAGTATCTGACCCATACCCACCTACCATGTAAATTTCAAGACCCTCGGACTACTAGGAGGAGTACATCCCATACAAAATATGAACTTTAGAAGAATAATCAGAAAAGAAGATTCTTACAACATCGGCATAGCCAAAGTTAATCTTGTTTTATTGGCTTAAGCTTAAAATCTTTGTCATAATATAGTAGAGATTTGCAATCCATTGTAAGTGATGGAAATCATTTCTAGATAAAATATCTTTAATGCACTATAAATATCTCTACATAATTGTACATATTATCATGCTACACGCAATTACAATATATGTATGTACATACGAGTATATACAAATATTTAGAAATACTTGCAATGATTTAACAACAAAGAAAGCCTCGACACTGATAACGTCAATAATTTGAATGAACAATGTGAGATCTTTGTAAGTTGCTTTGTAACAAGGTAAATTTATTTACATATTTACCTCTCTCTCTCTCTCTCTCTCTCTACTATTATCAAGGTAGATAACATTATTTACAAAATATGTAAATGTATTTCAAAGTAATTTAAATTATAATTTTTTTAATTTTCTTAGTTCTATAAAATTTTTTTAATTTATTTTCATTTATTAATATTCCATTGAACTTACTTCGAATGCCATTTGCTGCAAAAGCCTCAAAGAATTTGGTGGCAAGTATAAAGCATACAGCAATTGGATATTTATATTCCACAGGTGGCAAAATGCCAGTTAAACCATAATTTGGCAGTGAACGACGTTGATATTTAAGTTTTGTGCTGGAATCAATATTAATCTCATCATCATCATTACCTTGTCTTGTTAGAGCATTTATCAGATGCAGTGCTGTTTGGAGGAAGAGAAGGTAAATCAAGCAAATAATTTTTTATTTGAAACACTCACTTTCTTCGCTTCCTATAGCAGATGCTCGATACATGATGATCTCTTTTAAATATACTATGTACTTAGTTCAGTTCAATGCAATTGGTATTCACCTAGTTACCACGATTTGATTTTACGGGTTGTATTACAATATTTGTGTGTTGATTCTTTTGTGCCGACGACGACGAGGTTGAGGACTTACATTGCACACACATTCACACAATTAAATAATTTGTGCGGCTTTTGTGGTTAAGCGGTTTTGCTTTTCTATAAAGATTTATTTCTTTAACAAATATTAAACCATCAAATAAAGTTATTTCACATCATTGTTACGCTCAAACGTCTATTCCAAAGCGCGCCACTTTATAAACTGAATGCTAAAGTGTTTTGATTTGTTGTCAAAAGAGGCATCATCATCATCACATCATTTAGTTGACATACGTACAACAAGAGCAGTTCAAGCAACAGCAAAAGGTCTCTCAGTCTAAATAGATAACTTTTAATCTACTTTATGGACAATAAGTGTGTCAATACATTCTATAGTATCTATGAGATTTTGGAGAAATATTTTTTGTTAAGATCAAAATAAGAGCACAGCTTTATAAAAGATCTCACTGAACAAATGTACTCGTATAATCAAGACTCATCAAAACTCTCGCCTGAAAAACGCTACTGTCTGAATGTCAACCTTTAATTTCATAAGTAAGTATATACACTATGGTGGCTACGCCTCGAGAATTAGTGATAAGTGCAAGGAAAAACAGTCAGTCAGTCACGGGATTCAAGCTATGCGATTAAGTTGGTCTGCTGACTTAAATTTACTGATAAGGATATAAACAAGTTTATATTAAGCATGCGATTACAACATTTACATATGTTTTGTGTCGTTTTTTATTTTTTTTTTTTAAATCATACAAAAATAATTACCAAACAATTTTACAAATTTAATTTTTTTTTGGCTAAATTAACTAATAAAAACAAAACCAATGAGTTGAAGCTTGGCTACGCTGATGTGTGTTTGGTTTTGCATGAAATTCGCAGACATGAAATTTTATAAGAAAGATTCCTATTGTGTTTCCACAGAATATAATTTATTGTAAATATATTTTTTTTTATTGCATTTGATAAATTCAAAAAAAGAAATCTATCAATTATTTTGGTTTTCCGTATGTTTGTTTTTCGCGCAAAATGTCGATGAGAGAATTGAAGAATTTTGAAAGCGCATGCCAATTGATTAAAAAAATAATAAAATAAAAATATTAATTATAAACCAAATGATGATCGTCATTTCATTTGAATGGCAAAAATGAGGTCCTAGACTAGTTTCTTTGCTTCAAAGAAACTCTTCAAATGTCGCATCTGCCAGAAGCCCATACAAACAAGTACAACAGTCTGTGCCAATGACCACCACAGAACACGTGAATTAGTACTTTCACTAGTGTGACGGAAACGTTCTTCACGATACCGTTGATAGTTTTGTTCCTTTGTGATCTGTTCCACTTGATCGAGCAATTGACGTATACGTAATTGTAATTCGGTGAGTTTTTCCTTTTGGGCAACATTCGCATAATCAATAGCATGTTCACCAACTTGTATATCCAGATGGACACGCAATTGAGCTCCACTAAACCAGGCAGTACTATTCGATGACATACAAATAATATGTTCACCAGGCGTATGCGAAGTGAAAGAGATACGTCCATGTGAGCTATATACTCTGGAAAGAATTACCTTGTCATCACTGTCTCGAACCTCGACATGCATGCCTATGCCTGGTGATGATGGCATAAAGCCATTGGAACGTGGATCATACAATTCCACTTTGTAGTTGACTATGGAAAAAGTAAGTAAATTTATTAAAATTTATTTATTTTGTTACTAGAATCATCACAATGGAAGTTAGTTACGACGTACCAATGACTGTTGTCTCATCAGGCACTTCCTCGATAAAGCATTTGCGCTCAGTTTCTGAGATGTGGAAGTATAGACCAAAACTGCTCTGCAGAGTGCAAAGTACTAATGTCGCGAATATAAGTGATTTATACATGGCTAAACTAATTTATTTCCAATAATTTTTATTGTATTTAATAAAACTATGTTCGCCGACACGTCATGAGAAAAGTGGCAGTCAATTGTTTGACAAGCAAATAAATGTCCAAAGCTGCCAACTCAATGGAAAAAGCTTAGAATTGGAAATAGAAAACATAAAAATTATATACAATATAATTATATTTCCTTATTGTTTAATTATTATCTATTCATATTATTATTGTTAAGTAAAAAAAAAAAAACTAAAAATTGTTTTTAATTCATTTTCATACAAATTTGTAAAGCAGCATAGACACGGTCAAATATCATGGTGCGTCAAACCTCACCATAGGTTAGTGAAATGTGTATGTGTGAGTCTCATATACGATGTTTGATGGAATTTTCAAAGTGTTTGGATATTTCGTCCAACGTGAGTTCTCTCAATTCTCTCTTTGACTCTCTCTCTATTCTTGCTGCGTCAAACGCAAGCTATCTCATTTACGCCTTCAAAAGGTAATTACGTATGAAAGAGAAACATATAGGGAAGTGCTCATTTATATGAAATATTTGTACATTTGTATGAAAAATTTGTAAAGTGCCGAAAGCTTGTGAAATGTTTGTGGTTTTTAAGTGCATGAGTGATTGACGTTTGCACAGCCCAAAAGGTAAGAAAAAATTATGGAATGAATATTTGTATGATGGATCCAACCAACGCACACAATAGTTTGACACACCGAATTTGACTGTGTCTGGTCCGCTTAATTGAATAAACTAGTAAGTTGGCAGCACCATCACCCATATGATATTTTTATTTAACATTTTTGTTGACGTTTGACTTTTTTGGAACAACGAACGAACAAAATTGTGCAAATTTACTTCTGCGAACATAATAAAATATAAATCCACACATAAATATGGACTTATTTCTTTTAATTGGAATTGCATTTGCACTGCTAGTCATACTTGTTACACTACTCTTTTTTCAACAGAAAAATGCAAAATCAGGTGAGTTGCCTCGGGATACATAAAGTTATTTTTCGAAATACACCATTCACACATATTTGGCAAATTCACAGGAAAACCAGCACAGCAACAACAACAGCGTGGTGTACCGCAACGCGCACAGGAAGGTGTTCCTCGACGTGCCCAGATTGCGCGTAACCAACGAAATCGACTTCGCCAGAATCAACAACAAGCTGCACAGGCTGATTTGCCAGACGTTGTTGCTCCTCAAGAACAAGGTGATGAGTCTGATCAAGAAGGTGCTGCTGCTAGGGTACCACAAGGTGCTGTGCTAGATGAAAAAATGGGCGCCAAGAAACGTGCTAAAATGGAAGCTAAAGAGCAAAAGCGCTTAATGCGTGAACACGAATTACAAGAGCGTGAAAAACGCAAAGTTTTAGAGGCGAAATTAGATGAGGAACGTAAAGCAGTAGAAGAACTTGAAGCCGAACACGAACGTCACATAGTCGAAGCAGAGCGTTTGCAGCGCGAGGAACGTGAGCGTAAAGAACATGAGGAATATCTTAAAATGAAAGCTGCATTTAGTGTTGAAGAAGAAGGTTTCGAAGAGGGTAATGAAGAGGAAAAAGAAAATCTACTAGCTGATTTTATACAATACATCAAGGACAATAAAGTAGTTGTTCTAGAAGATCTAGCTACTGAGTTCAAATTGAAGACTCAGCAAGCCATTGAACGCATACAGGACTTGCAAGCCGATGGCACAATCACTGGTGTCATTGATGATCGAGGCAAATTTATATATGTTTCGGAAGAGGAATTGCAATCAGTTGCTAAATTCATTAAGCAACGTGGTCGTGTTTCAATAGCAGAACTTGCTGAATCTAGTAATAATCTGATTAACTTGAAGCCAATCTCTGCTGGTGAAAGTAATGCATGATGTTTGAACGCCTAAAATTACTTTTAGTTTATATTTTGTTATTAGAAATAACAAACTGTTTTGATTTTAGTCTTTTATAAAAATTAAATTTAACAAAAAGTTGTCAATTGGTTAGTTTAGTTGGTTGCATTATTATGCCATATCATCATCATCAGCCTCTTCAAATTCGTCATCATCTTCCATCTCTTCGTCGCTAGTCTCTTCAGGATCATTGGCCTGTGACCGGCAACGGGCACAATCACAGAGAAATACATAATTCTCTTTAAGGATTTTCTGACGAGAATGACGACTGCGACTAAGTTGACATTCATCTATGTACGAAATACATATTTCATCACCAACTTCTATGGGTGCAATAGCTTTTAGTACCACAATGTCATTGGAGTAAGGAAATGTAGACTGAGCATTTGGTAAGCAGCTGTGATTTATTTTGCTCTGCAACAAATAAAGCCCGGAACCTTCAGTATTAAGGAAATCACCAACTTCTACAAGACAAAAAGTAAAGTTTCAAATACATTAGTTCGGATTAGAAATATGTACTTACCCTCGTCTAGTTTATCATATATGAAATCGATGACTTCATCTAGTTTTGCTTTATCTGCATCAGGTAAAGTCAAGCTGGTTACCTTTTTAACCCATTCAGCCAGTGGACTGGTTGCAACGCCTTGACTATTAGTGCCCAATATGCCCATTAGAGCTTTGAAAGCATCTGGTGTAGTGAACTATGTATATACATACATATATAGAAAATAGAATATTAATAATAAAATGAAATTTTATCATTATTATTTTTGAACATTGACATTTACCACAGCAAATTCTTCATCTTTGAAAGCATTACGAAAGGCCAAAAATAACTGCTCCATCTGTTTCTCAAAATTGTTTCCCAGCATTTTATGATAAATCTTTTGATCACTATTCACAATCAATGATTGGAAAGACTGTAGTTGATCAATGAATTCCTGTTTGTTACTATTCTGCTTATACATGGCCATCAATCGCACAATCAGCATAATTGTGCTAGTTTCTGGTGGATAATGGAACTTCTTCCAAGTCTCATTTAATACATTAATTGGATGACTGTCGTCATTACGAAAGGCGCCCATGCAAGCAACACGATGATAACGCCGCAAAGACTCCTGGCGGCAATCCTCAGAACAATATTGTACCTTACAATTAGGACAAGAAGAGAACTGTGGCAACCATTGTTTTGTTGGATCATGTTCCGGTAAGGGCACTACAATTGAATTGTTTTTAGCCAAACGATGTACATTTTCTTGTACTGTTTCCAGTGGACGCATGCAATGGTCACATGCTGCATAGCCATAGGCGGAATTCCATGAAAATTGACAGGAAACAAAGGGTTCTTCTTCAAATATGACATCGCCGGTTGCAATTGCTTTTGTCGCAAACATTGCACGCCCCTTGATAAAGAATTTCGTAAGTACATATTTTATTCAAATTGCCATTACAAATAACATTTCATACCTTGCCCTCAATTGTTCGTATCTCAAATGGATTCATGTTGGTTTTTAATCCTTTTTATGATATTTTAAGAAATTCACCTTGCGAGCAGCGCGGCGTCAGTAAACACATGGGATTCGCCCGTCCGTCTTCGAAATAAACGACAACACCAACAAGAAATATTTCATTAGGGATGCCAACTTAAAAATGTAATAATTATAAAAAAAAAAACACCGCAGTATTTCCATCTATTTTTAGTGTATTTTGATTTCTCTAAAGACTTTTTTTTTTTGTTTTTGTTACGCACATTTCTATGAATAAAGTAAAACCTAATTGGGTGATTCCTAGAAAAATGCACATGGTAATAAAGAAAATCTTCATTAGACATTTTAAACAAGCTTTCACCCTTAATTAGTTCTTCAGATCTTTGATTTCAAAGTTTTTTTTTTTTATTTTCTTGCTTTTCAATAATCTTGTCTAGGTTTTTTATCAAAAAGAATTTATTTCTGGGGTTTCGCTTTTGGTTCCAATCGAATATCTTAAATTAATGCTTGGAAACAAATTAGCCGAGTATTTTATATATGTAATAAAAAATCATTCAAATTTCATTTAAAATATCTATATTTCTTATTTTATAAATGTTCTTTGGTTTTATTATTAATTAGTTTAATTTTTTGATTAATCAAGTTGTGGACATTTTACTTTATATTTTGAATACATTTCATAAGATGTCAGATGCCGCTTATTTTAGGAATAGGCACAGTTTGTCCTGTATACTGTATTCCTCAGTAATACCATAATCCCCATAGAAAAATAATAAAAATAATTTAAAAATTATAAAAAAAAAAAGACTAACTTTGGCTATGCCGATGTTGCAATATCCTTCACGCCCCTTCTAGTAGTCTGAGAGTCTTGAAAAGTCTTAGAAGGTTGGTGGCTATGCGTCAGACACTTATAGTGTCCGAATTTCAAGTCCATAGTACAAAAAACAAAAAAGTTTTTCTAATAAGAACGAACAAGTGGTCCGAGAATCTTGAAATTTTTATGATTGGTGGATATGTATCCTTTTCTTCTTCAAATGTCACATCTGCCAGAAGCCCACACAAACAAGTGCAACAGTCTGTGCCAATAACCACCACAGGATACGTGTATTAGTACTTTCATTGATGTGGCGGAAACGTTCTCCGCGATACCGTTGATAGTTTTGTTCCTTTGTGATCTGTTTGACTTGATCGAACAATTGAAGTATACGTAATTGTAATACGGTGAGGTTTTCCTTTCGGGCAATATTCGCATAATCGATAGCACGTTCACCAACTTGTATATCCAGATGGACACGCAATTGAGCTCCACTAAACCAGGCAGTACTATTCGATGACATACAAATAATATGTTCGCCAGGCACATGCGAAGTGATATAGAGACTTCCATGTGACCTATATACTCTGGAAAGAATTACCTTGTCGTCACAGTCTCGAATCTCAACATGCATGCCTATGCCAGGTGATGATGACATAAAGCCATTAGAACGTGGATCATACAACTCCACTTTGTAGCTGACTATGGAAAATGTAAGTAATTGTATTAAAATGTATATATTTTGTTACTAGAATCATCACAATGGAAGTTAGTTACGACATACCAATGACTGCTGTCTCATCAGGCACTTCCTCGATAAAGCATTTGCGCTCAGTTTCTGACATGTAGAAGTATAGACCAAAACTACTTTGCAGAGTGCAAAGTACTAATGTCACGAATATAAGTGATTTATACATGGCTAAACTAATTTATTTCCAATAATTTTTATTGTATTTAATAAAACTATGTACGCGGACACGTCATCAGAAAAGTGGCAGTCAATTGTTTGTTAAGCAAATAAAAATCCAAAGTTGCCAATTCAATGGAAAAAGCTTAGACTTGGAAACAAAAAGCATACAATATTTGTTTATACAATTATATTTCCTTATTGTTCAATTATTATCTATTCATATTATTATTGTTAAGTAAAAAAAAAAAAAAAAAAATTGTTTTTAATTCATTTTCATAAAAATTTGTAAAGCAGCATAGACACGGTCAAATATCATGGTGTGTCAAGCCTCATCATAGTGTTAGTGAAATGTGTATGTGTGAGTCTCATATACGATGTTTGATGGAATTTTCAAATTGTTTGGATATTTCGTTCAACGTGAGTTCTCTCAATTCTTTGACTCTCCCTCTCTCTCTCTCTATTGCGAGCTATCTCATTCACGCTTAATTTAAATAAATAATTTAAAAAATATAAAAAAAATATCAAAGGTAGCCATCGTCATGTCCAATGCTTGATCAAATGGTTCGAAAATAGAGAGAGCGGAAGCTATTGGACGTGTCGATGGGGGTCATTTGACGCTTGATCAAATGCTTGAATAAAATCAAAACGTTTTGAGTTTCTTCAAATCTATCTCTCTTCAGTTTTGCATTTGATGAGCGATTTGATGTATTGGTGGCGAAATCATCTCATTGTGATGTGATGAAATTGTCTTTGTGAATAGAAATTACCGGATAATAGATTTTACGAAAAATTATATCAGATTAAGGTATATTGCCACCGGCAAAAACCATAATTATAAATAGTTAATGTTCTCTGCCGCTGCACATTTGCTGTGTGCACTCGTTGCTGTCTTCAAAGAGAACAAAAATTAATTTTTTTCCATTTGACGAATGAAACAACAACAACGATTTGATCAAGGACGTGTCGATGGATGCCTTTACTTTATTGGTTATGCCGAAGTGATAATACTCTTCACGCCCCTTCTAGTAGACCGAGTGTCTTGAAATTTAGAAGGTTGGTGGATATGAGTCAGACACTTAGAGTGTCCAAATTTCTAGTCGATGGTACTAAAAACAAAAAAGTTTATCTATTAAGAACATGAATTTTGATCCTGGTTTGAATGGGGGTACCCCCTCGTGGTGCGATTCGGCTGATTCCGACAAATGTACTGCGTATGGTAAAAAGAAAGCTCCGTTCAGCTCTCTAGCTCAAAAACTGAGAGACTAGTTTGCATACATACAGACGAATAGACAGATAGACGGACATGGTTAGATAAACTCGGAATTGAAGTGGATGTCCCCTATTGCACGAAGAGCTATCTAAATGTTGATAGCAAATGTTGTCGACCTACTTATATGTTCTGTGTAGCACTTAGGGCTACGAGGAAGCCTTATTTTACTATATGTGGTGATATGAAAATGAATGAACGTACATCCTTACTTTTGGTCGTCAGAGGATTGTTTGTCAATGGGGGAAGCACCGGCAGGCGAGAGATGTTAACAGTCACAAATTCACGCTTTCAGGAAGGAAGCCTTACAAATCGAATCGAAGTCTGGGATGCAAATATCTATGTTAATCTAATTTGACAGTCAGAGTATAGTATATTAGCGCAATTGAGTACTGCCGAGCATGTTTACGAATAGCTTTGCTCTTAATGCTATGAGCCGGCAGAGCTTTGATAGCAGCCTGGCTATCAACATAGATCGATACGTTTTTCGGGGTCTTCCCCATAGTGTTTATCAAACTTGCTGCCTACCAGACTGCGTATACCTCTGCCTGGAATACGCTGCACCAATTTGTTAGACGTTATGATTCTGAGAAGATACTCGCGCTCGTACCCTCCTCCGTTTTGGAGCCATCTACATAGAAAGCTCTTCTTGTCTGATAACATTAACTTCTTCCAATCATCTCTTTCCGGGAATTGCATTTTAATGTTCTTCCATTTTAAATCCGATACACTGACTACTTTTCCACCATCAACATGTAACCCTACTTCTTGTAGGATGGTACTGTGGCACACTACACAGGGTTTAAGAAGATGCAGTTCTCGGAGTCTGACTGCGCTTTTTGCAACTAAGAGTAACGAAAACTATCATGAATTTTAGTAAGCTTCAACAATCATTAAAGATTATGTACTGAAAAAGAAACGGTTGAGCATTTGCTGTGCCACTATGATGAACTGACTTGGATCAGACTCCGATACATTGTCAACTATTACATAAAAACAAGAGAAGTTGTGAACTTAAGAGAATCTTTGAATTGTTAATTGTCTTGGATGAGCTAAGCTAACCAGCTCACCTCCTTCCGTTATCTAATTTACAGAGAAAGTGACAAAAGATCTTTCAAATTATGTAATTAAATATAAATTTTTTTTTTTATTATAAATCTGTGTAACAAAGTGTATTGTATTCCGACGCAACCTTTCCAAGGCAATCAATTTTACACATGAAATTTATATAAAACTTAAATCAATAAAGTTAATATTTTTTTGTTTGAAATTCATAAATTGAATTCACAACATTTGCCTTCAAGGTCTTGAAGTTCTTCTCGATGACTTGTTATATAACATACATATATTCAAAATTTGTTAGAACTGAAAATTTTGATTGATACTTGATGAAGCGTGTATATCATTTAGAAGTTTCGCACGTCTATTTCAGCCACAGGTACATTTTGCCTTGTATTGTGTGTTTTACTGGATTGATTTTCTTGAGTATCTTTGTCATGGTCTCCACTAAACGTTCACTTGAGACGCCAGTCTTTTTGTTTTTAAATTTGGTGAGTAGCTCTGTGGCAGTCAATGGTTTACGCATAAGATAACGACGTACAGCTTCCTCAGTGATACCATAATCCCTGTTAAAGCAAACATTTATTAAAATCAATTCAAAAAAAAAAAAAAACATTTTAATGAAAACTTACTCTTGTTTGTTAGACATGACTCCAGAGAATGTTGAAGGCATTGAACTTGGAATTTCTGATTTCATGCGTTTAGCCGGTGTATTAATTGGACTGTTACTACTCTCAGAACCAGTTAGATCAGTTGGCATACTATTTAATTTACGTTTGTTTGCATCATTTGCAAATGTGGGAGTTGAAGAACGTGATTTATTGCTTGGTGCTGCAGCTGTGACATTAGTCTTCCCGTTGCTGTTGCTGTTGTTCGTTTCTTTGGGATTGGTGTTTTTCTTTTTAGGACCATTGCTTTGATCATCTTCGGAATCACTGCTGTCAGTTGTAAAACCAGATGAAGAATCAGAATTTGCGCCATTTTTGGTCTTTTTATCATCCTTGGTATGTTTTTTGTTTTTCTTCTTATCCTTTGTAGCATCATCTTTTTTACCTTCCTTCTTTTTCTTATCATCGTCTTCATTGTTGGACTCGTCACTTTTCTTTTCTTCATCACTTTCTTCATCGGAAGTAAGTAATTTGCGTAAGGCATCTTCCTCAGCTACGCCTTTCATATCCTTGTCTAATTTAGCTTCTGGATCAGGTTCACTAAAAGAAAATATGAAATAAATTTAATAAAATTTTCCACATATCCATATGTTAAAATGTTAACATACTCTTCACTGGATTCAGTATCATAGTCCATTTCACGTCCTTCCTCATCGCCATCGTCAGATTCTTCAAAAGCTTCACCATCTAAATCACGTTTCTTCTTTTGTTTTTTCTCCATGCCTTTCTTGCCTTTTTTATTACTTTTTTCATCATCACTATCATCGTCCTTCTTCTTTTTTTTAGATTCTTCATCGTCATCTGAGTCGGAATCATCATCGGAATCAATCCATTCATCCATTTCACTGATTTTTAACTCCTTTGACTTTTTATTACTACCCTTTACTTTGAGTTCTTCTGGATCATTTTCCTCCTCTTCGTCGCCACGTAAACGTTTCCGCAACATAAGCGAAAAGTAATTCATAACTTTTTTACGACGGCCAAACTCTTGTTCAGCTTCTTCAGCAGACAATGACTTATAACGTTGTATGGGTTGGAAATTGTACCATTCATTTAATGGGTAAGCTTCGATTGCACCATCCGGAGCATGTGTGAACACATAAAATGCAGCATTCTCACCAACTCCACCTTCTCGTATACCCTTAAATTTTTTACCACCTTTACCGCCCACTTTTAAAATCCATGGCTGCGCCTCTGGACGATAACGTTTCGCAATGATACCAAATTTCTTACGGCGTACTTCCTCACGTAAATCACGATTGTATTCGGAACCTGCACCAAATTTCGGCATATCCTCATCCATGCCTTTGAATTCTTTCATATTATTTTCACGTTCCAATTTTACGTTGCGCCATTGTGAGAAATCTACATTAAGTGTTGCATTGAAACGCATGACATGATGTTTTTTTCGGAGATTTTTCGGAACTCGAATATTAAATTCCTGGACATTTGCTGGCGGCGCTGCATTTGATGAAGATGAATTTGTAGACGTGGAAGCACCCCCACTATTAGTGTTTGCTTTATTTGTGGCCGCCATGCTTTAAAATTAATCACAGTTTTGACATAAAAATATATAAATATTAACCACGCTCTTTCTTCGTGTCCTTTCTTTTCTAAGTTCTTCTTCTTTGATAATAATGTTTCGTTCAGACACAAAAGGTTTTAAGTAGAGCTGTGGTAGGACATAGAGTGACCATACTTTCATAGAGACAATAGGACTAATTTATAAATTCGACAAAATATTTTACATCGCCAAAGATGGTCACTCTAACAGTTGTTTACAATTGTTCTTAGCTTCTTTCATATTGTTTTTTGTTTGTGGCATCGTGATACGACGAGCAAAAATATGTCAACTTTGCCAACAAATATTCAATTAAGGAATGTACGGCTTGCTCCACATGTGATGTACATTTGTCCGGAGTGTGGCAGGGGTTTCCGTACACAAAATGATTGGAGAATGCATCTCAATGTGAAGCATGACTACGCAAATAAAACCATGCAAGATTATGATTTTAAACGGGTAACAGAGCGTTTCCATGAATGTCAGACTTGCCTTAAATGGGTTGCCAGTGAGAAGAATACAATGGTGATGATTCAATATCATCGTTTTACGCACTTACCATATCCTCTTATATATCGTTGCTTGCATTGCCGGGAGATGTTCCAAAGACGTCGACTATTGAATGATCATTTGGAACTGCAACATTCTCGTGAAATAAAACAATATGAGATAAGAGTAAATGCCAAAAAATTGAAGGAAAATAAGCAGCAGCAACAACACAAAAATATGCTCTACCCAATAAAGCGACCTCAACATGTCCAAACATCACGTAAACCACTGCAAAAACCACCACCAACACCACCACAACAACAAAGGCAACCAAAATCAGAAAAGGATGATTTAATACGCAAAGCTTTGCTCAATAGTCACATTGATTTGGATTTTGAAGCAAATTCTTCTTCAACACAAAATATGGAAAAGAATCCGAGCGAAGTGGCACTGGATCGCAGTCTAAGCGCTTTAGAGGAAATGATGCGTCAGGATATGGCAGATAACGTTGAGACAATATCAAGCAATGATACTACAAATAATGACACGGATAATGTTAAAGAAGAATTAAAGGATGAATGTTTAGAAGATTTATTTGGTTATCTTCTACATGACGATTTTGAAGAGAGAATGATGGTGAAGAAGCCACAAGAAGAACCAGAAATTAAATCAGTTAAATTAGAACTTGAGCACATCAATAATAGCCATCATGATAATCCAAATGATGATGATGATGATAATGATGATAAATTGATTTCAATACAAATTGATGCTTTGAACAATGAAGAAGTTAAACAATTAAATCAATCTTCTCCTGGTTTACTTAAAACATCAAGCAAAACCAACAAAATGCGACCACCAGCAACAAGCACAAAGAAAGAACAATCAAAGTCAAAACATCAAAACAAACGGATAAAATTGACCAACGAAGAATATGAGAATTTACTTAAAAAGGAAATGTATAAACATGTCACTTATTTATGTCCAGTTTGTGCTAAAGCACACAATACTGAAAATACCTGGCGTAATCATGTCTTCAATGAACATGATTTTGCCAAATTAACGGAGACAAAGTTCAATAAACGTGAGGGTGGCTTATCATATGAATGTCTTGAATGTTTTGAAGTGATACACACTAGAAAACATGCTGATCTTCTGCGTCATTATTTTCTACATTCACCATATCGTTCTTATTTAAAGTGTAATATATGCCATCGGACTAAATCGAATACCTCGAAAATTATCAATCACATAAAATACAATCATAATGCTCAGCTTCAGGTTGCATTTGATAAAATAGCGGCAGATATCGAAGTAGATGATGAAGACGATGAAGAGGAGACAACATCATCGCTGCGTTGTGAGTATTGTTACAAAGTATTTAAATATCCGGAACGTCTCTATAAACATGTTATAGATTGTAAACGTAAACATAATGAAAAAGAGGGCCCCAGTTACTTGGAGGTGGGTTATAAAGAAATGTTAGCCCATCTTCGTGATTCAAGTAAACGCATGGCGGCAATTCGAGCAAATATGTAAGTTTTTGAAAAAAAACACTTAAAATAAATAAATAAATACTATTCATTACATAAAAATTTCTTTGGTTTTGTTTTCTTTATTTCAATTAGGAACACAAAATGATAGACATGGAAATTTGGAATGTTGTTTGTTTCTTTTATAAACGTGGCACAAAACATTTGTAACAAAATTAACTCAAAATTCATAATCATAATCATGTTTCGAAATAATAAAAATACTCGTATATGTATTTAATTCCTACTATTTTTTACTAAAATTTATCTAAAGATGTGTGTAGTTTAAGGTGTCTCTTAGTATGTGTATTGTGTATGACATCCTTTTGGTCACAACATCTACCTACCACCAGCTTAGTGCTTTAGGCCAAAAATTAAATGTTTTGTTAAGATAAAATGTTATAATACATATGATTAAAACAAAGAGAAGGAATTTCAAACGATTACGCCAATGTTGCTTGGACATTTGCATCATACGAATTATGCGCTCGGCAGCGGCTTCAGTAAGCAAAATACTACCATTGTTATCTATAACAAAATGTGATTTCTCACATTTCTTTTCAAGCGGCATTTGAGCAGCAATACGTTTTCGTGCATCACACTCGTTGTATTCGTTACGCGCCATAAGACGATGAAGTTGTTTATCGCTATCACTAAAAATAAAAAGAAGAAAAGTAGAAGAAAATCATCAGTTTAAAAGGATACACATATATAAATCTAAAAAGCGAAAGACCAAAGGTCTACTAGTTATATCTATTAACCCATATGCCGTACTTACCAAGTGACTGTTACAATCTTATATATGAAATCAGTAAGTAACCCAGTTTCAAAAAGCAATGGCAAATCTAATACAATCCAGGAGCGTCCAGACATCAAATTCTTAAAAACCTCCTTTAATATCTGTCGATGGATAATTGGATGTGTAATCTTATTAAGTTTCCCACGCAGTGTTGGATCATTGTATATTAAGCTTCCTAGTTTCGCACGATCGATTTCTTTAGACGGCAATATCACTCCTTCCCCAAAAATTTTACGTATACGATGCCAACATGGTTTACCGGGCTCCACAACTACAATACAATGCAACACAATAATTAAATATTAATTAATGTTTCCTGTTTGCATATGTTAATCACTTCATGGTCATTAAATGTTGTACTTACTTTCACGAGCAATTTTATCAGCACAAATAACAGGAATACCATTTCTTTCAAATACTTTGGCTACAGTACTTTTGCCTGAAGCAATGCCACCAGTAATTGCCACAATAAACATTTCTTGTAATTATTTCTTAAGAAACTTTCTTGTAATTAAAATATCAACTTTTTGTTAAGTATGTTTTTCTTATAATGAATTATTAGGAATCAGTTGGAGTAGAGTGACAGATTTCAATTATCTACTTAGAGATAATCAAATACTTTTAGCACTAAAAATTCCCTCAATAGTGTTGAGGAAAGTATATTTAACGACATTTACAACACTAATTATGCCTATTGCGATTTACAACACTTACAATCGTACATTCGCCATATTGATTTCGTTTAGCGTATATATTGTAGCTTGTGAAATTTTCTTCATCATTCATTTCATTTATTCGAGAAATAGTTCAATTTAGAACTTGAAGAAAAAAAAAACAAAAATAAAAATAAATGAAGAAAGCTGTGTTAAATACGAAATAATATTATAATATTAAAACCAAAAGTTAACTAAAAAACATTTTTTCGCGTATTCTGTTCGGAGTTTGCAAAAGAGAAAAAAAAATAAACTAAAAATGGTGGATAAAATTGAAATGAGCCTCGATGACATTATTAAGGCTGACCGCAGCCAGAAGAGAACTGGAGCTGGTGGCGGAAAGCGTGGCGGTCCAGGTGGTGGACAGCGACGTGGTGGTGCACCACAACGTGGTCCACGCCGTGGCGTTAGGGCTTCACCGCGTAAACCTCTAGCACCAACCGGCAGTGGCGGCGGTGGTGTACTTAAAGGTCGCGTACGCGGCGGCATACAAAAATCTAAAAACGGACGGGTAATTTAGTGTTCCAAACAAAAGTCATATACCATATAAAAAAAAATATATACATATATTGGAGAAACGATTCTTGTGTAGAGGCGAAGGAACTTCGTCAAACTTTTTGCAACCAGTGGATTGGGATTAAATTTATTTATCAGCTTAAGCGAATTTAATATGGCGGCGGCCATAAGCTGAATTAAAATCTATATGAAAAAAAAAACAACGGTACGCGACGGAGACAGTGTATGTGTATGGGAGTGAAAGAGACAGTCATATATTGTGTTGTTTAGTTCTGCGGCGAAAAATATATGCAAACATTCAAAACAAAATATACAATATCAACGAGAATAAGAATGACGAAAACAGCCCAGCAAGACTAAAGCAAACCAAATACCAATACCAATACCAAAAATATGTTATTATCAATAATATAAATTTTAAATATATGAATTAACGAACAAAACCAACACAAGAACGACAACATCAGGCAGCATCACCTCACCAATCAGAGACGCAATATTTCTTCCATTGCTTCTTGTTGATTTGATATTTTACTAACCATACGAAAATTAATGGTTAATTTGCCTTCTGTTTTTTCGAGGGGAGGCAAATTATCTTTTAGTTTATATAGTGTATATTACTTCTTATCTTATATATCCATCCATATATAATCAATTTATAAATTTTTGTACCACTACTACTACTACTACTACAACGTTACTTATAACCGTTTGATGACCATTTTGAAATTGGTCTGATCCTAAGACACACACACACTCAGGAAACTAAACTAAATCAAATCAAACTATCGCTTCTACTGCTTCTACTTGTGTTTGTTGCTAGAGCAGAGCAGAGCAAAGCAGGGGCATCTCCTTATATATCTCCTCATGATGAGCACAATCAATCAGCATATGTAATTACGATTAGGAATGAGAATTATTATAATGTATAGAGACAGAGAATTGTAAAAAGTTGAATGAATCCTGGTCCAGAAACGTTGATGAAGGGACTTCCACAACATATGAAAACGACTCCACATAAAAATCAAATCAAACACACGAATCCAAACCAAACGATCTACAACAACCAAAACTCCTACTCCTCCTACTTCTCTAGGGTGATGTTAATAGCGCATGGAAACACGACATGTTTGATGGACCAAAACGAGGCGCCGGCATCGGTTCAGGACTTACTAAATTAGTCGTCGGTAATTTGGATTATGGAGTTTCGAACACGGATATTAAAGAACTATTTAATGAATTTGGCACTCTGAAGAAGGCAGCTGTACATTATGATCGTTCCGGCCGTTCCTTGGGTAAGTTGTTTATACATTCCATTGCCTCTTATTTCTTTTACTTATTAAGCATTTGTTTTTTGTTTTTTTTTCATTTCGTATGTTTAGGAACTGCCGATGTTATCTTTGAACGTCGTTCAGATGCTCTTAAAGCAATTAAGCAATATAATGGCGTTCCTCTAGATGGTCGCCCCATGACCATTCAATTGGCTACCGATTTAAATGCTTTGCAAGTACAACCTCTTGGTACAAGAACTAGCCCTGTGAAACCCCGACGTCCTGTTGTTGGTAATGGCCCAGTTCGCCGTAATGGTAAGTAATGATGGTCTTGAGTTAAAGAAAACTCGAAAGATTTCTTGTTTTAAAATTCATTTCTTATTCTTCATAATAATAGCTCCCAATAGTGGTGGTGCACGCCGTACCTTCAACAAACCACGCGGTGGTGGTAAGCCAGGTGGCGCCCGTGCTGGTGCTGCACGTACCCCACGTAAAAGTCCACCAACCGCTGAGGAATTGGATGCCGAACTGGATGCATATGTTAACGATATGAAGGCTTAGTTAGTATATATATATATATAGATGTTTTATGTACGCTTAAAAATGATGGCGTATTAAACTTGTTTAATGAAGAGCAAAGAATAATTTAATTTTAAAAATTAAATGCATTAACCACACATTTTTTTGTCTCAAGTTGAGCTCTTTAGTTATATGTATAAGTATGAAAAGAAAAAACCAAACACAATACCAGAAACACAAAAATATATCCTCCTCCTCACCAAAAGTGGGGGGGAGAGACATTATTAAAAACCAAGACAATGATCAGAAATATTAATAAAATGTTATTAAAACATTCAGTCTTTATAATAGAAAATTAATTAAATAAAATTAAATTCAAATTAATTCAACATTAACATATGTAACAAAAACTAAAAAAAAGAGAAAACACATGCCTCACAAAGTTTTCGGGAATTGTTCTTGTTGCTTTAGATTTTTATGAGAATATAAAAGAATAATATAGAACTTAAGAAAAAAAAAAAGATATAAATAAATTTACAATACAATAAAAGTTAGATGACAAGAAATTTTAAAAGATTGTTTTTATTTTCACAATATAGATGATCCTGATTCTGATTGTATTTTCTTATACGCAATGTTTATTATTTGTAGGCACCTTTTGTCAAATGGTGTTATTTTTGGAAACAAAACAGATTATGTCGAATTCATCAGTGTTCTTTTATAATCCTCTTTTACCCAAGACACATCATTGTTTCCTTAGAGATTGGATTATTATTTCCGTTACATCTGTTATTGCATATTTCTGCTGAAATTTTAGTAAAAAATAAATCAAACTTGGATTGAAACAAGTGGAAATAATTAGTTTTATTACAATTTCACTTTTACCCATGACCAGGACACAGCATGGATTATTATTTCCGTTCACAACGGGTAAGTATAGTGTGTGTCACCATGTGGTGGTCTGTGTCTCGGCTAACTAAGAGCCGCAAATATTAAACTACCTCAAGTTACAACGCTTTAGTGTGAACATAAGAAATTTTAATATAAATACAATCTCAACACACAATGACATGACACACCATCGTGAATATTAAATTGCTTTAAGTTACCAAGCTGCGCTTGAAATATAAGACATTATCATATAAATAAATATTGAACTGCCATAAATTACAAAACACTACCTGGAATATAAACCTTTATAATATTTAATACTGAGCATGGTACCTTTTAGTTGAAATGGTATAATGTATTTTGGCTATAAACATAAACTACAAGATGTAATCAAATTTTGAACATTTCGACTTCTGAAAAGACATATCATTGAACTTTTTTGTGCAATTACTTCGTTTTAACACATTATCCGTATAAAATCCGGGATACTTTATATTAGTGAATTATAGTCCCTTTCTTGTTCTTTCATTTGGCATTAGTTTTATTGAAATCGGTTAAGTCATTCTCGAGATACAATCCCTTAAACATTTTTGCATCGGAGATATCGATCTACTGTTTTCTGTTCGCCTGGTATTTTCTCAGAATTTTACAAAAACCGAAAAAATTCATTCGAATGACTCAGCATATTCTGTTTTAAATTTTAAAACTTATTGTCTCAAAAACTACTGGACCGATTAATAGTAGAGCTTTAATTTGAATTCACCCAGAATCGAATCTAAGTACTGGAAGTTGGTTAAATCTTGCTAAACGTTTGTACTTCCTTGTCAACACAGAAATAAACGAAATTAATAAAAATTAATAAAAATAATAAAAAGAATAAAATAAATAGAAATTTATACTTAAAATCAGTAAAACAGAAATTTTCAATTCCTTTTCGATTCACTGGAAGCTTTTAAAATGATCTTATAGAGTAGAGAACTTTATTTTTTATCCAACCTGTTTTGACCAAAAAAGAAATGAAACACATTTTTCTTTTTACTATTTTTATACGATTTTAAAACTTTATTTTTCAAGATGAAAATAAACAATATACTTTTTGTTGTTGTTGTTGTTGTTTTAGTAAATTTTACATAATTTTATTTTTAAATTTTTATTTTCTTTTATTTTTAATTTTTTGTTGTGTTTTTGTTTTGTTTTCAATAAAATAATTTCATTTATGATTAAAAATGTTATACTTTCGATTAGAAGAGTTTTTTATTTATTTTTTTATTCTTAATTTTCCATTTATTTTTTATGTATGTATTATTTCATTATGGTTTTTTATGCAGTTTCTTTTCCATTTTTTTATGTATAATTTTGTTGTTGTCATTGCTGTAGATGTTGTTTTTTGTTGTTTTAAATCGAAATATGTTATTTATTTTTTTACTTACAAATGTTCAATGTTGTTGTTTTTTTCATTCTTTTGGTTTTTGTTCATAAAAATTTACAATTTAAATTAAAAAATAAATAATTTGAGCTAAAATTTTCTTAATTTCTTTTTATATATTATAAATAAATAAATTAAAATTACAACACATTGCTTTTTTTTTTCTTTAGATTTATTTACTACTTTTCATAATTTCCTTTTTTTTTTAATATTTTCTTTTTGTTTCAAAAATGTACAATTTTGTTTATTTTAATTTAATTTAATTTAATTTTTCATCATCTTCATCTTCAAATTCTTTCCTTCCTTAAATTTTCTTGCCAGACAAATTTTTGTTTGTTGTTTCACATTTCCAAAAATTTTCTAAATATTTAAATTCATTTTTCAAAATTATTAATTAATTAAATTATAAATTTAATGATAAATGAATTAAATGAAAATAAATAAAATTAATGAAAATATTTAAGTTGTCTACTTTGAGCATATTTTTATTTGGAATTTATATATAGATAATTATATATATAAGTATTAAATAAATTATATATAAAGTTTAGTTTTACGTATGCATGAATGTAGTTGTGCTGCTTTGACTTTGATTTGTTTTTTGTTATTTATTTTTTATTTTAATTTTTTTTTTTATTGTGGGATTAGTAGTTTTGTTTTTATTTTTCTTTTACCATTTCGGGGGATCTTCCCGGGGAAACTGCTCTGCTATTGTTACCATATTATTATTTTTATATATTTTTGCTTATATTTTAAATGTTTTTATTTCATTTTTGGCTTCCATTTTTATTTTATTTTATTGGAAAATTTACTGTTTACTTTTAATTTAGTATTTTGTTTAGTTTATTAAATATATTTTTGTTTGTTCATAATCATAATAATAATATTCATAATTAATTATATAAGTTTATAAAAAAAAAAAAACGGAAAATCTAAAAAATTTTAAATAATTTTTTCAAAATCGTTGAGAAGAAATTTGCTTTGCTGGTTCAAGTATTATGTTCATTCATTTTTATTTTTATGTTTAGGGTTTTTAAAAAAATAATAGAAAATTTTTCGCATTTTTTTAAAATATTTTTTTAATCAAAATTTCATTAAATTTTCATCTTTATCGATTTGGTTTTGATTCTCTTAATTTGTCAAGTTAATGAAGTATTACGAATTCTCCAAATATCAGAAAACCTTTAAAAATTTATCAATTCGAAAATTATGTCAATTATTTTTGAAAATATGTATCAATGGATCTCGTAATACTCAAGAATCTCCAATATCCAATGGTTTTTGTATTTTTGTATTTTTTTTTAGAAATTTTCCAAATTTTTTAATTTTATTTTAAGTATATATTTTCGCTTAATTTCATCATTTTTAATCATTTAATTAATTTTTTGTTTAAAAATTTTGAAATAAATAAAATAATTAAAATTATTGTGTGTTGTAAAAGTTAAAAAAGAAATTAATGATTTAAAAAAAAATGTATTATTATTTTTTTTTAATTAAGATTTTATTTTTTATATATAATATTTTTTTTTGTTCGCCAAGTTTGTATTTATTCATTTTTTCAGTATTATTAATTTATTTATTTGGAATTAATTAATTTCATTGCCAAATATTTGAATAAATAAATGAAGGTTTTGGTTTTGTTTTTTTCTCATATCAAAATCTTAATTTTGATTTTTTTTTTTGATTGGAATTGATTATTTTTTTTTTTCATAACTTGGCGATATTTTTTTTTTAAGTTTTTTTTTATATATATATATTTGTTGTTTTTTTATTTACTTTATAAAAGTTATATCCTAAATTTGTTTGTACTATTTCTTGGAAATCATTCCGGTCTATTGCAGTTCAACTAAAAAATATTTTTTTTTATTTTATGCTATAGAAATAAATAAGAAAAAACTTAAATATAAAACTGATCGAAATGTTTTTTAAATTTTTTGTATTCATAATATTTTTTCAATTCTTTGTGAATGCGAAAATTTGAATTTTTGTTCATTTTGTTTTGAAAATTGTGCAAAATTTTTTTGGTTTATAATTTTATAGTTTATAAATATGAAATTTGATTTTTGTTTAAATTTATGTAATAATAATATCTTTTTTAAGTGCGAACGCATCAAACGCGCCAAAAATGATGCGTTCTGAAATTAATGAGATTTTTTTTTATTAATTTATTAATTAATTTTAATTTGTGTTTTAAATTTTTGAGCTACCAATGTAGTGTATTTTTGTTTTAATACTTAAATTTAAGCCAAAATTGTATGGTTACCTTTTTTCTTGTTTTTTACACAAATATTTTGTTTTTATTTAGTTTTTAGTTAACCCTTGTTTTATTTGTTGGTTTTAATTAATTTTTAATGTATTTATTTAATGAACTTATCATTACTTTGGTGAATTAAAACATAAATTTGTGTATTTTTTGTTTTAAAAAGAAATTTTGCGAGATTTTTTGTCAAAATAAATAAAACAGATTCCTTACACCCTTCAAATATGTTAGAAGAAATCATAGGATCGAACATCCAAAAATTTTAAACCATTAATTTGATATTTTCAGTGGTTATAAAATTAATGATGGGAAATATGTATGATCTCAGATGAGTGAGAGTTCACATGAATGATTGAAATCATTGCCTATCAATAAAGTCATAGTTCGTCGACTTACAAATGGACTCCGATTCATCCAAAATTCTGATCTATGAGTTACAAATGGACTCCCATTCATCCAAAATTCTGATCTATGTAATAGAATGCTCTCGAATTATTGTTATATTACTATATATAAAGTATCTGTATGAATGACAGACTCCACTCAGGTGTAGGAAGAATTTCAGATATTTCTACTTTTCCTTGTAAGCAACATATGCTAAAGGCCTAGGGATTCATCTTTCATATTCACAGACAACAGACATTGTACCTATTGATACATATGCCAAGATCAGGATCATTCTTGTATTCTATAGAAGAGACATAATTCAAGACAGAAGTCACTTTAATTGACCACAAATTTGGAGTCCTCATGGACAAGCGTTTGGACAATTCTCTGGCTCTCTGTGAGTTATGTCTATCCTGGACCAGGATTCTGGTCAAGACTTAGATGAACTTTATGTTCAACAGAGGATTCTCTATGTATTCATCAAGAATTACTTTCTTTTCTATTAGAGAGAATGATTTCCCTTTCTTTTTTTTGGTTCCTTTACCAACTACGAGTATGTGAATATGAACGACTTCTTCGCAGCATAATTGTGTCTCCTTTTTCAAAGTGGATTTGAGGCGATATTATCGAATCGTACATGTATTTCCATTATCAAATGTGAAGGGCATCTATTATCTTTAATTTAATGATTTTTGTTTAAATTCTAGTTAAATTTTTGTTTAATCAAAATTAATTTTTTTTTTAATTTTTCGAAACTTAAATTTTTAAAATTTTTTTTTTTTGTAAAAAATCGTCAAATATTTTTTTTGTTTTTAAATTTTGCTAATTTTTCTAGTTAGTTTTCTTCATTCATTTCTTTGTTTTTTTTTATGTAAATTTCTTATAAATTTGTAAAATAAATTTTAATATAAAATTAAAGAGAAATAATAAAATAATTTAGTTGAAAAAAGGAACAAGTTCTTTTAATCCTCTTAGAATCCTTGAAAGTCTTTTTAGTTTTATGTTTTTTTTTTATTTGAAGTGTGTTCAGATATGCATATTATAAATTATATATATAAAATAATTAATTAATATGCATATTTTTTTTAATTATTAATTTTTTAATTTATTTTTTATTTAGTTGTTCTTAAGTAGTTTAATTTTCCTTAAATTTACTTGCATTTTCTTTTGTTGCTGTTGTTGTTGCTTGTTTACCGCTTTTCTTTTTCTTTTTATTTATTTTTTTAAATTTTTATTTTGTTATTATTTATTAAATATTTTATTTCCACCTAAAGACCTAAATTAATTTAATTTTATTTTTATGTTTTTAGTATGTAGAGAGCATGTGTGTGTGTGTGTGTGTTTATGTGTATGTGTGTGTGTATGAATATTTTTTTATATGATAATATTTTAATTTTTTTTTTATTTTTATTATAAAAACTAATTTATTTAATGAGCAACTCAAGTTGGTTTTTCTTTTAGTTTATTTTTTAAATTTTTTTATATATAAATTTTTATGTTTCTTAAATTTTGTATTAGCCAAAATTACACATTTTTTTGTTTTAGTTTTGTTAATAATAATTAATTAATTATTAAATGTATGTCTTTTTGGTTTTTGTGTATTCATGATGATTATATATTTTTTTTTTATTTTTTCCCACCAGACTTATAAATAATTAAATGTAATTTATTTTTTATACTAAAATTATTATTAAATTTCTTGAGTTTTTTTGTTTTTCGATTTCATTTTTTTGTTTAAAATTAAACATTCTATTAGTGCCCATTTATTTATTTATTTTTGTTATTCATCAATTAATTAACCATTTTTTTGTGCTAAATGAAAATTGCTTAAAAAAAATGAGTTGGTCCAAAGTAAATTTGATTTGACAGTTTTGGCTTTTGGTTTGAATTCTGGTCTATTAAGGGCCCCTTTATATTTCCTAAACTTTTTTTTTATTATATATAATTTTATTTTTTTAATATTTTTTTTTTTGTTTTTTTTCTTTTTTTTTAGTATAATTTTAGATTAGATTTTTTTTTCATTTTAATTTTTGTTACATAAAAAAATCAACATTTTATTTGTTTTCTTGTTAACTTGAAGGCACTTGAGATCGGACGTTGTGGCCCCATATTTTTAAAGGTTTTATTCCTTCAACTGTTTTTGCTTTAAGTGCTTTGTGGGTGTGGATTCATCATTCTTCATGTTTCAATCTTCGTACAGCGTTCATCATTATGTCTTCAGTTGCTGTTGTTATCTCTTACGAGTACTTACTCGTTTTCGAAAATAAAATCAAACTTGTTTGAGACTTCGAAAAGTACGCCGAAAGTGCTTGTTCGAAAGTGTGTTGTTACCAAATTGTGTTTGTTTGTCTTTGTTTCTTTTTTTTTCGAAAATGTAAAAACATGTTTTTTATTTTTATTTATTTTGATTTTTGGTTTATAGCCGGTTATATTACAAGATTTTGTTGTATTGCCTTCAGTTCTATTGGATTCAAACGGTTATGGCTGACACTGAATGCTTCATCTTTTGATTGCATATTCGAAATTTAATAATTTTTATTTTGTAGAAGATTTTCTATGGAAAATATAATAATCATGGAGGCGAGGGTAAGTTAAAAAGTTGTTTCAGTTTCAGTTGACAGCTTTGGTCAAACATTGGGGATTCAATCCCGGGGTTTTTAAGCCTTCCGATTAGAGTTTGAACCTATGTACATGATTTGACCAATCCTTTAAAATACGCGCCTCTGTATTAGATTGGATTAAATTACAGAAGGGAGGGAGGAACAAGTCGCCCGTCACTGCTGCCATAATTTTATTCTATTGCAGCGTAACCCATAATTACGAATCGCTTGAGAGTCTGGTATTCTTTAAGAGCTCCAAGATTTTCTTCGGAGATAAGTCTCGAATTTCTATTGGTTCTCGGTTATAATGATTACCTGGTAATTGACATCAAACTAGATGGACTCTCCTCCAACTTTCACAGTATAGTATTTGAAGATCTGTTTAGTCACAAAATGAAGTGACATCACCGAAATGACGTGACACTGAAGCGACACCACTGTAGTAACATCACCAGGGTGAACTCACCGGAGTGATGTGACATCACCGAAGTAAACTAAGACAGCACTAAAGTGAAGTGACACTACCGAAGTAAAGTGACAACACTAATGTGAAGGAATACCACTGAAGTGATACGACATCACCAAAGTGAAGTGACAGTGAAGCCACACCACTGAAGTGACATCAACGGAGTGATGTGACACCACTGAAGTGACATCACCGGAGTGATGTGACACTACTAAAGTGAAGTGACACTACTGAAGTAAGTGGTGGCACTGTCAGACTTTCTTACAACTTAATGACTTACCCTCGAAATTTGGTTCAAAATTGAATATAAAAATCTAATTAATATAAGGATTTTTAATTTCTAAATTGACCAGATTCTGATTTGTGATTATGTTCAAAAATTCACAAAAATTAGAATGTTCAATCAAATGTGTATTTAATGTGTGTATGGCTGAAACTAACTAACTCCATACAAAAATTCTTTAAGCGATTGCTTAAACATAATCGACATAATTGACAATGGGTTAAACCTCTTATACTGAGGGCTGCCAACTTTGTGAGTTTTTAATGAATTGCCAAGTCTGCCCAATCATTGTCTGCTTACATTTCTGATCACGAAAATAGGTGTTTCACATTGAATAAACGATTAACCCAATCAAAACAGGTCGCTCATTAAATTGTGTATGAAATACACGTTGCTTAACTTTACACGTTTGAGTGAAGACCCTAAGTATGTACGTACATATTAGTCAATGATCAATATACTACTAGTTAGCATCTTCTTATTTCAAATTTAAACTTTTTTATACTTATTAAAAAATTGGAAAAGTGCTAAAAGCAATCAAAAGACTGAAACATCATAAGTTATTTGCAACTTGAGAACTGTCAAAAAATTTACTTTGGCTCTAAAAAATAAATATCTGTTGTTGTTGATGTTGTAGTAAAACCTGTTGTAAGGATTACTTTCCATTCTAAATCAGGGATTTATTTCATTAAATGAATTTCATTTCACCAAATCCTAGTCTATCAACTTACAACAGGATTTTTATTTTATAATAAAAAAAATTTATATTTAATTAAAATACAAAATTACAAATAATCTTTATATAAGAATAATTAGTATACTTATGTATATATATATATACTATATATGTCATCCTGTAAATAATATGAAAATAATAAACTGCCGTTGAAACTTTTAGAACTAACATAAAACCAGTTTTAACTGAAATATTTTATTTAATATGAAATCCGAAGTTGGGCGCCTAATAAAATTTATTTAATTTTATTTTATTTTTTGTTATTTTTTTCTTCTTAAATTCCTTCTCCTTTTTGTTTAATATTAAATAATTAATGAATAATTTAGTTTATATGGATTTATGTCATTGATCAATCATTGTTGCATATATAATATATATAATAAATACATATAAATATACAGTGATTTATTTTTTTTGTTTCGTTTTGTTAGTATTTAAGTGATTTTTATTTTAGGGAGTTTCACACATGATTTCTTGATCCTTTACCATATATATCATCATAAATTTCTACAATATTACATACATTAATCATTTAATTTTGTTAGTTGTTAAGTTTTATTTAGTTTATAATAATATCTAATCTCCTAAATCATCGTCATCGTCATCATCATCTTATAATCTTCTTCATCATCATCATAATTTACTTAATTTCGATTTGAGTTTTAGATAAATTGCACCACAAAAAGTGCTAAAATAATTAAATAATTAACACTGAGTTTTTTTTCATTCATTCATTTTTTGTTAAATAGTTTTGTTTTTGTTTCGAAAGATTTTACAAAAGTATAAGAAATATTTTTTTTTATTTTTTTTTTTTTTGGGAAATTTATTGAGTTTGTTGTGTTTTGTGTTTTTTTTCATATTTTTTTAGTGAATCAAAAATAATAGAATTTGTTTTTAAATAACGTAGAATACACTTTTATTTTTTTAAAGTTTTTTGTTAATTTTTTTTTCCTTTTTCGAGTCTTCTCGTGGGATTAAGTTGTTAAGAAAATAAAATAATATGACAAAGAAAATTGAAATTAAATCACATTTTTGAATTTTGTAAACTGAGTTTGAGTTTTAGGTTTATATTTTTTTTGGATTGAGATGCTTTGATTTTGAATTTTGCAGTTGAATTTTGTTTCATTTTTATACCCTTTACAACACAATTTAGACAATTTCTGATGTACAGATTGGATAAGATCAGATTAGATGAGATCAGTTATCGGATATTTTCTCTCTTGATTTGTGAGATCAAATGGAATTGATAAATTGGAAAAGATTAATTAAAGGTGGGTATCCTAAACTAGAATCAACTCCAAAATATCTCGGACACAAAGACTCTTTGTGATCCATGCCACAGACACACTGTGTCCTATTCCTAAACCGGAAAGGTGCTAAGGAACTTCAAAAGACTTTTAATGTCAAAGTCAGCAATATGAACGAAGCGTTCTAAATAGTGTTTTTTATAGCGTTGGACATGAGCAGGGATGGAACCCTCAGCCTGGTGTCATAGCTGGAATCCATATATTACATTTAAAGCTTCCCAGTTTATGAGATTTAGTGCTGAAAAAAGTTCTTTGATAACTAAGAGATACCAAGAGATTCCTTTCTCAAAGACAATCACATTGAATTGGATTCTTTGATTGTTCGTTTGTTCATTTATTGTGAGTTTTTTTGAAGAATCTTTCTTGGGTTATCTATTTACAATATTTTGAATGATTTTTTTTTTATTTTTTTTTTTTGGAAGATCCTCCAAACTGTGATTAATACATCGATATATAAAATTTATGTGTGTAAAGGATATTAAAACGTTGATGGTTGTTAAATCTTTGGTGGAACCAAAGTTTTCTTTTAATTTTTATATATTTTTTTATCGATTTCTTGTTGTTTACTTTCTGTTTATTAATTTTTTTTTTTTTTTGGTTTGGTTTTGAATTTTGTCGTGTTTTTGTTGTTGATGCTGTTGTTGTTACTTGTTGTTGTAATTTTTATTTTTTGTATAATTTTTATTTATTTTCATTGCTTGCGTTTTTTTTTTTACTTTCATCTTATTTGTTTTGCATAATTTAAGGCAGATTTTTGTTTTAAATTTTTTGTTTAAATTTAATTTTGCATAAAACATAAATTAAAAAACAAATAAAATTAAAAAACAATTTAAGATCATTCAGACTTAATTGAATTTAATTTAATAATAAACTATACTCGAAATCTTTTTCCATCATTTTAAATTTAATATTATTAATTTTTCTTAAATTTTTAAATTTTTTACAGTTATTTTTTATTCATTTTTATTGAAATTATTATTAATTTTGTTTAGTTTTCTTTTTGGTTTATCAATTATCATTATCATCGTCATCAACATTATGATCATCTTTATTATTATTATTTTTTTATTTTATTTTGTTATTTTTGTTTGTTTCTTAAAGATAAGGCGCGAAGGTGCTTAAAATAAGCTTGTACTTTTTTCTTGATAGAATTTTTTATCATTTTATCAAATTTAATTTTTTTATGTTTCATTTTTCATTTTCCAAAAAATTTCCGTTTTCTTTTTTTTTGTTCAAAAATGTTAAATTTTTAATTTAATTTTTAGTTTCATTTTTTTTTTTTTTTATTCTTGAGATTTACGAAATTTTGTTTCAAAATTCAAAATTTGTAATTTTGTGTGTTTTATTTTTGAATTTAGTTTTAATTTTTTTTTCTTTTTTTTTTCATTTTTTTGTTTTCTTTTTTTTTTTAGTAAATTTGTCCTGGACATACACCGAGAGAAAATTATCCAAACATGGCCGAGATGTGTAAATTTTGTTCTTTCTTTGTTCGTTTTTGTTGTCATTTTAGTCATTTTTTATTTTCTATTTTACGCGTTTTATTTATTTATTTATTAAGATGGTTTGTTGTTATTATTTTTTAAAAAGTACAATTTATTTTGATATTGTTGGTTGGTAATTTGAATAAAAATAAAAGAACTTGAGGCTTTTATACGAATAGACAACTTCAAAATCAACTCTAATCAAATATATCAAATGAATATTATGAAAGATCAAGATATTTTGACCTTATAGATGTTTTGTCTGTGAGACTGAAAGTCAAACAGTTTATAATTTAAGACTGTTCCTAGTCCTAGCTTGGAATGCAATTGAAATACCTTTCAATATCATCGGTCTTTATACTCGGCTAGGCATTGAGTCTCAAGAAAAAATCAGAGGTACTGAAAGAAGGTAGCGAAGAAGGTATAAAATTCTCCGTGCGATGAAAAATAAATGCCAGACCTTTCCCACTATTATGACATATGTCTTGCTTAACTTAAATAAATCCTCTAGGGACTTCTGATCACATGAGTCAAATAACTGTCTCCTGGACAACTGCAATCAGAATTTTGTTCCGAATCATATACTCGGTAATCTCTACTATCACGCCACCGCAATTCTAACTGCATGAGCCTAAGAGGATGTCTAGTCAAAAAGTGAAGTGACATCACAGAAGTGATAGTGAAGCGACACCACTGAAGTGACATCATGATCATAAGAGGATGAAACAGCTGAGACGACGCTATGCTGCGAGCATGCGTTGTTGGCAGATTTTTCGACAACAGAAGGATGATTGCCTATGAAAACAATAAATCTCCTTGATAAAATCTGATGTTTGAAGCACAATTTTTTGTTCTAAGTCCTAGCTATACCAATCAGTTGAAATACCTTTATATAATCTTCCACTTCTACTTCTGTTGTAGGACTGATGAAAATGGATCTCTTTCGAGATTAAGACAATCAAAGGCAATTAATTTGTAGGATTTTAATCTTAAAAGATTTAGGGGGAATTGGTAAGGATGTTAAGAATCTCAGTTATGTAGAAACCAATATCACTAAAAAATTGTTCTCCAAAGCTATTGGGATATTTTAAAGAGAAATAAATTGAATCTTCTACAATATTCTTCTACTTTTCTAATATCATAAAAATTTATTAAAAGGTTTCTAATGAAAATTGAAGCAGATTTTGTTGAAAATTGTCTATTAGAAAAATCTCAAAATCTGTTATTTAATTTTTTGAAGATGTAATAAATTTTCTTTGTTTTGTATTACAAAAATCAATAAATAAATTTAAATAATAAGATAAAAAAATATTAAATCATTTTTTCCTGCCTGTAAATTATAGTTTTTTTTTATTATTATTATTTTATTTAAATTTCAAAATTTATATATTATGATTTTGTTTTTAGTTTTTATTTTATTTTATTAATTCTAAAGCAAATACTTTCATTTCCATTTTTTTTTTAATAAAAAATTTGCATATTTTCTTTTTTTTCGTTTTCTAATTTTGTGTTCAAAATTTTTCATAATTTTGAATTTTGAATTTCGTCGTTTTATGTTCTCTTTTCTTCCCCAAA
Organism: Amiota mariae; assembly: GCA_035041805.1. Classification (NCBI taxonomy): domain Eukaryota; kingdom Metazoa; phylum Arthropoda; class Insecta; order Diptera; family Drosophilidae; genus Amiota; species Amiota mariae. The sequence continues at coordinate 410,808 of JAWNKV010000003.1, forward strand.
AATGTAGTCTAAATATTTTTAATTTTTTTTTTTTTTTTTTTTATATCATTTATATATATATAAATATAGGAACATTACCGAAATATTTTTTATATTTATAATTTTACACTTATACCTAAACATATTTATTTTTTTTTTTTCGTGCAAATTTTTTATTAAAAAGAAAAGGTGGGAAAATGGGATTTTCCCCTGTATTTGCCTGAGAAAATCGCGTTTTTCGCTGGTTGATTTTGTTGTTGTTCTTTTTAGTTTAATAATATCATTTATTCATATAAATATTCATCATTCTTATACGCATTTGTTCCGAAATGCACGCCAAAGTTGTATGAGCCGAGAGTTTATTTTTCTTTATCATCATTTTGATTTTTTTTTTTTTTAATTTCTTGTTTAATCGAGTATTATGTATCTCTTCTTTATACTTACTCGTATAAGAGTATAATCTTTTATTCGCGATTTGGTATCCATTGTTTTTGCAAACTTGTTTAAGCCAAATGTTAAATGGTTTATTTTTTTGCCGAAAAGTTGGAGTTCGAAAATTGACATTTATCGTTATCTTCGAAAAAAAAAAAGATTAAAAACTTAATATTCGAAATTAAAACAGGAAACTATAAATTTTGGTCAATGTAATGTTGGGCACTATGTACACATTGTATTCTAGGGATGATTGTAGAAAAGAAGGATAGTGAAAGGTTTCAAAGCGACAAGTGGACACATTAATATCGAAATATTGCTCTATATTTTTCATTCGAAGAAATTGTTTTTCTATAGTATTTTTCTTATTCAAATACACAAACATTTTTAATTCAAAGTTATTGAAATATAATAATAATATTCAATAGTTTTTTTTATCGAAATTTGATTCGGAAAAATTCCGAAATATTTTTTTCTCATAAATTTGCATTCGAAAAATTAGGAAGTTTTAATATTTCAATTGAAAATAATTTAAAAATATTAATTTTCTTAAATTCGAAGATCGAATTTCGAAATAGTTTCTTTATTTAAATTTAAGTTGTGTTTAATATTTTTTGACCAAATAAATGAAATTTATTAGTAAAATATAGAATTTCTTTTCATTTTGTATGAATTTTTGTTTTCGAAATTGATTTATCGTATGAATTCACAAAAAATCTGATAATTCAAGATTCCAAGATTGAATTTGAATTTCGAAATATTTTCTTTATTTATTCTTTCAGTGAAATGTTTTCTGATCTACTAAACGACATTTATTATTGAAATATTGAATTTTCTTTAATTTGATATGACATTTTTCTTTCGAACTTGATTTTTCATATAAATTTAATATATTTTAATATATTATATATTCATGATAAATTTTCAAGCTTATATACCATTTAAATGTGATATATATAGACTGGGGTTGGAGGTGAGATGAAGTGAGGTTAGGTAAAGTGACCAACATTACCTTAAACACTTTGTGTGTTTGTTTTGTATAATCAGTAAAGAAGTTCTTACATAATTTTTGTGCATTCTATGTTATTATTGTAATTTCATACAAAATTTGTATTGTTGTGTTGTTCCTTGACATTGAAAATAAAATATTTAAATAGTAGTGTAACTAGAATTAATTATTCAATGTAGTGTGTGTTTGAAATGATTCTTTTTTTTTGAGGTTTCTTAAATAAACAATTTATTTAATAATGATTTGTTTTAGTATAGTAATGAGTTAAACTATGATTTGATGATTCATCAAATTTTTGGGATATTTTTCTTTATTTTTCTTAAGATATCCTTTGCATCAAATTTATAGTTTAAACCATTTTGAAAAGCTTTACTTTGAAAAATGTATGCATGATTTTTGATTTATTTTCTGTATTATTGTAAAATTATTGGGTTGACACAAAGGTCATTTTGTCCTTATCCAGATGATAGATGTAGGACCATTCTAATAACCCAAATTGTATTGAAAAATGTTATCAAATTTTTTATTTGTTTAATTTTTTTGTTGGTGGAAATATAATTTTCTTTATTTATTCATTAATTATATTTTATTTGATTTTATGCAATTTTCATAAATTTTGTTTTAGATTTTTAATTTAAAACAATAATATTTTAATATATTTTCTTGAAAAGAAAATTAGAAATGTGTTTTTATATTGTTTATTTCTTCAAATCTGTTAAAAAAGAATTAATAATAAAAAAAAAAACAAAAATTGAATTAAAATATTTAACTGAAATGTTTTTGATTTGATGATTTTATAATAATAAAAAGTATTTATTTGTTTTTATTTATTTTTTTTTATTTTTGTTGTTGTTGTGTTTATTTTCGAACTTGGAATTAGTTTTTCAATTTTCCTTTTGACTTTCTTTGTAGTAGTATGGGTGTTAGTGTGAGTGTCTGTGTGTGTGTATGAGAGTAGTGTTTGAATTTTTTTTTTTTTATGATTTTATTTTGTTTTTTATTTGTTTTGTTTTTGGTTCTTGCTTAAACACTTAAGAAGTAAACTGCTTTCAAGTTTTGATGTATGTAATCATTAAAATATCTGCTACCATTTTATTATTTTGTTTTCTTTTCTTTTCTTTTCTTCTGTTTTGTTTATGTTTATTTTTTTTTTATTTTTAATATTTTTGTTTTTATTATTTTCTGTGTTATATAATTAATAAGTTATATAAATTGGTTTTATTTTGTTTTTTGTTTTTCTATAAAGTTAAATATTTTATGTTTTCGTCTTTGATTGTTTTAAAAGCTTTAGAAAATCTCTTTGATGATGTCTTTGAAACCCTTCTAGGCTTATCTCTTTTTGATACCTGATTGATACGCAAATAATTTGAATTTTCGTTTTTGTTGTTGATTTTATTACATTTGATTTTATTTTATTTTATTATATCTTAATTTTAATTATTAGTATGTATGTCTTATGTTTTTTATAATTTCTTAATATTTTGTTTATGTATTTATTTATTTAATTATTATTTAGCACATTTAAATCTTGAAATACTTATATTTATATATGTATGTATATATATATTGTATATATACTTATTTCTTATTTATAGTATATAATATAATATATAATATATCCGGCACTATTGATTCTGAACAAAAAGTTGTATGTTGTTTTTAATTTTGTTTGTTTGTGAAAATTGAAAATAAGTAATTTGTTTATAAAATTATTAAAAAATTTGCCAAAATTGTTGTTGTTGTTGTTGCTGTTGTAAAATAAGGTAAAAAACTTGTAATTAAATACATATATATTTTATATATATGTATGTACTTATATATATATATATTTGATATAGATGAGAAATGATAATCATAATTACAATGTTAAGATGATTTAAATATTCTTGATTTTCTTGATTTCTAAGTAGAAAACTGTCTTTTGTTTTTTGGTTGATTCTTCGTTGATTATGTCGTAGTATGTATGTGTGTATGTGTTGTGTATCTATGTGTGTGTGTGTGTGTGTGTGAGTTTTAAAAGTGTTTATTTTATCCAATTTTTCATTTAAATGACAAAAAAAAAACTCACTCTTTTCTTATGCTTTAAAAATCCTTGCATTCTCACTTTCATCATCATCATCATACTCCTTCTTTATCTCATTATTCTCTTTCCTCTCCTCCTACTCTTCATTCTAACTTCATTCTCTCCATTATCATCATCATCATTTTCATCATTTATTTGTTTTCTATTATTTATTTCATTTAAACTTAATAAAAAATTTGTTGTATGAAACTTGAACTAAAAGTTTGTATTTGTATTAATTGTTTTTTTTTTTTTTTTTTTAACTAAAAACTGGTTGAAAAATTTTTGATCAACACTATTTATTGCACTGTTAACACTGTTAATAGTGCTGATAGTGTTGATCATCCTGGTTATTTCTTTACTATTTTTAACGTAAACGGTAATTACACGTTTTGAAAGGCAACTGCTGTGCAAAATCTGATCGTCTGACGACAGATTTCAGATTTCACTTTATTTATTTGTTACTTACATATTTGTTTGTTTGTTTGTAATATTAAGTAACCATTGGATAAATGGTTACTTGGCTTTCCTTACTTTGTAGTATGCTATTGTAAAAAATATTTTATAAATATTTTTATTTTATTTTATTTTATATATTTTTTTTATGTTTCTCTCTCTCATTTCTTACTGACTTATATAATATATATATATATGTATATATTATTTAAGGTTTATATTTATTTATATATTTATTTTTTTTTTAATTCGTTTTTCGTTACAAGGTTACTCAGTTGTTGTTGTTGTTGTTTTGTTGCATTTTGATTTGCTATTTTATGTGTTGGTTGTGTGTGTGTGTGTGTGTGTGTGTGTGTGTGTGTGTGTGAGTGTTTATGTATGTATACATATATGTATATATATATAAACTTATTTATTATATATAAAATATCTGATCACATTTGTTTGCAGTCTCTGTATAAATATTGTTGCTTTTATTTTGTTTTTCATTTTTTTCATTATTTTTTATTTTATTATTATGTATTTTTAATTTTTGTGTATAGAAAATTAAAAAAATAAAATTGTTTTGGAAAAATAAAGAAGAGAAGATTGTTTTGTTTCGGTTGAAAATTGCGTTTTTCGTTTGCTCTACAGTTTTTTATAAAAAAATTTTGTAGCATTCAATATTTGAAGATTGGAGGGCGACTAAACAGTTTTCTATAAATTTTCAAAGTTTCGTTGAAATAATAATTCTTTGTATAAAAAGAAATCACTGGGCTATTGTTTTTTTTTTTGTTTTCTTTATTTTTTATATATAGTTTATTGCATTTTACTATTGTAATTTTATATTGTCTTGTTCAATCAATGAAATTGTTTGTTTGTAGATGGAAAGCAATGTTGGGGCTTAATAATTCATAATGACTGAGTGACTAATCTCCTATTTTCCTATCTATAACAAATTACTGTATTTTTTGAGTTATCGAAAAAAAATGTTTTGCATTTTATTGCCAATTGTTTTGTTGGTTTTTTTAAGTTTTGTACTTTGAATCCTCCCTTCTCCTCCTCCTTTGTGTACATTTTTAGCCAGATTTTGGCTAACGAAATGTACAACATATTGAAATTAAGAATAATATTATTTGGGCTATTGTTTTGTGAATTGTATCACATTTTGTAATTTTTTTGTTTTTATTTATAATTTATTTATTTCCTTTTCTAGTTGCTTATTGTTATTTATTTATGTGTATGTATGTGGTAAACCAAAAAACATTGATCTAATAATTTGCTATAAGATAGTCTCCCCCCCTTCTAGTCACCCTAGTCTCATTTATTAAGTAAGCAACACCATTTGTCATTGCTTTCTTGGCTTTGAGTACCCGAAAATGTATTTGCATTGTTGCCATATTGACTAAAATAAAGGCAACATTTGTTTTTTATAATCATAATAATAATAATAATAAAATAAAAATGTATGTAACTTTGAAAATTTACAAAAAAATGTTTAGTATTCAAACACGCAATTTGTAGCTTTAATTAATCAATCAATGAGTTTAATTAATTAATTATTTTTAATTATTAATTAGTTTAGTTTTTAAATTTGAAAAAATACAATAAATTTGAAATAAATTGTTTTTATCACTTATTTTAGTTGTTTAGTGCATTTGCTCTTTGTTCTTTTAAATTGCTGGCAGATGGAATTTACTTTTCATGCTTGTTGCATACACATATTTTGGCCTGTAGTGTGTTTATAGAGTTTTTCAATTTTCCGAAGGTTTGTGTTGCGCGTTTGTTGTATTGATTTGTTTTGTAAAATTTTCTCTTGTTCAGTAGGCAGGCATCTTCGAGTCTTCTTTAAGTTCTTCTTATTATTATTATTATTAATTATACTATTGCAGCTATTGTTGTTTGTATGTTTGTAATTTTTGATTTTGTACCATATAAACACACTGCAGATCAAAATAAGTGTACGACGTATTTACACAATATTTAAGCCATGTTGTTGTTTGTTTGCTTTTAATGTTTTTCTTTGTTTGATTGTTTTCTGTTTGTTGTTCAACTAAAAAATAAATGTTGCAGTTTTTAATGAAAATGAAATTGTTATAAAATTAAATAAATTAATTAATTATATGTTATATTTTTTTTTTATTATTATTATAATTAGGTTTTGGCTTTTGTTTTCTGTTTTTTTTTTTGTATTAATTTTTTTATTTATCATTTTACTATTTTTATTGGATTTTTTCTTTGTTCGTTAATGTTTACTGATTTATTTCGTTTGTTATATAAAAATATAAATTATTATTATATGTTATAATTTTTATAAAATTTATCTGGTATTTGTTTGTTGTACTATAAATTATCCCGGTTTATGTGACACAATGCCAACAAATGATATGCATAAAACTCATGCAAATCGGAAGGCATGTGCGCACACATTTTTGTCTATTGCAACTTAACTGGTTAAGAAAACTTTGGTTTTTCTTTAAAAATTTTTTATTAAATTTAACTATGATTTTTTTATTGTATTTATTATTTATTGTATATATAATTTTTTATTGGGTTTTTATTTTTGATTTTTGATTTGATGAGATTTGTTAAAAAATTTGAACTTAGGATGGCTTAAATTTGAACTAAAAAATTATTGGTTTTTTTTTTTGTTTTTATTATATATATATATATTTATATAAATATTTAAATTTATTATTATTTTTTTTTAAGCTTTTTGATATGTGTTGACAACCCAAAAAAAGTTGCTTGGAAGTGCTTTGTGGCTGTTGTTGTTCATGTTATCATATACTATTTATATAATTGTATATATATATATATATATATATATATTTTAGAATTTATTTATTATGATTTTTGTTTTTTTTTATATATATATATATTGTCACTTTTAATTGGGTTCATGGTTGGTTGGTTGCTTGATTTTGTATATATATTTGTTGTTGCTGTTGTTGCTGTTTTTTAAAAATTATTTAAATAATAAAATATCACATTCGAGTTGCGAATGTTTCCCTGGCTATTGTTTTGTTTGAAATTAAATTCAAAATTGTTGCTGGCATTTTTTATTTTTATATTTATGACTTATTATTATTATTTACTTAATTTAATTTATTTTATTTTATTATGTTGTCTTATTATTATTGTTTTTTTTTTTTTTAATTTAAATTATTATTTATATGATTAATTTTGTTGTTATTATTTTAAATTTTGATTTTTTGATTTGTTGAATTTTTATTTATTATCTTTGTAATTTTTTTATTATTATTATTTTATGTATATATATATCGTTCAATTTGGAATTTATTTTTGTTTTTTGAAGCCAAAACTTTATTTTTTGATTTTTATTCATTTAAATGGTTTTTTGTTTTTTGATTTTGAAATTTTGTTTCAAATAAAAATTAAAAAATTATGAACTTAGGATGCTTAATTTTTGAAAATTTTTTATTAAATAAAAAGTATTTTCATAAATGAATAAATATGCGAATACCCTTCACACTTTGCTTTGTAGATGTGGATAATTTTGTGGTATGCATTGGAAGCAAAGACGATTTGTTCAACATTCTCATAGCATTGAAGATTTCATTAGATTTGATTAGATTTTGGAAAGGGCGGATTTGAATTTACCTCGTGATTGCGAGACCTAATGTGATAGTTGTCTAAATTATAGTTCATCCGAGATTTCATTTGGTCCCAAATAGCAGAGTATGGTCCAAAATAAGCCCTCACAGATATTTATTATGTATTTTCTTCATTACATTTCTACATTATTCGTTTTGGCTTAACAGATTGAAGATACCTTACAGAAAAATTTGAATATGAAACTGCCATACTCATAGTTTTTGAAATAACATACACAACAAATGAGAATACTAAGCTGATAAGCATAGTGAGGGCATGTAACATACCCTTTCCCCATCCATATAGTTTTTGAGATATCATACACAATAAATGAGAATATGAAGCTGATAAGCATGGGGAAGGTATATAATCTATCCACCATTCACAGAGTTTTTTAGATATCATGTTCAGTTTTCTTTGTTGTGTGATGTTAATAAGTATGTGATTCAGTTTCACAATTACTGGGGTGTAAGTAACATAGTATTAAAATCTTTCTGAATTTCTGAATTTGGACAAAAGTAATTAATACAATAGAATAGCCTAAAAAATTAAATAAAGCAAGATTGGAAATTCTTCAAAAAAAAAAAAAGTGAATATGATTCATTAGAAGCTCCTGTTATACATAGATCTTAATCAAAGGATCTTTAGAACATGAATAGGTCACTGCCAGATCGCGTCACACTGGTTCAAGGTAGAATTCATGGTTATGAAGCAAACAATTAAAACTTGGAGTGCATACAATTCTATGAAATGATTCAAGCTAAGAATCTTTGACCATTGTATCCTTTCAAAATGTAAAGATGTAAATGTATGAAACAATTTGTTGTTTTTATACTATTTAGTATGAAGGGTATTTCAATTTCGTTTGAAACGAAGTTTATGAGAAATTTTTTGTTTTAGATAAAACTTATTCTGGTTTGGTAAGTTACAGTACCTGCCAAAATTATATGGCACTGTAACTTTCTATTGCAGTGTTTTGTTAAATAAAAATGACATTTGATCTTTGGATATTTCAAGAAAATCCTACAATCAAATGTCTTAAAAATGTTTGTTATTTTTTCTGTTCTTGTTGCTGTTGTTGTTGTTGCTGTTGTTATGCTTCACACATTTGCAAGCTACGAGATTTTCAAGTGATTTTTTTTTTGTTTTGTTTTTGCTGTTTTTGTTATCCAAATAAGTGATAAAAATGTTGTGTTTCTTTCACACAGTTGATTTTCATATCAAAATTTTTTCAAGAATTTTGGTTTTTACATATTTTTTGCCGAAAATTTCAAATAGAATTTTGAATAAATTTTTTTTTTTCATTATAATCGCGTTTGCTACTAAAAAAACGCAATTACATATTATTGCAATTATTTTTGTTTTTGTTTTTGTATTTAATTTTTTTTATTTATAGATTTTGTTTTACCTAAACTGCTTTCTTCTTTTTGTTGTTCTTATTGTTGTTGTTGTTCTTGTTCTTGTGTGATGTTAAGTGATTTGGTTTTTATTCGTAGTTTTTCAACACTGTTTCTCTTTGTTTTTCTACTTTTCTTCATTTTTTTTTAGTATTTTTTATTTCATTTGTTTTTTTTTTCTGTGATCAGACGTTTTTCAAACTAAGGATGTTTAACGGTAACTAAAAGATTTACATATTTTGAAAAAAAATAATAGTAGTACTTACTATTTTTTGTTTTTTTTTTTGTTATATATAAATATGCTTAATTTTTATATTTATTTGAATTCTGAAATTTGAATTTTTTGTTTTTCTTTTATAATTTAATATATTTTAAATATTTTGAGATTTTTGTTTTTGGTTTTCTGGAAAAAATTAAGCCAAATATTGTTGTTCTTGTTGTTGTTGTTGTTGTTGTGATATATATATCATATAATATTGGCACGAAAATACATATTCTTCTTCTTTATGTTAGATAAAAAAAATTATTTGCGTACACTTTCAGTGTTGGTAAAGCTTTTAAAATCAATCAAGACACTTGTTATTTGTTTTTTTTTTTTTTTTTTTTGGTATTTTCCATTTTGGCGTCTACTTTTTGTTTTGATTTTCATCATCTTCTGCATCATCATTATTATCTTCATCATCATCATTTTATTTGGTTTGGTTTGTAGTTTATATACAAAATTTTCTGACCAATTCATTTTGTTGTTTTGTTGTTGTTGGGTATTTTATATTGTTAAAAATCTAGTTGAATTGTGGTATTATCCTGTTATATTAATTCTCCTGTTTGGTTTGATTTATACAAATGATGATCATTTGCTTATTGTGGCATTATTCAACACTGTGCTATGAACACTGTGTTGAATTTGTAATCGGTTAAGTTGAGTTTGTCGCTGTTGTTACTATTGTTAATATTGTTGACTTGGCTAGTTGTGTTTTGTTTTGAATTGTTGAATGGTTGATTAGTTTCGATAAACCAAAGACTATGAAAACTTATGATACTTTTCATAGTTTGCAGATACTCATAGAATTGGTTAATCTGTTGACTGGAACTGCTACTGCTGCCGCTGTTGTTAATATTTACTTAAAATATGTTTAATTAAGTTTTTATAGAATTTTGTACGCTGCTATTTAGTTAATTTTTTCGCTTTGAAGTCATAAGTTTTGTTTTAAGAAATTCTTGATTTCTATAACCTTTAATAATTCAAACTTGTCCCTTAATTTTTTTTACCGTGTAAACTGCATTTTTCCCTGTTTATTTTAAATCAAGTGAAAGTTTCTTTGTGTCTTTTGAAAAAAAAAATATAATAAGAAATTCTTTTATTTGTCTATTGTTTGCTCATTTCTTTGGTTTTTAATAAGCAGAAATTTTGAAATTTTCCAACACTTAATTTCTATATATGGCAGTAAATTAAAGATTAGATTTCTATTTCTAAATAAACTTTGCCAAAAAGTATGTTGATGTTGTTTTAATACATTTAAATATTGATGTTTATTAAAAAAACTTTCACCTGAGAAATTTATTGAAATTAAAAATTTATATTAAATTATTGCTTACCGTTAATGCATTGTAGTGTTTGTTGTTGGTAGTGTTGATAAATATTGTAGTTTGAATTATCTTGTGTATAATTTGTAGGTTTTGCCAATCTAAAGGAGAATTTTGTTTACAGCCAAATGTTTTAAAGCAAAAAATAATAGAGAGAGGTAAAAAGGATCCCAAAAAGCCATGAATATATGAAATAATAAAAAAAAATAATAATAAATATTTTTTATTATATCAAAATTGATAAAAGAAAAATATTAAAGGATTTTTTAAAATTTTGTTATTAAAAAGGAAATTTCATAGAAAAAGCAAAGGTTTACGTTTTTTTTTTGCGATTTTTTGTCATTTATTATCCAATTATATTAATATGTAAGTATGTATGTATGAATTTTGTTTTGTTTTGTTTTGTTCTTTATTGACTTACGAGTTATTTATGTATGTATTAGTAGTAGTAGTAGTATTAGTATATAAATGTATGTATGAAATATGTAACTTTATATATAGAAATGTGTGTACGTTTGTATGTAGAATATTTTTGTTTGAAAATACATAAGATTTTTCATTTGGAAATTATTGTTTTATACTAAAAGTATTGAGTATTTACTCGTAAATATCTCAATATAAGTTTCTTCTTGTAAATATGCATGTAGTATGTACTTAGTATGTGGTATGTTAGTATTAAGTAAGTATATTTCTTGTTATTTTAATTAATAATTTAAAGAGTTTGTACTCACATCACAAATAGTGATTTTTTCTTTCTTTCAATGTACAAACAACTTTAGAAATTTTGATGTTGTCATGTTTTTCTTTTATGAGTGATTTCGATGCTGTGTGTCTTTTGCTTAAAGACGCTTCTACATGATTTTCATTGTATACAGTGCTGTATTGTAACAGTGTTGGAAAATACTTAAGTAATAATCTGATGTTATCTATCAAAAATACTCGTCGATTTCTTAGATTATAGATTATGGACAAACAAGATTGACCAACATAGACTGAATGCTTAGATCATCATTCAATTTCAGATGAATGACGATTTAGTTTCCTTTTCCCTAGCCATGGTAAGTGCTAATAGGTTAACATAATGAATTATGGAACTCTTCTTAAGAGATTGAGTGGCATAATTTGAATGATTAGATCATCTAATTTCAGATGAATGAAGATTACAATCAACTTTGTCGTGGTAAGAGTTAATAGGTTTACGAAAATATGAAATTCTACTCAAAAGGTTGATCAGCATAGAATGATTGCTTAGATTATCCAAACCCAGATATATGACGATTAAGTTACCCTATACTCACTCTCTTCCTAAATTGATTCCTTGCCTTGGTAAGGGTAATAGTTTAACTTAATAAAATATGGAATTTTAATCAAAAGATTGAGCAACATAGACACAAAGCTTAGATCATTTAATTCCAGATGTATGAAGATTAAGTTGCCTTCTGTCTTCTCCCTTGGTAGATTGCTACCTTGTCGTGAAAATGAAATTAACTTAACTCCCTTGCAAGATTGGTTAGGTACTGAAAACCTACTTAAAATATTGAGCAACTTAAACTGAATTCCAGATGTATGAAGATTTAGAGTCCTTCTATCTTCTCCCTTTTTAGATTGGTAAGATATTAGAAAACTACTCAAAAGATTGAGCAACATACGACTGAATCCTCACCAAAAATCGAAAAAAATCTTTTTCAGGTTTACCCCTACATAGTCTTACATGTATGAAGATTAAATTTCCTTCTTAGATTGTTTCCTTGTCTTGGTAAGGGTAACTTAATGATATATGGAATTCTAGATAGAATTAAAGTCTCAGCTTGAGTGAATAGTTCTTCATATTTATGAGCAGCTTCAAATCTTTTTCTGAAGCCTTGAAAAGTTATCTACAATCGAAAGAATAAGAACTGGGACTCTGATGATATCATCATCTTTCTTAAGTATTTTCTCTAACAAAATCATCCAATCAATTGTGTAGAAGCACCTTAAGTTTCTCCTTTTTGTTTCTTGTTAATCTATATAAACATCAGTATGGTAAATATTAATTAAATATTAATTTTGTTTTTTTTTTTTTTTTTAATACAATAATAATAAAATGTAATGCGAATTTCATTAACTAAATCGTAAATAATTTTCATTAAATTATTGCCACTGAAAAAAAATCAATACAAATTAAAATTTAGAAAGAAATTAACAAATATATATGTAATAATATTTTATAGAATGAGAAATGAATTCATTTTTTCTTTTTTTTTTTGGTATTTTTTTGCTATATAATAAATTTTGAATTTTGACTTTATGTTAATCTTAATATTTACATAAATTTTGCCTAAAATTTTTAATCCAAACATTTTTGTTTTTCATTTGTTTATTGTTAATGTGCCTTAAATTGCCTAAAAGTTTTGTTTTCTTTTTGTTTTTTTTTTTTTAATTAATAATTTTTTTTTTTCAATTTTCATTTTCAAAATTAACTATTTTTACATAATTTTGTATAGGCATCATCATCTGTCAGCGAAGTCAAATCAATTTGATCAGTCAATGAACAAAGCATTGACAATGAAATTGCATTCTTTTAACTGACCAAATTGACTAAAACTTCTGTGATGATGATGATGTTCCTATATTGGTAAAGACCGAAACAATAATGAATAATGTGCATATTTATTTAATAAACAATAAGTATATATAAATAAATATGCAAATTTAATTTTTTTTTTATTATTATTTTTATCACAAAATCAGTTACATTTGTTTTAAAATAAACAAATTTGGGGTAGTTTCTTGTTGTTCTTGGAGTTGATCCATAAAATTTTGCAAGGCATTAACAATTAACCAAATTTTCTTTTAAATTTCATTGATATATTTTTGTTATTTTTTCTTGTTTCAGATAAATCAAAATTATTGAAATAAAAAAATAATACTGAAATTTAAAAAAATTAAAAAATGAAATCATTTTAATGTTTGTTTTCAGCCTAAAACTAATTTATTTTTTTTTTGCCAAATTTATTTATTTTTCTTTTTTGTTAATCTTAAAAAAAGGTTGTTTAGTTTTTTTTTTTTTTTTTTATTTGATTAGATTAGGAAACTCACCGTTTTTTGTAATTTTTCTTATAATTTTGTTTTTTTAAATAATTTTTTATTCATAGTATATTCTTTGGCCGAAACATTTGCAAATTCTTATTTAGTTTTATCTAAAATTTGACTATTGTTAAAAATTTTGTTCAATGAAACGCCAAAAAGTTTGTTGTGCATATTTTGGGGAGTTTAGTTTCTAATCTAATAAAAAGAACTGAGTTTGAAATAAATTATCTATTAATTAGTTGAGACAAAAACGTGAAAAATGTGAAGTTTCGTAGGCGACTTGTCCAGTTTACTAGTTTTCATAGTCCATGGTTCATTATGTTTATTGATCCTTGTCAGTTTTTTTTTTTATTTGTCTGTTAACTGAATCTATAGATTATGTCCTACATAATATGCAAACTAATAGATCCTTGGACTTCACCTAGAACATTGAATCTTTTAAAATCTATTATTGTTCATCTGAAGAACCTTTCTTCTCTCAGTCATCAACATTGAAAAAAATGAAGTATTGTTTAACTAAAGAACCTTTCTTTTCTCAGCCATCAGGTATCTTTTTAAATCTAGTTAGTACCAACCATGAGAAAGCTGAAGTACTGTTTATCTTTAGAACCTTTCTTCTCTCATTTAACAGTCTTTAACAATACAATTTATATATTTAATGAAGCTTAATCATAATCAATAGATCACAATTGATTGCACTGCCCAGAACTCTATATAAATTGCCAAAAATTATGTAGATTCTCAATCTGAATTTGTTCTGTAGATCTTTAATAGATAATCTATTCGAACTCAGTCTTTAAATTTTGTTTAAAAAATATACAACATTGGACGTTGGGCTACTACAGAAATGTATAAACCTCTTAAGATTCCGTTTTTGGTTACGGAAAACTTGTTTAACTGAAATAATAGAATAAATAATAAGAAAAAAAATACAAATTAAATTTTTCAGGTTTTCATATATTTTTCACATTAATTTTTATAATATTTATGTATTAATTAAAATAATAATAATAATAAAAAAATTAGAAAATTTAACTTAATTTTGTTTAAAATTAAGAAATTCATTCATATTTGTATAATTTTTTTTTTTTTTGTTTAATTTTTTAAATAAGAATAGTACTAAAAATTAATAGAAATTATTTACAAATTAAATATATAATAAAATAAAATATTATTATTATGATTTTTTTTTTTTTTAAATTAAACTAAAGTGTGAAATATAACAGACTAGTGTGGGTGTGTGTTGTTTGTTTAATTAATTATTTATATATATAAACAAAAATCATGTGCGCTGTGCAGTCATCAATAATGTTTAAATTATAAAATTAAATTAATTAGTAAATTATATTTAAAATTAATTTTTGGTTTTTTTTAATTTCGTTTTTTATGTGCAATAGCCAAACGCCCAGTTGATGATTTTTTTTAAATTAATTAATTTTCCATATTTTTTTTTAATTTTTATATATAATTTCTTTTTTTTTTTTAATATTAAAAAGCATAGACATTGAAACAAATTCTAATCAAAAAACTCGCTTATTTTTATTAATTTTTTTTTCGTTATGATTTTAAATTATGTAATTAAGTAAATTATTATTGCACTTCTTTGTAAGAAGTATAAAATAATTTTTTTAATTTCAATTCAATTTTTTTTTTTTTATTTTAATGTAAAAAGAAATTTAATAAAAAATTAAAGGGGAAATTTTTTAAAAAAATTCTTTTTATGTTTTAAGATTAAACACACGCGGGTTTTGTTTTGTTTTAATGCATGAAATCTGGTATTTTTTAGTGTGTGTTTTTCCTTGTATGTAAGTATGTATGTAGAGAGTATTTAAACGTGAAGAGTGAAGTGTTTGAAGTTTAACTTTGAATGTTTTTAATAAAAAATATTTTTAAAAAAATTTCAACTATTTTTTTTATATTTATATATTAACGGCAAATACAGTTTACACTTAAAAAAAAATGTTTGATTTCTTATTGTTTTTTATTGTTTTAAAAATTTGAACTATTATTTTTCATATCATCTTTGGTGTTTTGCGGATTTTCTTTATGGGAAAGAAAACTGCAGCAGGTTTTTCTTTTATTCTCTTGTTTCTTTTTTTTTTGTATAATTTCATTAGTAGAGGAGCACAGTGTGTGTGTGTGTGTGTATGTGTAAATGTATATATGTGTTGGTTTAAAAAAATGCAAGTTTTTTTATTTTTATCATATTTAGCGGCTTTTCTTATCTTTTTTTTTCGAAATTTTTTAAAAAACATTTTTTATGTTTCACTCTTTTTTTTTTTTTAATTTTTAGAAGTTTTTCCCCAACTTACGTGCCTAAAAAATTGGCTTAATATTTGTTTGTTTTTATTTTTTGTTTGTCTTGTATTTGTTTTTGTGAAAAAATATGAAATTTCATATTATCATATTTTCTTATTTTTTGGCAAGAACAAAGGCCTAAACGCGAGTATAAATTTTACAGTCATAAAAATTTTGCTTTTTTGTCTTCTTTTCTTATTTTACTTTTTACTTAACTTGCTTGGTTTTGGTTGGTTGTGTTATTTGTCATGTAGTAATAAGTATTTTGTATTTTTGTAATTTCAATTTAGTTTACAGTAGTCAAGTTCTTTTTTTTGTTTTTGTTGTCATATTCTTGTTGCTTATATATTTTTTGCGTAGATTTATTTTCGGGACCTTGATCGCTGCCGCTTGTTCGTAGTAGTAGCTGCTGTAGTCGCCGGTTTCTCCGGCACTTATTCCAACTGCTCTAAAAAATTAGGCGTCTTGAAGTATTCGGGTACGGGGTCATCCATTCGTGAGATAATTTTGTATATGGATTTCTTCCATGATTGTTCAGTGTCTTTGCCACCTTGTATTGCACGGAAAAATTCACGTAACGTACTCTCGACAACATAACGAAAGTTTTGCGGCACCTTAATTATGAAATTAAATTGGAGATTTTTTTTGGATATTCAAAAAATTAAAATAAATTATTAAATTCATTTAAAAAAAATTCTTAAGTTTTTCACTAGAAATAAATTATGACAAAAAAAGAATGTAGTGAAGTGATGCTTACCTCAATATGATTATTCCGATTGTAGTGCAAATTAAGCACACGATACAATTCATTGTCATGGGCGATATGCAAATCTTCGGAAGTCTTAATACCTTCCGTAACAGCCTGACGTGCGTATTTTTCCATTTGTATATAGTAGAATTCTCTGCAAGAAATAACAAAAAGGAATTGGATTATTAGACATAATTAAAGAAGAACAAACTTATGAAAGTTTCTAAGGTCATCAGAAGTAGTTTCTCATTAAGAAATATCCTGCAATGTTATTAGTAGAAAGTAGTTGCCAACAATAGTTAAATTAGGATCTGATGGACAGACTGCTCAACATATAGTTGAATTCACCAATAACCCTAGTCTATCGATTTTTTCTTAATCGAAAGATTCCAACCAATACAAGAATCAATTATGTGAATGTTCTTGGGGTTTTTCATATCCCTTAACATATTTATACATAAAAATGAATTGCTGTTCATTTGTTATCAATGGACTCATAAAACGCTGAAACAATTTTAGATATTATTTTTGCGTTCATATGGTTAATGTGTGTGTCATCCTATAGGCTATAAAAATTGTCTAGATTGATTAAAAAAAAAAAAAACATTAAAAATAAAATCTTATAGAATTGATGTTCATAATGTTAACAATAGACTCTCGCAATGCCATCTGTTGCACTTAAAAAAATAAAAATAAAATACACGGCTACATGATCGATGTCTGTGGGAAGAAACAACATGAACGCACATAAAATATTGGCGCTACAGAGATCACATCTAACCGTTGAATTGATAATGATTTATTTTTATATTATTTGTAATATAAGAAAATATTTAAATGACTCGCTGTCAAGAGGCATTGCAACTCGTGCCGGGCAATGCTAGTAATATTATAGTAATTAGAAAATGTTTCTTTAAAATCTACTGAAAACTATTTCTAACATTTTTCAATTATATGATTTAAGTCTTCTTATATGACTATCTATTTCTTATCTTAATTAAAAATATTATAATTATAAAGAAGAATGAGATTCCACTTCAACCTAATAAGCCACAATAAATGAAAAATAAAAAAATATATTGCATACTTTCTTATTGTTGTTAGTCGACTACAATATTTTGTTTCCTTTATACAATACAAATATATAAGTCTTTGATTTCATATGCTTACAATATTTTTTTTTTATTTTTTATTTTTTTGTATCTGCCTTTATTGTCTTAATGCATTATATTGGATTTCTTTTCTCATCCCCCCCCACACACCATGAACATAATTTTCAAGATGACATTATTAATAATTTGCTGACGATACTCACTGCAGGCTCTCATAATTCTTTGTGTTGTATTTTATTCTGTTCTGTTCTGTTGCAACAAAGAAGACGACGAGGACGAAAAATAAAAAAAAACACAAAAAAATCATAAAAAATTGGCAAAAAAAAAAACAACAAACAAAATACATTAAAAGTATATGCAAACTCTTGGCTTTTGTGTGTGGTTTTCTTTTTTGTCTTTATTTCGTTGTAAAGAATTTTTAATAAATCTCAAATGTGCAGCGGCAACGACATTGACAATCTTTTTGGGTAGCTTAACTCAAACTCAGTGGACCAAACGCCCACCCAAGCACCCAATGTCTATGAAAAGCTCATAAAAATATGAAATGCAAGTTGTTGTCAATATGCAAGTCGCCTTAGAATGATGATGGGAGTGATGGAGTGGAGAAACTGAGTAGGCAGCAGCAAAGGGTCTTTTCTCTGTTATACTTAGAAACGGAAAAAAAGAGAAATCAAGGGACTGAGAGCGAGGTGTGGGATTTAATTAGCAATTGCTTGCTGGCTGCTTGCCTTTGCGCCTGTGTGTATGCTTTGCATGTTTAGCTAAGTGATTTGTGTTTGAGCGTTTGTTGTTGGTTGCCGGCTTAACTCATCGTCATCATATCATCATCATCATTACCGTCATCAGTATCATGATTCTTATGCATCAATCAAACTATAAAAGCTTATGATTTCCTTGCCAACTCCTAAGCGCCTAAGTGCTTGCCTTCCATTCCACATATGGTTACGATATTTATCTTCTGACTAATTGTCAGCAATATTTGCTGCAATATTTTTCCTTCTTTCTTTCATTTTGTTGAACAATGCAAGTTGCTTTTACTCTAACATATAGAACATAGATACATGTAGGCAGGCACATAGATACGCTTCGATAATCGCGCTAATTTCAAGATTTCCCAGTAGTAGGCAATGCATGCCTTGCACTTTGTTATGTCCTTCTTTGTTTCGATGTCTTTTAGAGCAACATCAGCAGCAGCATCAGTAGGCAGCATCTAACACTTCTTTCCTTTTCAAGCTTTAGCAAATCCTACAATGATGCAGCTACTGCTGTTGTTGTTGCTTTTGTTGTTGATTTTTCCAAACAATATGCAATGTGTAAATAGAAAATTGCAAGCGAAAACTCTTAAACATTGATGTCAGTTTGCTCAACTGACTCAACTGACTGTTCTCGATTCTGATTCTCGTTGATTTCTTTGTTTTATTTAGCTGCCTGCTTAAGTTCCCCAGTGGCTATATTTTCTTATGCTTACTTAAACAGTCTATGCGCCTACTTCTCTTCTTCTTCTTCTTCTTCTACTACTACTCATAATAATCTGTTACACCCTGAAACTGTCTGTCTATCTGTCGGTCTATCTGCCTGTCTTACAGTATTTGAACACGCGTTAACCAGAGCGCCTTGTGATGATAGTAGTCATAATAACGATAATAATAATAATAATAATCATTATGAAACCAAAAACGACAAATGAACAAACAAACGTGGTGAACGCAACAAACTGCAAAAGACAAGACTCAGACTGTGTGTCTCAGCCTAGAAGTATGCAATAATAACAATACATTTGCATGCACATTCAACGCAGTCATAGTCCTTCTTCCTACCAAAGTATGCTAGTCGTCATCATAATGTGAATGTGTCGCGTGTTCTCCCAGTTTTATTACAAGTGCAAAGTTGTCGTCGCTTGGCATTTGTTCGTTCATTCATTTGCTTATTTTGTTTTTTGTTTTTTTTTTTGTTGTAGCTTATGTATCGTGAGGCGCGATACACTTGCATTGCAAACTTGTTTCCGTTGCGAAAATCTTTTCTAATTGGTGTTGATTTTTTCTTGTATTATTGTTCTTCTATATGAAAAAACAGCAACCAACAAACCCCCCTAGATAAAACTTTCATGGGTTGTCATTGTCATTAGACACTTTACTTTGACAGTGTTTTGCTGACATTTTGCAATAGCAAAAAGTGTTGCATATTTCTTGGGGCAAAATTTGTTCCCTCCTTCTTCACATAGTTTTGTTAAAACACACAACAAAAGGGGATTATTTTCTCTAAATAAAATATCATAAAATATAAGAAATTCATAAAATAAATTGGAAGACAATAAAATATTGTAATATTTGAAAAAAAAATCATATAATGAATTTTTTAAAAATGAAAAGGATTCAAAGTAAAACTCAAACACAATTAGCCCTCAAAGCTTGAAGCTGCTTTGGCTTAGCTTGGCTTTTACTATAAAGTGAAAAAAAAAAAAAAAAAAAAAAACAAAGAAAATATCACAAAGCCACGAGTGTTTGAGTGTGTGTGTGTGTGCCAAAAGATTGGCTTACGGCATCTGAGGCCACAAAACATTGCACACACACATACTTAGATGCATCATTCACACATATGAAATTAGTATAATAAAACATTTTGAGTAAGCAGATGTCTGTGTGTATGTTTGTGTGTGTGTGTTGTGTGGCAAAGAAAAAGCTAATTTCAAGCGACAAATAATAGAGAATTTCCTCTGCATGCCTATTATAAGTAAAGGTACTTTCTATTTGTATCTTTTTATATGTTAAGCGTTTTCTTTTTATGTTTATATGTATGTGTGTATGTGTGTGTGTGTGAGAGTGAGTGTGCTTAGCCGCTGGTGCCATTTGCAGGTGTCAATTGTCAGACACTTAGTGCATCATCTGCATCATCATCAACACCAACCTAAGCCTACTAACAGGAAAAGGAAATGGCAATGCACCTATAAAACTGTCATGCATGCATCCTTCCATCTACACCCCCCCACCATCCCCTTCCCCATCCAATTTCTACCATTTTCATCTAAGGGTGAGTGTTGGTTGTAACACTTAATTTAGTTATACTATTTTATTAAAAGATACAAAATGATGATAATGATAATGATGATGATGATGGTGGTGGTGATGGCTACGGAAACTAACTAATTAGTTTATATAGAATTTCTATAACTATTTTTATCATTTATCATCATCATTTTATTTTCTTTTTCTTTAGTTTATTTACTTTTTTATTTCATTTTTTGCTATTTTGCTTTTGCATATAATTTTGGGCGGTGTTAATTATCGCGCCCTCGTTGGTTGGTTGGTTTAGTTGGTGGTTTATATTATACGAGTATATTTTCTATAGAAAATCAACAAAGCGTATTATATTGTAAGTTGACTTCTTAAACAGAAGAACTTATTACATATTCATATACTTGTACACAATGATGAGTATCTCTTGCGGCGCCAAACAAGCGTTATATGTTCGTACATACATACATCGTAATCGAGGAGTATCTATCAGAATGGCAAGCAGGGAAATAAGAGCCAACCATGAGCTTCCACTCGACATGTATGTATGCTTCTTGGTTTTTTCTTTATACAATAAGTGCCACTCACAGATACACAGATACACATATCTACTCGTATGTGTGTGTGCCCCCGGTATGAGTGAGTATTAATAAGCTTAAGCACATAATGTGGCGGCTATGTGACTGACTGACTGACTGACTGAATACCTTCAATGTTCGCTTATTATAAAGTAATTGGCAACACTCTCAGATGTTTTTCGTGTTCATTTTTATTGCTTTACTCCTAGAAGATCTTTTCACACGGAGGCAAGGCCTAAGCGCCCAAAGTACACTTAACCTCAAATTTATGTGTGTGAGTGAGTGAGTGAGTGAGTGAGGTGAGCTCCCCATACTCGTATATGTGTATGACTTAAAGTCATGAGAACTCAAGCTTGTCTTTTTCATTTGCTTTCTTTGGCTTTCAATGATGTTGTTGTTGATGCTGATGATACTCATAGAATTGCGCTATCCTTGAGCAATGTATGAGACTACTGATGCCTTTATAAAATATTTTTATTAGCCTTTTGAGTAAGTTGGCTCAAGTAGATGAGAAGAATCACTCTCCTTTCTTCCCCTTCCCCTTTTCTCTAGTTTATGGCCTTTTGTCGCCTGCTCCTTAAATAAACTAATTAACGTGGCTTTTTTCCTCCTCCTTCCTCTTCTTTCCACTTTTTTTGTTCTTTTTGTTGACACACTTGACTCCTTTTGTCTAAAGAATACACACTCACACTCACTGAATCTCATTCTTGCTTTTGTTATTAGCATAAAATAAATAGCTAAAGATACATCATAATGCAATTATCTAAAAGTGTAGAGATGCACAACTTGAGTTTGTATGAATAGGTCCTTCATCATATCTCTTTAGATGCTTTGCATATTCTTAGCTAATTAGAGCAAAAGAAAATAATGTAAAAGAAAAGTTTCACACAAGTATTTATGAATGTGAGGGTCCTTAGTACAATAAGAAGCGAAAAAAAAACTTGTTATCCTTCATAAAAATGTAAAACTAAACTTTGATTATTTTTTTCCTTGTTTTTTTTTGTTATCCTTTAGCACAAAATCCAAATTAATGAAGTTTTCTAACTAAAGCGCCTAAAATTCTGCATCTGCAACTGCCTTCTTTTGTAAAGTTTTGTCTTAAAAAATATGTTATTTTTTTTGCTATATTATTTTCTTTCCTCTCCACATATGATGAAGTTGTTGCTTCTGCCATTCCTTTGGCCTTTGAAGGGACTTGGCAATTACCATGTGTGGCAACCACAACACACATGGTTCTACATAGTGTAAAGTGTCTGTCTAGTGGATACTTGAGAGCTCCATTTTGTTATGCCTTTTGTCTTAAGTGCTACTTTATGAAATACATTTTAATAATAATGTATGTAAGTGGGATACTTAAGGCTTAGCTGATGATGATGATGATATGATGAGATTGAAAAGGAGTTTCTTAGAAGTAAGTGAGGATACTCCCATATTAAGTGTGGTAAATGGGAAGACTTAAATGACTAAGTGATATGTTTTAAACTTATAAATTTTATTTAATAGGACATAAATAGCCAAGGAATCTTTAAGGCGGTAACATCATTAATTTGGTTAGTTATTTGATGCGAAATAGCATTAGAAAGACCACCTTCGAGTCTCAAACCATTGAGTATCGAGTTATAAAGATATACAGGTTAACGAGAACATTGACTAAATCTATAAGAATTATTGTAGGCTCATCTACAGGATTAGATGAGTGATTTATACAATTTACTTATAATATAAATTCACTAGATGTAGACAAGAATAAAGCAAGGGATTCAATGGTATCATTACAAAAATTTACATCAAAATAAATTATTAATTCTTAACAAATTTCTTCTTTAAAATATTCATACCACATCCAATATAATGATAAGAAAATACAATAATACAAAATAAAGAAACAAATAAAACGACCGTTACTTTTTGATCTAAGGACACCCCTTTTGACATTCAAACATTTAACTTTTTTCTTCTCTTTACGAAGAAATCAAAAAAATATTCCCACCCATTTTTAAACCAAAGCAAAAGTCGAAGTCGTTTTTATTTATCCTTCTTTTTTTTTTTTTCTTGGTTAGAGATATCATCTTAAGATTGAGAAAGAAACAGAAGAATTGGAGAATGATAATAAATTGCTGGCAAAATTCCCATGCAAAGTAGTTTCTTTTGTTGTTACAATAAGAAAGGCAACCCCTAAGTATAACCGAACAACCCTTGGAGTTTACTTAAGTTTTTGTAACTGCCTGCCTGAGATATGGAAAAGGTGCAAATTCCATTACAATGCAGCAGTCTAACATTGAATTCGTTCAACTTTTATGCCGGAAAAACCCTGAACGTGCCGAGATTGCTGACTTATAATATAAAAAAAAAAAAAAAGGACGAACCGAAATCAACAAAACGAATCAAAGAACGAAAGGAATAAATGAATGAAACAAAGGCGCTTAACGAGCAGGCGCATTATGAAACGTCTTAAGACGTTGAAGTTGAATGTCTTAGATTTTTAAGGAGACGACGTTGAACGAGTCGTCAACAAGGACAGCTGTAAGTAAGCGTGTGCAGGCAGGCAGGCAGGCCTCGCCTTTGTCCTAAGGGTTGTTGTTGATTATTTACTTATGAACCAGGTGAACTATTGTTATTAACTATGCTTGCCTATTCCTTCTTACTACTTACTAAGTATATAGCACACACAATTTCTCTCTTTCGATCTTATGGACAGCTGTGCACATTTCTTTTGGCGCGTAAATGAAAATTTTGGTAAGTTGCGGGTTTCTTGTTCACCTTCAATTTGTTGTTAGAAACTAAAACTTCACTCTCATCTTTTACAAATGAATGAATGCAATTTGCCTAATCTTATGCCATTGTTTCAGTTTTGTTACCATTTCAAAAAAAAAAAAAAACATTGGTATTTCCCAAAAACAAGAAAAATAATGCGGGCCTATTACCTCAAATAAATACAATTTACTACAAACTCAAATTTAAATTATTTCTTTTGTAGTACTTAACTATACTTTCTCAGCTCAAACTCTTTACTACATACTACTATTTACTATTGATATCATTCATAAGTATTCAAGTATTGCACAGTATTTGGCATGCGATTGTACACATGTTTTTAGATACTTGTAATTTTAGATTGTTTCCTCACTGTCTTTGCATTTGTTATTGACAGCTTAGTTTCTAGTTTTTGGCAACTTTTTCTTTATATTTTCACAGACAATTCTGACAATCCCATTACATTGAGTGTAGTATTGAAATTAGAAGTCTCAGACCATAGTATTTTCTTTTTTTTACTAATGTAATACATTTTTTTTTAAGTAAAATATTTGAAGGAATGACAGTTGAATAGATTTCTTATTATACTAAATACTTCAAAGTGCCAAAAGAATATTGAGTATGCAGTCTAAGGTTGAATCGGTATTTTTTTTGTTAAAATACACAGAGAGAAATTAGTGATTTTTAGTTCGATTAGAATTTTATTTTCAGGTCCTTAAAGACACTACACTACAGAACAACTGAAACATGGCATAATTATAAATTATTAGATTGAGAGAAGATTTTTAGGATTATGTATTGCTTTTTATGATAAAACATTTTTCAAAATTTTAAAAACCTTCGTAGTGGGTCCTTTCTAAAATTCTTTATAATATTTTTCTTATCTAATAATAATAATATCTGAATAATTTTTTTATAAAAACTACTTGTACTATATTTAAAATAAATATTTTAACTTACCGGAAATTCGAGAACCATTTCACCAATTGTGCTGTATTGTTCTTATTGAATTTGATATCCGGGAAATACATTTTCAAGACCGCTGAACTGGGATAACGAACCCAGAAGAACATCAGTTTCGCTTTGCGCAGGTGCATCGGTGTCAATGTTGACGAGTGCAAAGGAGTTAAGGAATCACAATTTTTGCTAAAAATATTTAAATTTCTTTTGTTTTCAATTATAATTTTTTTTTTGGAATTTTTTGTTGGAAATATATCAATTGTATGAAGAAAATTGCTGGGCACCACTTGCTGAGTGCTCCAGCTGCTATTGCTTGCTTGCTGCTGATGTTGCTGCTGTTGTTGCACTTTGAAGTGTTGCAGCAGTAAATTTCTCCAATAAAAATAACTGAACGATAATAAAATATGAAGTAAAAAAAAAAAAACTCATAAAAAAATAAAAGAAAAATATTGAAAAACTGAAGAAATATAAAAATCGACAGCAACTAGAGGAAGGTTGTGTGGGTCTACGTAAGTACATACTTCTGTTGTATATAGTAGTTTTTGTTATTGCTTTCTCCTCAGAATTGATTTGGTTGCATGCACTTTTTTGCATTTTGTTGTTGTTGTTGTTGTTGTTACTTGAAAGTACATAAAATGAGGTAAGGGGAACTTTGGTTTAGTTCAATTCAATGAGGTTGGTTCGATTGGTTAAAGTGTAGATGTAGATGTAGCTGAGGTCTCTTCTACAATACTAGTAGTACCTCAGAACCATTCGACTTATTGCACATTGGCTTGCATTGATTTTTTTCTTTTACAAATACAAAAGTAAACCTTAAGCTATTTTTGCATGTGGGGCCACCAAGTGGGTTAAGAAGAGGTCTTTTGCCTTTTGGAATGTTGGGTGGTAAATCTAATAAAAAAAGTTAAACTGCTCAAGAAGTGAGACTTGAGGTATACTTTAGGGTGTTTTATACTAGGCTGTTTATTGGCTTTAACAGAGAAGGGCTAGGCTAGGCTCGGCTAGTACTTTGCATTAGACAAAGAAAGGGGTTGCTAGGTAGGGCCATCATTCGATGATGACGAATGGAAAATAAGGTTTTGATTACAACAGTTTTGTAATAAAAAAAAGAATTTAGTTTTAAAAGAAAATAAATAAAGACACTTGATTGGTTTCCTTAACGCATTGTTGGTTTTCTTCTTTTGCTATTAAGTGGAATTTGGTGTCTATAAGAGGGTCTCTAGAGTTGGGGCCTAAACTACTAGTTCGGGGTGAGTGAGTGAACTGTGAAAGCAAAAGCAAAAGTTAAAGCTGAAGTAATTTGCATTAGTACATGGGTTAAGTAAAATATAAGCATACTAGGGAGAATGGACTTTAGAAATATCAATAGAGCAATAAAGGGGAACTAGTTGTACTTTTCTTTTTAGAAAAGAAAGTATAAAATGTTTTAATGATAGTATAGTAAAGTTAGATAAAGTTAAATGTGAATCATGTGATAAAAGAAAAAAAAAACATTCTATGTGAAGATTTTCAATCAAATTTTTCAGTTTCTCAATATTTTCCTTTAAGTTTCGGGTGTTCAGTTATTTTTATATAATTAAATGATTTATTAAATTGCTTGAACTTACATCATTTGTTGTTTTAAAAAGGATATAGTTGGTTGCATGCCATCGAATTGCATTTCAGCTGAATTGCAGTCTGATTGACGATCCTGGGCATCCATGGCGGCACGTAAATGCGCACTATAATCGGGCGAAGCACCATGATGGGCGGCGGCAAGCAGGGCGGGATGCAGCATTGTTGGTGGATGTGGCAGTGGCGGTGAATCACGTGAGTCCATTAGACTGCCCAGACCACCTGGCGGACTCGCAGATAATTTTATGTGGTGCATTTGTGCGGCTGTTGGTGGCCCATGTGGTCCACCGTGTGGTGGGCCATGTGGTGCCACCTGGGCCGGGCTGAAGAATGGACTGTACGGCGAGAAGACTTGTGATTCGTGTAGAGAAGGATTTGGTATAGCCACCGAAGTGGGCAACGACACTGGCATCATGGGTGGTGGTGGTGGTGGTGGAGGTGGTGGATGATAGGCAGATGCTTGTGAGCGCGGCGATGGACTCTGTGCAGGCGTGGTATTGTTGTTGTTGGCTGGATTATTTGAATTATTGCAATTGCCATTGTTTGAAGGGCCGCTATTACTATTGCTACCACCAGCTGGGGTACCACTAGGTGTGGTGGCACTACCGCCATCCTGAGCAAGTATACGACTGACAGTGCGTGGTGTAATGCGTGTATCGGTGACCTTATGACGTTTCTTTTTCGGTGTTACAACCAAACTGAGTGCTTCATTTTGTTCTAGTTGTTGTTGGGTGGTTTGCTGTTGTTGCTGCTGCTGCTGTTGTTGTTGTTGACTCGATTGTTGTTGTTGCTGTGGTAGAAGTTGTTGCTGTTGTTGTTGCTGCGCTGCAACGGCGGCGGCGGCTGCTGCTGCTGCGGCTGCAGCATCGGGCAAACAGAAGGGATTTGGTCCACCATTTGCCATGGAATTGTAAAGCGCTGCTGCTGCAACCGGATTCATGCCTTGTGGCGTCTTTGGTGCCTGAAACATTGCTGCCGCTGTGGGCGAAGGACGTATATGAGGAGGTGGTATATTAAGAGTACTTAAGCTATTGTTAGTAGTAGTGGTATTGTTATTATTAGTATTCTGGCCTGAGACAACTCCACCTGCGGTTGGGCCAACACCATCTTGGCCAACCACTTGGTGTTGTTGTTGCTGCTGCTGGTGCTGTTGTTGGTGTTGCTGCTGTTGTTGATTTGCTGCTGCAGCTGACATGGCTGCCGCAGCGGCAGCATGATGCATTTGCAAACCCATGGCAGCGGCTGCTGCAGCTGCTGGTGAGGGAAAGGACAATTGGTTGCCATTGAGACGTGGTGCTGCTATCAAATTCTGACAATTCTGGGCTGCCACTGCGGCAGCAGCCATAGCTGACATGGCATTTGTTTGATTATGATTGGCAGCTGCGGCAGCAGCAGCAGCGGCTGCTAGAGGATGTTGGGGGACATTTACGCCACCAGGACCGGCAACAACACCATTACTCAAGGCAGCAGCAGCTTGTAATTGTTGCTGATGTTGCTGCTGGAGTTGTTGCTGTTGTTGTTGTTGTTGCTGCTGTTGTTGCTGCTGCTGCTGCTGTTGTAAGCTTTGATTATTCGCCATGGCGATATTGGCATTGACATTATTGCCAGATGCCGAGGACGAGGAGGACATTTGACTATTAGCTAGTAGTAGAGAACCATTATTACCTGATTGTGTTGTTCCGGCATTGCCATTCTGGGCACCATTGACGTTGTTGTTGCTATTGCTGCTACTATTCTGGTTGCTGTTGTTGTTGTTCTGGTTGTTGGCACTGTTTGCATGTGAACGATCAGCTACTTTGGTACGCGGTGATTTTCGGTCCAGAATCTGCGAAGCAAGCATCAAATCCTTGTTGAGTTGCTCAGCTGCTGCAGCCACTGAATCTGCTTGTTTGCTGAACAAACGACGTTGATGTACGAAACGTGTGACTATAGTGTCCACCAGAGCAGACAACGAGGTGGTTATTTCCGATTTGAGCACATCAGCAAGTCCTTCCAGATCGGAGCCGGACATGCGCATCATTGAGTTCGAGTTGCTGCGTAGCATATTGAATTTTTCTGAGAGCTCGGATTTGAGTGCTGAATGATGATTACCATGGCGCGTTGGCAGGCGAGCATTGACATGATGCAACTGCGACCGTGTGGGCTGGTTCAGAGTTACAGCATTTGGTGCATTCTGTTGTTGCTCCATTTGTTGAAGTTGCTGTTGCAAGTGTTGCTGTTGTTGCTGCTGCTGTTGTTGTTGTTGACGTTGCAACTGAGCTTGCTGTTGTTGCTGTTGTTGTTCTTCCTTGCGTCGTTGCTCTTCCCTTTCTTGCTCGAATCGTCTCTGTTGCTCCTGTTGCTCTTGCTGATGCTGCTGTTGTTGTTGCTGCAGTTGCAATTGTTGCTGCTGTTGACGTTCTTGCTGTTCGGCTGCCTCTTTGGCCATGCGTGCCTCTTGATCGAAGAAGAACTGTTGATACATGGCTGCCGCATGTGACATGTCACCCATGTGTTGTAATAGTGGCAATGGTCCACCATTGAATGATTGCTGCATACCCGGGTGACCCATTGCCAAAGGATTGTGTTGCATTTTTGAGGACATCATTTTACTCATCATTTGTGACAACACATTTGGTGCATTATCCAAACCTGCCATGGCATTCTGAGCATTCTTATTACCAATTTTCAGTGCAGGGGATGTAGAACTAGAGCGTTCTGGTTCATCTTGTTGTTGTTGTTGTTGCAGGTCTTGATCCTGTGATGTCTGTTTACCATTATGTGTTGATTCACCAGTCAATGAAGGTGACGGTGAAGGTGATAATTCAACACCATGATCATCTTGTTCCATGCTATCACTTGCAGTGTCATCGATCTCTTGACATTCAGATTCCTGTTCCATGCGCGAACATAATTGCACGTATTTCTGTTGCATCTCGGCCAGTTGCTCCTGCATGGATCGCAATTGTGACTTCAAAGCATTTTTCTCGACACGTTTTTGAGCAATTTGTGGTGACTCCAATTCATTGGATTCCGTGTCATCATTATCGAGCATCATGCTTTGCAAATTGAGACCAAAATTTAAACCTGCTGCTGCAGCAACATAACGCTCCATGGCATGTTGTTGGGGCTGATAGAGCTTACGCTTTTTGCAGCCATTAACTTGTATATGATGGGAACCAGACGGACTCGAACGCATCGTTGAAACAATAGTCTCGACACGAGCACGCTTTAAGTCCATGCCAGGTTTCTTCAGTGACATAGTTGCTGCAACATCTTTGTCTAGTTCATCTTCGAGATCGTCTTTGCTATTATCAAGAAGCATCATATCCGAATGACTTGGTGAGGCCAATGATTCCAGATCCGAACGTGAATTCAGACCCATGAGTTCAACATCTTCAAGTATTTCATCAGCTTCTTTCTTTGTAACACCCATGGGCAAAGCTGTGGAATTATTACTCATATGATCATCTTCGAGCATTTGATCGTCGGTCTCAGGATCGACTCCATGATCTGGGATAGAGTGTTGCTCATCTTCATGTTGCGAACCATTATCAGATTCTGAGGACTTACGCATAACACTTGAACCACTCGGTGAGTGGAGATTATTTGTGAGTACAATATTGGGTTCACTTTTGATTTTGATTTCACTCATGGTATCCTCAATTAAATTTATGACTGCACTATTCGAACACAATTTATCAGTAACATTATTATTGTTGTTATTGTTATTATTATTGGCAGAAGAGCAATTATTATTATTGTGTTTCAAAGTATCCTGTTTCTCGACTAAGGAAAGTGATTGCTGTTGTTGGTGTTGCTGTTGTTGTTGATTCATAACCGATCTCAGTTCCAATTGCATAAGCTCTTTTTTACCTTGAAGTATATTACGCAACATATGATGAGCCAAATCCTGTTGTTGCATGTTATTGTTGGGTGAGGTATTACCGGATGTATGACCAATACCACCACTAACGCCACCATTTAAAGAACTAACCGAAGCAGCTCTTGGTGGTGAACCACTAGCAATATCACTGCTACCACTAGCACTACTGGCACGTCCTAATCCTACTACTCCCACCAATTCACCATCTAAAGAGCGATCACTACAATTTGATGTTCGACGATTTTTTGGTGTTGTCGGCGAGGTTTGTGGTTCTGGTGTTGTTGTTGTCGTTGTGTTAGGTGATGATGCACTTACTCCAGTTACAATTCCTGATTCACTAACAGCACCATTACCATTACTTAGACTATTTATTCTGTTTATTGAATTATTATTGAGCAATTTACTTGTAGCAAAACTTGCTAGTAATTCAGCACTGGTTGCCGTTTCCATGGCTGCAGCTAACATGGCATTGTCTAACTGAGTTGATGTGGGTAAACCACTGGTAGCATCTTGTGCTTGCTTCATTTGGCGTCCGAAAAGTTCATTTAACATTTTAGCTGAACCGAAACCGTTAGCACCAAATAAATTACCGAGTGCTGCTTGCAGATTGCCTGCTGTAAGCAATGATGATGATGATGGTGGTGTTGATGTTGCTGATGATGAAGGACCTCCACCAGTAGTAGTGGGTGATGAGGATGCCGAGCTTGATACTGTTGGTGTTGGTGAATTTATGCAATTATTTATTGCTGTTGTCGCTGATATTGTTGTTGGTATTGGAGTTGTAGATGAGGAGTTGTTGTTGTTGTGGTTAATGCTTGTAGTTGATGTAGAATTTTGTTGTTGTTGTTGCTGTTGTTGATTTAATAAGGCGCCATATAAAGCTCCACCAGCGGCACCCGCAGCAGCCGCAGCAGCACTACTCATGAAGGCAGCAGCTGCTGAATTTGGAGGCGCGTAAGCTTGCGATTGATTTTGATTTCGTGATTTTGTTGCCGTTGTTTGACTAAGTTGTTGTTGCTGAGTATGTGACGACGAGATCGATGAAGATGTTGACGATTGATTTGAAGTTGTTGATGTCGTCGATGAATTTGAACGCGATCTTTTTCGAACAGCAGCAACACAATTTATATTAATAGTACTATTATTCAGATTATTCAAATTTTTTAAAGTTTGATAAGATGTTTTCTTATTTGTTGTTGTTGTTGATGTTGAATTTGTATTTTCACTAAATTTTAATTTTTGATTCTTATTATGTATATCCTGTTTTTGGTGTTGTTGTTTATCTTCGTTTTTATTTAATTCTTGATTTTTGAATTTTTCACTTTTTTGTTGTCGTTGTTGTTGCTTGGAAAATTTATTAATATTTTCACTTTTATTTGTTGAGATTTGATTACGAAATGTTAATAATTTTGTATTATTATTAGAAGACGCGGCGTTGCTCGACAATTTTTGTCGTTGTTTGTAATGACGATTCTTCTGATTCAAGAGGATTGACGACGTCGTCAATTTACCAATTTCCCTTATACCGATACCGACTTTAGCCGCGCACGTTGTTATCTTGCTGACGGCCGAGGACTGACTATTCTGACTATTTTCGTCGTGTCCGTTACGCGTGTACGAAGTTTGTGTTTTGGCTTCTTCGCTTGCACAGCCTTCAAGCACGACTACAACGTCGTCGTCGTCGTCGTGGACTTCGTTTTCGTTATTTTCCTCTTCGTTTTCGTTAACGACGTCGTTGTCGTCGTTATCGTTGCCTTCGTCGTGCTGGTGCTGTGCTTCGTTTGTAATAACGTCGTCGTTGTCGTCGTGGATGTTGTAGCCGCAGTCGTCGTCGTCGTTAATTTCTTCTTCTTTCACTGTTACTGTAGCAATATGACTGTCGATATGGTTCTCGTCGTCGTCGTCGTCGCCGCCACCGCCGTTTTCACTTATATCGTAGCCAACAACGTCGTCGTCGTAGTCGTAGTCGTCAATATCGTTATGATGGAGATTCTTATTGTTGTTGCCGATGTTGCTTTTGATACCGTTTGCTTGTATTTGTGCTGTCGACGCAGCACTTTTCAGTGGTGGTTGCTTTTTGTATAGCAGTGTTGGTTCTTCTACTTCTGGTACTAACTCTTCTTCGTCTTGTTGTTGGAGTAGCTCTTGCTTTACCACTATGTCTGTCGGTATTGTTGTTTTTGTTGTTGTCAACGTTTTAGTATCCTCATCATCATCACTGTACAAAGCAAAACAGTCTGCGTACTCTTCTGATGACATCATAAGATGTCAGCAGCAAAGCAAAAGCAAAACTCTCTCACAGAAACAAACACACAGCAGCAGCGCTTACTTTGCTTGCTAGCTTGCTTGAGTCTTGCTCTTCACTCTTCACTCTCTGCTCTCTTGTGTTTGTATAAATGTTACAGACACTACACTTATAGGTAGATCTCACAAACACACAAACGCAACAACAGCAGAATATGTTATGCTCTGCTTCTCTGCTCTGTCTAAACTGCCGCCGATGTTTTTAAAACTCTCTCTCCCCTATGAGTGTTTCTACTCTTTGCTTCCTGCTTGCTTGCTTACTTTGTTTCCTTTTGCTTGCTTTTTGTTGTCTTATCGTTCGTTTGTTGAGCGACTGACTCTATTGGCTCGTTGCGTTTATTAGTTTTTGCTTTTCTTTTTTACACGCAAACACACTCGCACTCACACACATGCACAGAGTGAATTTTGTCGCCGGTCGTTTTATGTTTCTCCGTTTCTCCTTTTTTAAAATCAGACGTATAGGTTTCGTTGTTGTTGCTTAGGTTGTGCCTTTTCTTTTATTTTATTTTATTTTTCGCCGTGTTTTCGCTTTATCTCTTACACACACACAAACACGTTACTTTTATTTCTTCTTTCTCTGTCCAGCTCTTTGCTTAAATCTTTTGATTTCAGTTTAGCTTTTGGACTTAGTAAGCTAACGTGGCGTATGCTTAATTTCTTATCTTAGGTTCCTTTATTCTCTTTTGTTTTGTCAAATCCTGTAATATTTTTTGGTTTTCCTTATTTGGTATTTTTTTTTTTTTTTGTTTCTTTATTGGTTTTCTTGTTTTGTTGCTTTTTTGGTTTTGTTTCCTTTTATTGTTTAGGTTGTCTTTGCTGTGTGTGGCTATCGCAAAACTTGGCGTCCTTTTAAACTCCCTATATCCTTCTAAATCCTGTATGTCTTGTGTTCACTAAGTTAATGCGCCAAACGTTGAAATTTTGTATTTACTCAACTTGTTTTTTTGTCTTCCTACTTTCGTCTTTTTTTCAAAAAATTTGTTCACATTCCTTCTAACTTTGTTCGTGTTGTTGTTGTAAATATAGTCACTTCAGTTTTTGTTGTTGTTGTTGTGCCTATATTTTTATTTGTTCTTTTTCTTCGTTTTCGACGTTTTTTTCTGCGTTTTCTAATTGTGAATTTTGTTTTGAATTTTCTTTCCACCACCACACACATGCGAATGTCCTTTGCATTTAATTTAATTCAGATTTGTTTTGTTTGTTGTTTCCTTTTGGTTTTGTTTGTGTTTTTGCTTTTTTGTTTTATGTTTCTTTGTTTTTGTCTTAAGTCGTTTGTTTTTTATTTTTTTTTAAGTTTAATTCGCTTAAAATTCAAGTCAAAAGTAATTTTATTTTATTTTTATATTTTCAAGACTTTAAATTATTGAATTTCTTGATTTTCGTTTTTTAGGATTTTTGGGTATTTCTTTTTGTGTTTTTGTTTTTGTTTTTCTTAAGATTTTTTTTTTCGTTTAACTCTCCTTGCTTGCGCTCAAAAGTCTCTCTGAAAAAGAAAATTGTTAAAAAAAAAAATGAATAAATTTTATTATTAAACAAAATCTTTGTAAAACAAATAAAGACTTAAAGGTGTACGAGTATGTGAGTGAGTATGGGTGTGTGTGTGTGTGTGTGTATGAATTAAAAGTAAAAGTGATGAACGCTTAAAGCTCGCTTAAGGGTTACCAAAAAAATAAAAACAAACCAAGACAAAAAAAAAAGCAAAAGGGTTGAGATCTCTTCTCACATTTTGATTGCTGTGGTAGCCAGTCGTCTGTGCTTTCTGTTCTGTTCTGTTTGCTACTCTTCTTTACCCCTGTCTGACTTTCCGAACGACCACCATTTGTCCATCCATCCATTTGTCTGTCCGTCTGTCCCTGGGTCTGTCTTTTTGTCTGTTGGTCTCAATGTCTCTCGTTTCTCGTGTTGACCTTTGTAAGCGTTGAAAGTTGAACCTGTGCGCGGCATTTCGCACACAAAAATTATTATTATCTGCCGTGCTGTGCTCCGTGCTTGTGTCTGAGGCAATGTCAACCTCCCCTTTACGCCCACCTCTCACTCAGCATTGGTGTATATGACTTTGGCTTTCATTTCATTCATGGTGGTGAGGTGATGATGATGATGATGATGATGTTCGTTTGTTCGTTCGTTCGTTCATTTTGGGTATCTCTACATAGTACTTACTACCTACTATGTATGTATGTACGTACGTATGTACTACAATGAGCTTGGATTGTTACCGTGCTTTCCGTCCTGGGGTAGATAGATTACTACTGCCTGAGTATTTTTCTGTTTTGTCAATGGAGATGGGCAAGGGGGGTTGGTTGGTTCTTCTTTTATTTTTGCATTTATACAATTCAGCGCTTTTAGTGTTCATTCGTACACCCTCAAGTTCGGTTTACAAGTTCTTTCTTCTTTATACTTTTACTACAACGAGTATGTGTGATGATAACAGGTTTTTATCTAATTTCTCCACTTTCTCTTTTTAAGTAAGTACATAAGTAAGTTTATATAAAACAAGCTTCTTCATATACTCTTATATGTAAACATCAAACTTTGTATGTATATGTATGTGTAAATATTTATTATGTGTGTGTGGGTTTTTGCTATTCAAACTTGTAAGCAAGATAAGCCATTTTGTTGTTTCAATGAGTTTCCTTTTTGAATTGTAATTTTTTTTTTTTTTTTTTTTTGTGTTAAAACTTTGACTTACTTTTGTTTAGAAATATGTATTCTGTATAGATAATCATACCTACACATATGCATATAAATTTATTGGGTTTAGGCTTTGTATGTAAATGTGTGTTATTTGTAAAGATTTTCTTAAAAAAAAAAAAAAAGAAATTAAAAGATAATCAATAAAATATATCAAAGGTAAGCAGGCTTTACCTTAATATATGTACAAACAATGTATACACGTACATACATAAATATTTACATTGTCCCGGATTACAGTTGGATATTTTTCGGTATCAAAATGTTTAATTTAAACTATGTTACTAAATAAATTTATTAAAGTAATTTAAAATAAAAGAATTGAGTTTATTTAGATAAAACTTTAAGAACCGAAAATGTATATTTTTGATTAAAATTAATTGAAATATAACAATATAACTGAAGGGTAATCAAATACAGTGCATAGATGCTTGCGAGCTCTACTAAATGATATAAGAGAAATTTAAGAAATTTTATTATTCAATTTATTAGAAATTTCCACGAAAAGACTTACAACTGCAGAGAGTATGAAATTTATGAAAATAGTTTACACAAATAACAAAATCTGTTTGCTCAAATCATTATTCATTAATTTAACTTATGGTCTATTTAAACCACGAACAAAGTTATGCCCAGGCGGCTTTTTAGCGGAAGTAATTTTTAAATAATTTTATAATCGATCAAAACAAAAAATAAAAAATATTAATATCTTTTTCCAGGGTTTTTCTATATATCAAATTAAAGTTCAGAAGTTCTTATTTAATGACCTGGTATTCATAATATGAATGATTGAATGTTATTAGCCAAATTTATGGCCTAAAACCATTTCTAATATTTCTCCATAAAAAACTGTAAGAAGATAAGAATGAACTGATAAAGATAATTATTAAACAGAAGTAAGTCTGGAGTCTGGATTTTATTTTACTTATAAACCTGTTGTAGATTAGTTCATAACACATACAGTCGGACTACGAATTCTTTAGGACCAGTCAATCATTTCACTATAGAGAGGTATTTTCTCATTCGTTTCCTCGTTAGAGAAGAATCCGAATGTATTTATATATTATACTAGATTTATATTCATCTCACTTGCATACCTCAGTCATTTCGATCTTTTTTAGATTTCTCGGCTATTTCTTTGGGGTTTTCGAATTTTCTAAACCTTCCTCAAGAATCATTATGTCCTTTGGCTGAGGTGGACATTGTTCGATAATATGTATGGATAAATATATTTAGGTACACAATTTTCAGGTTATGACTGGATTTTATATTACTTATAATTCTGTTGTAGAATTGGCCATATCACATACAGTCGGTCTCCTCTATTACGAAGTCGCTGGGACCGGTCAAGCACATCCCTAGAAAAAAGTGATCCTAATAAGGAACTTCGGACTCATCTGTAACGAATTTGTTGGGAACAGTCAATCATTTCACCTAAGAGAAGTCTTCGCTATATAGGAGTTCGTTATATAGGATTTCCTTATAGAGGATTCCGACTGTATTTATTTTTTATTTTTCTAAGTATTTATTTCTAAGATTCTTATGCTAATAATAAATTGAATTGTCTAAATATTAATGTAGCAATTTTCTAAAATAAAAATAAATCTTTAAATTTTAAAAGTTTCAATTCTCTGAATTCGCATCTTATATTTTCTATAATATTATTTTTCTCTTATAAAATTCCTTTACAAAACACGAAAGTGTCCCAATAGTTACTCGTACACTATCATAATATTGTTCATTACTCATTAGTTACCACCACCACCATCATCATTGCCTTGTCCAGAGTCTAGACCCTTTAAACCCAACTGCATTACCATGACAACAATATTAATAACTAAGAATACCAACAACATGCATTCATTGTCTTTTCGGTGCTTTCAATTGCATTGGAATTTTACCTCAGTAACTCAAAGTATCCCTTATAAAAAAAATAAAAACAAAAAAAGTTGTACAAAGTCAATATGGTAAAAGCGAAAATGAGAGAAGTTTCCTCTTAATAAATAAAAACTGTACCTACTTGAAATGCTGTTGCATTTTGTGGGATCAAAATTTAAAACTACCACCAATTGAAAGCAACAGCAACAGAGTAATGAACAACAACCCTCCACACCCAGTCAAACTAATGAGACAATTGCAAGGACATTGCATTTTGATAGGCAATTGCAAATAATAAAAAAAAAAAGATAAAATTCCATTACATACAAATACTTAGTATTGTTGATTATAAATGAAATAAATTGGGTGCAACAAGAGAGAAATGAAAATATAGAAATTTTGGAAATTCTTAGTTACCACAAACAAAGCGTTATTTTTCTCTGTCGTCCATCGTAAATCTTCCTGGAAAAAAAGAAAAGAAAAATTATCATTAAAAATTGATCTTCTAATAATAGATTAATAGAATAAGAATTTATACGAGTATAAATTAGAAAAATCTATTATAATCAGATATTTTTATAGAATAAATTATTAAAAAATTCATGGGTACAGATTTCTCTAAACAAAATATTCCAGATATACTTCAACATACATTAATATTAATACATAAAAGTGAATGTATATATAATGTATGTATGGGTCTTATGGACTCCGAAACCGCTTTATCGATTTTGATGAAATTTTCAGGGAAACTCTGGCATAGTCTGAAGAAAGTTTGATGCGGATGGGACCACCGAAAAAGGAAGGAATTAATGGATATAAAGCTTAGAGAAATTGTGAGTCACAACAAAACAAAATCAAATAAATATTATTCTTTCTATCACTCCCATATATTGCCGATTTTGACAAAATTTTCACGAGGAGTAGCGAAGTACGCCGGTACTACCAGTATAAAAATAATCACAAAAGAATTAAAAAAAAGTATTTTTATAAAATTGTATGACTTGTATGAAGGTTTAGTAATGATCTCTTTATTGGATTGATAAATTCTACTGTAGACTCAAGAAAAGCCACCTATTCATAACATTTTATTAATATCCTTTCCTAAAAGAATATTTCTTCTATTACTTCCAAAGATAACATAAAAAGGACGCTTAAAATACTGAATATGTATTTGCTAAAATAATACAAAAAATAAAAAATAAAATAATCTCAGATAAAAGTTGTTTTCAACTGCTGTTTCTGTTACACATGCGTAACTGCTAACTGCATGATTCTTTCTTTATTTGCACAAATCAACCCCCAAACCAACAAAGATACTCGTACATCATGATCAATAAGCACGAGCCCCTATCTTCTATCTTCATAGTAGTAAGAGAGTGAAAGATCGACATTTGTTAGTCAAAACGACTTTTTGGTGGTTGTATTGAATCGACAGTGAATCGAGACTCCTTAGATACTCGTAGTGGTATACTAAAGTTGAATTTTGTTTTTCTTTTATTTCATATTATACCATTTTATTCTATTATTCTTGCTTATAATGATCATGCGACGAGCAAGCAAACGTGCAACGTCGCCGTGGTAGCCACATTACTGCATTTGAGGTACGTGCCATAAGTTGCAGTCAAAGGCAATAGTGCACACCTGGACTTTATGCCTCAATACGCGTGCGCACAATCTGAAAGCAAGGCGAGCGTGGAGACAACGGACAACAGGCGACGAACGATATAAAAGCAGACAGACTGACTGACTGACAGTACTAGGAAGAAGGAAATAAGGTTAAAAGAAGGGAGGGCGTCTAGTAGAACATTACTGTGGTAGTGCTGGTGATGGTGGTGGAAGCGGCTGTTGTCATCTCTGATGTAGTAGTATGATTTCTATCTACCTAAAGAATGTTAAAAAACCTAGGAGGTGGTATCTTGTAGCGTGTGCTATTTACAAAAAAAAAAAAAAAAAAAAAAATACCGGGACAAGGAATTTGAAAACACAGGAAGTTGACAGTCGACTTTAGCACTGATCTATAGGTAACTGCATATAAACAGTAGCACAGCAGCACCTTTTTAATAATTAGAACAGTTATTTGAATAGGTTCAGGTTACTACAACTGGTTTATAAATGGGTTAGGGTAGATTCCCCTTAAGAAACTAATTTTGACTTTGATAAGAGAAACTCTATAAACATTCCAAGTAGAATTTTAAGATGCTGAATTTCTTTTCTTGATAGTTTTATATATCTTTATTTTCCTAGTTTTTCTGATCCATAAAAAATAATGATTAACTCTATAAATATTCCTAGAAAATCCGGAATCTTGATTGATATTTACCTTAATTTACTTTAAAAAAATAAATAAAAAAAAGTATTTATCTTAATATTTCTAGCTTTAAGAAACTACATAAGTTTTTATTCTTGGATTAGAAAAACCTTCAATTCTTTTTGCATTTCATTCTACCAATTCCCCATTTCTTACTATACCAGTATATTATTCATTCTTTCATATGGAAGAACTTAATCCATGTAAGAAGCTTCAAAAAGTATCGCATTAAAATAATACGCAAAACTTTTATGGCCAAGTTTCAAAATTGCCAACAACTTTGTTGCACAATTGAAGCAAAAATTATGCTAAAAGAAATTGTTTTGCCTTTCTAATTCTTGTTGTTGTCGTCGCTGTTGTTGTTGGAAAACACTATAAAAACAAAAGGAAAGGCAAGAAAATTTTAATGTTTATGCGAAAAGTTTTAACTAAATTGGGCAAAGGTTCAACAACAATAACAACAACAACAATAACAAGAAAAATAGTATTTAAAGTAAAGAGAAAAAGCAAAACGAGTGAAGTCATACATGTGTTCGTTCATTTATTCTTTCGACAAGGATATGTGTCTAGGATCATAACAATATTATAGATAAATACAAGCAAAAGAAGATTCGTATTATTATTATTATTATACATATGTAAGTATTTATTGTAAGTGTTTCTCATCTGTATGAGTTTATGAAAATAACAAAAAAATCAAATCTAATCGAGAGAAGTTTTTTGAAATTGGGCGCGAGGCCAAAAAAAATTATAAAGCTTATCATAGACAAAGTATCACACAAAAGGCCTAATTGCATTCAGAGAGCAAGTCATTGGCGTTATGTGTCTCTACAATAAAAAACAAGTACATTTTTTTTTAACGGATTTCAAAGTCACTTGACCGTAAAGTTGACTTTTGTATCTATAGAAAATACATATTACATATCTCTTCTAACTCACTCACTCATACACTTATTTATTGGATCAATCTGTTTCTTTTTATTGGAACTCAATGGTGATGATGATGATGATAACGCCTTCATATACTTCAAAATATAATAAAGTTACATATGATAGAGTAAGAAAACTTATACATACTATCTTTTTCTATACTATACTCACTCATAACACATGTAAAAAACATTTTTTTTTTAATGGTTTAATGATGACACCCTGACAACGTCGTCGTCGTTATTGTCATCGTCGCCTCACTTGGCAGCCGGTAGAAACACATGCCTCAATATTATCAAGTTTCTCTGCTAACAACGCGTACATTACCGTGTGCCGCGAGCTGTGAAGGCACATTCCATACAATACAATTCGTACAGATACTTTTCTATCTTTGTAACATACTATGTACGTTACAATAATTTTTTAGCTACTCTTTTTTTTTTATTTTACAAATTTGTTATAAGCAATTTCTGGTAGATGACAATTCTATACTCATATAGTATAAAATAAAATAGTGTTAAGGTCGTAATTATCTAATGTTTATACAGAATATT
Organism: Amiota mariae; assembly: GCA_035041805.1. Taxonomy (NCBI): domain Eukaryota; kingdom Metazoa; phylum Arthropoda; class Insecta; order Diptera; family Drosophilidae; genus Amiota; species Amiota mariae. The sequence goes on from JAWNKV010000003.1 coordinate 452,001, forward strand.
ATAGTTGTTGTTATTGTTGTTCTATGAGTATTAGATGTTTCCACTTCATTCATATGAAGTTTTTCTTTCTTTTTGTTTTTTTTCTTCTTTCCAATAAACTACAAAGTGGCATATGTTCATTTTTACCTTACCTTTTGCAGGACGAATAGGTCCTTTTCTCTGAGTTTCTTAAGTACATTTGTATTAGGCAGGAAGGAACTATTTGATGATAACGGTTACTTTGTTTATTTGTTAATAGGTGCATTGAACTTTAATGTTTGTTAAGGCAAAGCAATAGATAGATAGATAGACAGACAGACAGACAGACAGATAGATAGATAGATTGATAGTATTCCTGGAGTTCATTTTTCATGCAATTGTTGATTAAATGGGAGCATTTGTTTATAAGAAATTAAGTTAGTGAGGAAACTGCTAATTCAATGGGATACTAAAGGAAAAGTATTTAGATGAATATTGTATAAAATATAGGACCTAAATTTATGAACAAGATCGACCCTTTGACTTCTTTTTCTAGACATCTTTTCTTTGAAAACAAAACTTATTCTGCATGCCATTAACTTATTTTGTAAACCTTGATTTCTTTAACCACAATTTAAGAAAATTATAAGAAGCATTCAAGAAAAGAAACAATGAAAAAAATACGTTACAAAATAATTAAATACAAGTATAATGATTGACTATGATGTTAAGAAATATATGAAGTTTAAAGTTGATTATAGTCAAGCGATAACAACAATCAGGTACACAAGTGTGTGGCTTATAGTTCCAAGCCGTTGAACTTTAAAGACAAGACGGGACTTGTGGTAAGGTTTTTCATTTACGCTTCATAAACATAAGCATAAGACACTCGTTGACAATATGAGAAAAATACCAGTATACTGGATTCTTGAAGGTAAATGAATGGTAAAAGTAACGAACATTTTGTGAATGCATCTAATGTCTTTTGTACGAGTACAATAACATGCAACTCAACGTCTTAAAGACGTTGCGTTTGCTTTTTGGGGTGACTTATGTTCCTATTTTCTTAAGACGCAAAAGAAGGAAATAGGGTAATTCACTTAATTATAATGACATGTGTTCATTCTTTTAAGAAAGAAGAAAAGAACTTACAGAGCAGAGAAGTGAAGACACTTAGAGGGGCACGCATTTAGTAGAATTTACTAAGATCATCAATGAAACTGTACTTTGAAAAATTTACTCGTATATTATTGCAATTAAATAAATAAATAGAAAAAATATTAATAATAAAATAAAAATAATTAGAAACAAAAAACGAGCATGCAAAATGAATATGAGTTGACCTCGAGTCGATTTAGTTTAGGACAAAAAAATATATACAATATATATTTATAAATGAGGAAAACACTTAAGTTGTATCAATTTTTTTACCGGCTTCGTGTTGCTTATCTCGATCAATAAATAATTCATGATATACCAAGTAGAGCAAGTGGGAAAGAGGGAGTGGGGGGGAGGGAGAGTGGAGAGAAAAGAATATACTATTCAAACCTAGTGAATATTATGACTAGTGAGTAGATACATTTGAGTAATTTGCGTCGTTAGCTTATAGGAAAACAAAAAAAAAAAAAAAAACAAAAAAAATAATCATAAAAGAAAAGTACATACGCTTGATTACAATGAAAATGTTTTTAATACCAACAACAACACACACACACACACACTCTCAGATGCACACATGTATGTATGCAGACTTACTTATAACTATAACTTTGCTGTAGTCGTATGTGGAGAAAGATATCTGCATAGATATAGGCGCACATACACATTGCACTTTAAGCGATAGAAAACACACGATAAGCTATAAAGAGACTGAGGACAGACATGAAAGCAAGTTACAGTAACTACAACAGGTAATAAGGCTCGATTCTGCGCCTGATGGTATGCAATAGTAGTCAAAAGAAATAAACACGACCAATGTCTATTAGACATAGTGTTGTTTCTCATTCGTTCGTTAGTTGTTTAGTTGGTCGTCGTCCCCGCTTATTGGACATGGACACATGGCCATTTTCCGTTGTCTCCATAGCGTGTTCGGACTATCTAATCTATAATACCTTCAACGACGACGATGACTTTGATGAAAGACAATAAAAGTACACAAAAACAAAAAAACAAAAGTTTATATAAAGAAATAACACAAAAAAAAAAAAAAAAAAAACAAAGGAAAAAAAAAGTATTTCTCTATTGAAAAGCGTGTGGCAAAATTATTGAAGCGCAGCACATGAGTATCTATATATCTCCATATATTGTATTGTACTATGTAGACTACTATAATGCATAGAATCACGCTAATCTTTGGACATGAACGGCATGAATACGTGAATAGTACGTGTACTTCAAAGTCTACTATTATTGTAGTATGTATCTTTACTTAGGTGCGGTGGCATGAGGAATGGGTAACATTCATTAAAAAACAAAACCTCTTCATAACCATGCATAGATATCTCTGCCATACTTAGGCGACATATGGCGTTGGGATTTTTTTTTTTTTTTTTTTTTTTTTGGGAACTGGAAAAGTATTTTCATGTTTTGCTCTGCTTCTCGATATCTTATCTTTTGTTGGTATCTCTAATATGAAAATGAGATATAAAACAAAATATTGGCGTAATTAAGGAAAGAAGTAAATATGAGTAAGGTTTCTATGTGTTGAAATTTCTAGTCGATCGATATTCTAAGGAATTAATAACAATTGTCCCAAAAATGGAGAAATCATTCTTTCCCTATCATAACTCATATGACTTAAACAGAGATCATCATATTATACTATAATAATATCTTCTTATATATAAAATTGTTTGTTTTAAATTGTTTGTGTATAGGGAGGCCAGACCATGTGCTTAGTCTGATCTTTAAAAATGTTAAACCAAGAACCAATTCTTTTGTTTGTCTTTGAGGCTTCCTGAATTTAAAATTGTAGATTTAAAGTTTTGAGTTTGCATAGAGACAATTAAAGAAGTGAATATGTGTGATCTAAATTTATCTTATACATAAAAATTAGTGTTTTAAATTGTTTATATATGATGCGTTGCCATACCATTAATCTGATTGCATTGAAATTTTATGAATGTGTATGGTTGGTTCCCGACTTCAACATAGGATAGTTTTTGCCTCGAGATGTGTTCCCATTACCGAGATCTGGGATATTCATAGAACCTCAATCCCTAAAACTATACTACAAAAAATAACCGGTGCGAAGCAGTGCCGGATCCGCTAGTACATATTAAAAGCAAAGTCTCCCGCCTCATTCTGTATGTCTGAACGCGATAAACTCAAAAACAACCGAACAGATTTTCATACGGTTTCAACTAATGGATAGAGTCATTCATGAGGAAGGTTTAGGAAAAAGAAAATTTGGAAAATCTTAAAGGAACAGCTGACAAATGTGATAAATAGTAATAGTAGGGTAAGGTGTGCCAGTGGTATGAATATAAAGCTTAGAAACATATTTTAAAATCAATCAATAAATCTTTGTCAAACATCTCATTAGGTCAATCAATCAGTATCAACTAATTTTTTGAGAACGGACAATTTCTGCCTGACTTTTACTCCTAAATAAGTCATCAATGACTAAATAACTTTGTTGAAGTCCACTTTTTATTATTCTATCAAGAACTAAATTTGTCCTCCTAAGTTGTTTCTAAAGAAGTTTTTAAAACTTTCCTTCAAACTAATTGAATAATTCAAGGAAATTTTCTTTCATAAATAAACTTATTAACCATGATATGTTTTTAAAACACGCAACACTTCCAAAAAGTCTTTATTAACCAGGACAAAATGGTTATTGTTCATCTATAACTAAGAAATTGTATAATTCAATTCAATTGACTTAACTTTGCTTCCTTTATACTACAATCTTATTGTCCTTCATACATAGAATATAATAATTACGTAAGCCAACTTCATATCATGGCGCCCAACAATTAGGCAGGCAGGCAACTTATGCTAAAGTCAACTTCTAAGTTGACATATGTTGCGGCAATTAACATTTAACATGAAAGAAATTTCCTTAATCAAAACGCCTACTACTTACTTACATACATTGTACATGTGTGTACGAGTGAGTACGAGTATATAGAGATATAGTACAATACTATGGATAAGTTAGTCACACTGCATTAAGATACAAATATCTTAGGAATGAGCATAATGTGTATGCCTGTGTGTATGTTCTCATTATTATGACAAATGTGTTTAGATAAGAATTATGATAATTTATTTTTGGGGGTAGTCAAAAGAAAATTAGGGGCGTAAGCATTTGGTATTGAAGAAAACATGATATCTTGATTTTATTACTCGTATAATAATTCTTTTGGGGATATGATTACATCTGAAACCGAAACCAAGAATATAATCAATTTAAAAAATGGAAAGAGTTAAATTTTTCTTCAAAATTTGAATTTTAATCAATCAAAAAGTGAACTACTATGTAGGTAGTAGAAATGACTTTATGTCATGACTTTGATTATTACAGGGTTTTTTTCTTCTTCTAATAGTAAGTCAGTACTATATAATTCTAGAAAAAATATTAAATACTTTTATCGCTTAACACAGATCTCTCTTTATAGTTTACAAAACATTACATTAAGGATATTTTCTATAGAAACAAAGTAAAAAAAAAACGGTTATAGTATTTTCATAGTTAATGACTGTAATACTACATGTTCTAAAACATTGGCATGTCCATGTCTTTTTCTCTATTTGGTCAGTATAAAGAAGAATATTGCATGTCAACAAAAGAACAACTTAAAATGCTTTCAATTGTTGAGATACAGATACATACGAATATACAATATCGTAAATATAAACTTAGTATTTGTATATGTGATACGTGATACGTATACACTAAGGTGTCATTAATTTCTGTGAAATGACTAAGGCCAATACAAGTATACCAAATACAAAAAACTATGAAGGAAGGAATGAAAAAAAGGTTGACTCATCAACACTGTCCAACTTCAATAAATTGAATCAAGAGACACAAGAGACAAAATGATGTTCGTATTACTTTGGGGCGATTGAGTTTAAAAATTTCTTTGTTTATAAGTTTAATTTATTTAAATTTGTCTGCGTATAAACAAATTGATTGAATTCATTTAATTGAAGAAAACAAAAAACAAATAAAAAGAACATATAGAACTCATATGAGAAAATCAAAAGTCATGATGATGTTGATGATGATTATAAAGAGTAAGGGATGAGTAAGTCAGAAACTTTGGAAAATTTGTTTCCTTAGCTTTAAATATTTAAAATGAAATCCATCAATTGGATACTACAAATTTAAGCAAAGAATTTTATTTTATATTAAAATAAAAATACTCCAACTATACCAATACCCAACTATTCATAACTCATCAATTAGTTGACCTAAATTTATAAGCAACATTGCATATGAAAGCTTTAATACTTCTGGATTTTATATTTAAATAAATTAATATTATAAAAAATATTTAAAAAATTAAATAAAAAAATTATTAAAAATAATTCCACTTTAATAAAGAAATTAAATTGATTTTATAATCTCTCTCTCTCGGCAAATAATAAAGCCAATCATGACAATGGACAATAGTAGAGTAGCAGCAAATATTTCAAGGAGTGGAGAATAGTTGTCGGTGGCAAAACTTTTGAAGTTCTACTACTCTAAGTCTGTCAGTTTGTCTAAGAGTCCAGAGTTCGTCTGTCATTGGGTCTTATTATTGTCCATTGCTTTGGCAAAGTGTTGCTTGTTTATATACATAATAAATTGAGTTGAGTTAAATGCCAGAAAGTCGTAATAAAATCTTATAAAGCATAAAATTCAATTTCAATTGTTTGCAAAGAATAAAGAATTGAGTCTACTATGTACTACAGATGAGCAGAAGAGAAGTTCCAAACGGGGTATTGAGGGTCCATGCAAGTGATTTCTTAAGCAAACAATGGATTTGGTTGGGTTGGGTTGAATTGAGTAGAGTCGAGTTGAGTCCAGTTGAGTTAAGTTGAGTTGAGAATGGGATTGAAATCAAGTGGCTTTGCAAGTTGTTGCAATTACAACGGATTGTTGATTTATGTTCATGGATTGGATTTCTCAGTGTTTTATGTTAAAATTCTTGGAAAAATATTGCAAGAAAATTGCAAACAGCTTGGGAATTTTCATTTGTTTAAAATTTATATGAAAATATTGTAGTATGTAGTACAATGTACATATTTTTCTTGTGAATTATTATATTTGATTTATTTCATTGTTGTTGGTAAGACAATTAAATTGCTTGAATTGAATTCACACAAGGATAAAGTAGTTGATACTTAAAGTAGCATGAGAATTTTCTTACTTTAAACAGAATACTCGTATACAGAAAGAAGTTTTCTTAATGGGGTAAAATTTTGAATCTCATGCAAAGTTACTAAATGTGCTTAATCAGTGACCCATAGCGCACCTAAACAGGAATAAACCAAGCAGAACCAAAAATACAGGAGAGAGACAAGAAAACTGGACACCTACTACAACTAAATATAAAACACCACCATTCTGTAACTTTTGTTTAAGGAAGTTCAAGTTCTTAAAACAAATTTATACTACTTCCTTCCTAACTTCCTTACTTCCTTTAAATTTTCCAACATTTGCATGCAAGGTTGTTGTTTTCATAATTGGTTCACACGGTGCAGTGCGGTGCGGTGCTTTATGGTCTACCGCGACCCTTAAATTTTATATAAGTACAATATTCAACTCTTACAATATTATTGTACGAGTATTTCTTCTCAAGCAATAATTTTTAATAATTTCCTTTAGTTAAATAGTTTTTCCTTTTCCTTATTTGCCATCAGCAGCAGCAGCAGTAGTTCAGTTCAATTGCCTTGCGTTGCCTAGTAATATATAATTCCCACCGAGTCATAGCAATTGTCCAGCATTAAGTGTTAGATGCAAAGATACAATTGCATTTATAAGATACAAGATAACACTTGATTGCACTAATTTGAAGTTGGTGCTTGTGCTTCATGCAGCCAAAAACAAAAAAAAAAAAAAAAAAAAAATTCCCACTCCTATTGAAGTGCATTCTAGTTTACTAAAGTTAAGAGTTTCTGCTCTATAAAGATACGATGATGCATAACAACTAGTTCCGCATTTGACAATTGCTGGTTCCTTTTTCTCATCATGCAGACAATACTTCTACTTCTACTTCTACTTCTTCATTCATTCACTTGTATAACCATTTCATTTATTGATGCTGTTGGTCTCTTTACTAAGTATTACTGAGGGTTACTTCAATCAATTTTCTGACAAGAAGTGTTAAATCTGCATCATTTTGTTTATACTACTACTACGACGAGTACTACGAGTATGTGTACAAAACTACTAAATGTCGTTTAGTTTGGGTTCATTTCCATTTCATGGGTTGCTCTGTGCGCAAGTTACTTTATTAGAATATCCGGCTGGGCTATTCCAGCAGCAGTAGAAGCATTAACACAGTAGCTTAGAGAAGATATGCGACAAGCTGTCTGAGCTGAGCTGTTGATGATGACAATGACGATTACGATGATGATAATAATGTTGTTGTTTGCTTGATCACTTGGTTTACATTGTCATAATTCATAAATCAACTAATTCTGAAGTCGTCTGGGTCTATTGTCACTGCTGCTGTCTACGAGTATCAGAGAGAAAAAAAAAAAAGAAATGCAGAAATCAACTGTTTGTAGTAAAACAAATGGGCTTTGAAGGCTTCCATCAATTAAGATGAACCAGTTTTTGTGTTCTTGTTATTCTATTGGATGTCATTAAAGTCTTTGACAAGTGAGAATTATATAATCAATCTGTGTTTTTATATTTCGATAATGGTTTTTGTTTTTATGAGCCAATTTTAAGATTTTATCATTTGCCATAAGGGTTAAATGATTTTTATGAGTTTTCCAATGAGGATAATCATTGTTAAAATACAAAAATAAATGATTTTTGAAACAAAAATGTTGTGGAAAATCTCAAAAAATCGAGGAATGTTTGTGATGTTAGAGGCCCTTAAACTTTATCTTTATCTAATGTTTGGATCATAGTAATATTTTGAACTGGTTTGTTATTGTAAGAAGCTCAGTCAGGAAAACTCATGTAATAAATAATTTGTATTGACAAATTTGACAAACATTTTTTTTTATTTTGTCACAATTTACATTAAATATATTAATTTGAAGGTACTAACTAAATTAAATCATAATATGATATAAATGAAAAATTATAATCCGATGCTTTTCCGCACGAGATTTTGCGGTGTTTGACAAGGTTTTTTTGATACACATTACATATAATTTAAAAAATTAAATTTGGTAAATATATTTTTAAGATCCAAGATGCAAAGAAGAAATTAAAAGATAACCACCAACCAAATCAGTGACAAATGGAATTCTGTTTTGTGGCAATCGACAAAAACAGACAATATAATTGTTTACAGAGTTTTGGTCATCACTAATATGTCATTATTTGTATATACTCTGTACGTTTTTAAGCGTTTAGGAGTTTATTACATGAGCGAGGTTTACGACAGTAAGAAACGTAATATTTCTTACGTATATTACATATGTACAACTCTTATAAAACATGCAATTTTGAACAAACCTGATTTTGGATAGATTTTCAGTGAAAATCAAGACCTTTTGTTCCTATGTTACATTTTTTTAAAAAAATATCTCTCCTTCCCTGACTCTATCATTTGTCGACCATGAAGCAAAACACGTGCTCATCTCCACGCCCAGATATCAACCTGCCAAACTATGTACAATAATATTTAATAATAAACACTCCAATGACCCTAAAAATCAAAAGCGATGTCAGGCAACACGCGCTATTAAGACCCCGTTGAAACCAACATACTAGCAGTAACTCAGTTCACGAACGCATGCTTTATTATTAACATCATCATCAGTTAAAAGAAACAGAAACAAGAAGGAAATAGAGAAACACTCAGAGTATGATAAAATCGGAGGGGACTAGTGTAAAGTACTATAAAGGCAATAAAGTGCATACAATAAAATATAGAAAAAAATGAATCAACGTCACTCTTTGCAGTGATGACCCATGCTCCTACTATATACTCGTAGTATGACACTCATCATCGTCATCGTCATCTGGCAATAAACATACATAACTCATTTGAACACAAGAACAACAAGTGCAGGTTCCTTTACCACCAAATATGAATACGAGTATGAATAAAAGACAACGGCCTAGCCGGACTTAATGAGCGCATCCGGTGCTTTGGTTCTGGGTCTTGCTTTTACTTTTACTTTGATGATGGACTTTAGTGCTGCTGGTGACACTCGCTTATTGTCAAAGAACGTTTGCATTCGATCATTTTTATATGAAAGATGAAATATCTAAAATTTACGAAAAAAGAAATTACATATTAACATTCATTAGTTCTTTATTTGGGGGTTAGCGAACTAACAAATGATGAAATGAAGAACACAAAAAAACAAAAAAACCATTAATGCAAACTCAATGAAGTATTTCGTTTTCAATTTGTTCACGCATCATTGTCTCCTTGTCCTTATAGAGGTCTACGTCTACTACAGAGTATATTTTTAAATCCAACTGTGTCCAAGGTGTCAACTTTACGCTTGCTCAATTTGAAATTGTTTTGTAATTGAAACTGCTTTCTTTATTCTAGTATCTTAACATTACTCTTATAAGTTCTATTCCTTTTGTTTATACTTAGTATTCTTATATTATTATCATCGATTTCATCAGTGATGAGAATTGACAAGATCTTCTTAGACTTGCGCTTACAATTTGTCTTTTTCTCAGGAAGTAAGTCAACCGCCGTGACGTTTCCTTTTCTTTCTTTAAGCAACAACTCCTGTTTAGTTGATTCGACGATGACTTCATGGGTTCTTTGTAGTAAGTGTATCTTTCTTTCTTTGAATTTCAATTTTTTCCAAACCTCCTTTGTTGATTTTTGTATCCACAGAATGGTGATTGGTTGCCTTTGCCATGACGAGTTGCGTTGAGTTACTTTACGCTTTGTTTTAGTTTTAATGGCATTGTAAATGCTTTTGTTTTTGTGTATTTTATGTATCTAAATTCTTCTTAGACTTGACCTTTTGTTGTTGATGGTGGTGGTGTTGTTATTCTTCTTGATGTCAGTCATTCAGTTTTCTTCTTTTGGTCTTTCTTACAGTGTTGCGGTTCATTAAGGAAATATGAGACCTTTTAATTGTTTGTCTTTGCTTGGTTTGTAATGCACTTTTTGTATCTTTGCCATGGGAATTTCTTATAGTCATTATCATCATCATCATTTGTAAAGGGTTGCATATTGCATTCGATTGTTCAAGATTGCATTTTTATGTGTTAAATATTAGTTAGAATGAAAACCTTTCCTAAAACATTTGCCTATAACTGATTTTCAGGTTTCATCTGAAGTAAATTCACATTGGACTTAAATTTATTACTCTTATATTGAGACCCCCTTGACTTATCTTGGAATCCAACTTTTGCCTGAAACATTGTAAATCAAAAATCATTTCTTGAACTTGAATCTGTTTGATTGAAATATGTTTGTTAAACTTAATTTATTTAAATAGAGAATAATTTTCCATTTATAGAAAACTTTAAACTTCTTTACATAAAATGAAGGTTATACTAATTTACTATTATTAAGTTTTCCACTGAAGTATCTTTTTAGTATTTTCCACAATTTAATTTGTTAATTCGTTAACATTTTCTCATCACTTACTATTTATTATTATCATCATCATTATTATTATGAATTTTCTTTCATTTTCTTTATTTTCCTTAGTTTAACTTGTGGAAAAAGTTCTTGAAATGTCAATGCATACCAAATAGCTTAGAGCACTATACATTCCACTTAAACCAACATCCAACATTCATCGCCCATCATCCTTGATCCCACATCCATTGCTAATGCAAAATGAAGTTTTTGTCCTTCCCACTTGCATTTAATCCTTATTATGATTGTTGTGGTTGGTTCGTTCGTTCGTTCGTTCGTTGCTACTCAATTATCATAATGAATGTGGCGTACTCAGTACTCTTGGAGTACTTGAGGCCTTAAATACTCTATGCACTTCTTATGATGCTGCAGGACAATTTTGCAATTTTTTTTTCTTTCTGCTATTTCTCTCTATTTTACTATTTATTATTGTATTATTTTCTTTTTTTTTTCTTTCTATTATTTTTGAAGAACTTTTCAATGGTTGCGAACTTCAGCTAGAAGTTTTTCGTTGACCATTATGAAAGATATATTTTTTCTATATTTTATTCCCCAGTTGTCTTGTTGAGAAAATGTCACTTGGGTTTTGTATCTACTATCTTGCCTGCCGTGGATGGATGCTGAACTGTTGTTAATGAGAAGCTCAATAGTGATGAGAGACATCAAGTCTTTTCGTGTCCTCCTTCTATTCTACTTAAGTATAGTGAATTTTAGTTGCGGGTGATAATTATTTTGAAATGTCATTGATTTTCTGCATCAGCACTTTGCAAAAGTTTTATAAAAATAATTTCTTTCTTCTTCAGTGTACTAGAAATGCATTTGAAGATGAAGAAACAGTTTAGCTACAATATTTTAAAGAGTCTCTTGTATGTTTTCTTTAAATATTCTTATGACTTCTTGAATAAATATTGTTGTAATAATGCTTAGGGCGTATTTCATTAAGCACATACGCCTAAAAGTAGACAACAATACAAAACACAGCATCAGTGCAGCAGCATCATATGCCTCAACCCCTAGTACTTGGGTTTTAATATAAGAAAGCAATAAACGAACAAAAAAATTCAAATGACTTAAGACAAATTGCACATAAACATCCCCAAAATTACTTTTGTTTTCTAGCTTATATTTTCTTATAATATTCACATGGCTTCGCTATAATGCGTCGTCTATACATATCTCATACTATAATTTTGTGTCACAAAAGAACGACTTCAAGTAGAAAAACAACAACTTGTAGCTACTGCTGGTGTCTCACTCACATGGTTTTGGTGGGCTCCACTTGGTTTGGCGCTATTTAATGCAACAAGCAGCAGATACAACAGTCCACCCAAATGCAGCAACCACTCACAAGACACACTCACTCCATGTAACTCATGCTAGGACTATGAGGCAGGGCACATGAAATAGGGACTAACGAAGGGTTGCTGTCGTTGTTACCCAATGATGATAATGACGATGATGATGGTGATTATGATATTGTTCTTGTTGTTGTTGTTGTTACTGATGCTGATACTGATTGTGTTGCCAAGGACATTCGTTGCAGCCCACTTGATTTTGCAATGTGCACACTTGCGAATTTTTAATTTTTTTGAGAAAAATACAGAATAAAATACTTGGAGACTAAAATAAGAATAATTATTTTTTTTTATTAAGTTGACCCGAATATCAAATTCACTATTTTTAAGCTTAAACTGCTTGATAGATTAGAAAAATATTTAGAATTTAAATAGACATGCACTCAAAAACTTCTGTCGTATCTGTAAAGATGAGGAAAGGACATAAGGCATCCAATTCCTTTCATGTGATTGCTCAACATTACTTAGAAAATGAAGCATTTAAAATTCAAACGTGTAGAGCGACAAATAAGTTTAAGTACGCTGTGATGCCTAGTAGGGCATTTGTTGGTCGCCTTAAAATATATATAATTTCTTAAATTTGAAAAAAAAAATGAATGCATTAACTCTTTCCTTTTCTACATCTCAAATTTCCTGTTTCTTTTTTACTTCTTCACTCTTTGCGACGTCTTCATCTTCTTAGCTTCACCAGCATTAAAATCAAGACAAAAGAAATTAAAAGTGCATAAAATGAATCTATAAAAATGAGGGTTGCCAACAAATAACATCAGCAACAACAACAACAACAACAAAGACAACAATAACTAAAGCAACCTTACTTAATGATTGCAGCAGTCAAGACTTTGAATATAAGTATAACAAAAATCAGAATAAAAAGAACTGAAAAATCTAAAAAAAAAAAGAAAATAATAAAAAATAAGAGATGAAGAAGGAAGAAGAAATGCAAACAGAAAATACATTTTTTTCGTTGAAAAGAAATTAAAAATCTGCAAGATTTGCATTTTGAAATCGGTGTGGATCGGTGTGGTGGTGAGGCCATAAGCCACCATCACCTCAGACCGGCGACCGCCTTGCCTTATCTTCAACCCTAAACCACAATCAGTCAAAACTCAAACCTACAAATGCTTACGCCCGAAAAAGAGTCTACGAGTGCTCACCTCAAAGTGCAGTCGCATGGACATTGAGTTCACTTTTGGGTGGTATGGGGTGATGAAAGTCATGGGACGACGAAAGGAATTACTCTAAAGATAATGAATGGGACGAGACGACGAGTAATGATAATCATAATGATGTTGATGATGATGATGATGATGTCGACAAGTTAAGCTGGGCCCAGCAAGGTGCTCATATATATATATCAACTTGGTTCGGTTCGGTGTGGTTTGGTTTGATTTGACTGCTGCTTCTTCTAGTTCTTGTCTCATAACTTGAAGACTTAATATTGCGCAAAAAATAAACTCATACAATATTTTCTTTTTTTTTAATGATTTTTGTTTTTTTTTGCATTCGAAAGGGTTGCAAAAAATAATCTCATCATCAACGTCGTCACCGTTATCGTCATCATCAACAAAAATTTGACTTTTGCGGCACTTGTAAAACTTTGCAAAATAAAAATGGGAAAAAATTATAAAAAAAAAAAAATATATATTAGAAATGCAAAGAACGCAAGCGAATACAGTTTATGATATTTTATTTTTCTTCTTCTGATTTAAGTTGAGAGGTCCTAACATCTACGGAGATCTGCTCATTAAGCTGTGAGTGCTGCTAAAGCATCTTCTTCATCGGCTCAATGCGATGCGATGCGATGCGGTGAGATGAGATGAGATGCGAAGTGAAACAACAAACTTGGCTCCAGTAATGGTTTAAGAGCGAGGCGACTCAAGTGCGCCCTTAAAGTGTAGTAGATACTTTGATGATACTTTTTTGCATAACTGAATTTGAAGTCTAAGTATGTGCTTTCATTTCTTTATTATTGAGGACATTAAATTGTGAAAAACGGTCATTTGTAGTATACTTTTAAGGGAAATACCTTTTCAAAAGGTAAAACTATTACAGTAAGGCGATAGTGTGTATTAGTAATGAAGAGAATTTAAATATTAAGTTTCTTAATTTAATTAATTATTTAAAGAAATATATATTTATAACTCATACTAAAAGATGATAATTTTCAGATCCACAAACATGACTCTGTGAACTGAGGAGTAAGAAAAAAAAAATCTATAAGGCACAGAGATCTGTAGTTTCATTGAACTAGATGAATTCTGGCAATATTCAAAATCATTTGGAATTCATAATCATAAATTTCCTAATTTTATATACATATAAAAATTAGTGATTTAAATTGTTCATATATTATGCGTTGCCTTACCTTTCATATGATTACATTGAAATTTTGTGAATGTGTATGTTTGGTTCCCGGCTTGAACATAGAATAGTTTTGGTCCCGAAAAAAGGGATATTAAAACAACTCTAACTCCTAAAAACGTACTACAAAAATTATCTAAAATATTTCTTTAATTTTCTGATACTCAAACTGTGTTCTTTGTTGATACTCAAAGTGTAACAGAGAGAATATAGTGAAGAATCCGTACGAAACTAGGTCGGGTAAACTAGTTTAATATATACGTGTAATTAGTAGCATAATTTTGTGATTAAAATGAATAAATTTATTCCTTTAAAACTGAGGACTTAATAGTATATCAATTTAAAACTAGCTTAACCTTAATTCCTTAAATTTCCTCATTTCTATATTAATATTCTTAATAAAAGAGACTTCATCTTTCTATCTTTTTGCTCATCTGCCTAAAATTATGCTATGTTTTTTTTTCTCATTTGCTTTTGCTTACAAAGTTCTTCTACCTTTTACTAGAACTTTTACATAAAAACCCATAAAGCTTTCTTTTACTTTGGATCAAGTGCATCTATATTTCTAAAGATAAAATTTCCCGCGTAATTAAAAAACTCTTCTTTGTTCTAGATCTTCCTTTAACGGTATAAACATTTATTTCATTTTGTTCCTTTTTAACTACACAATGCCAAAAACAACTTTTTTCCAACAGAAATCTACTTTTTATATTCTTTTTATTTTTACTTCTTTATTTCATTTCATTTCTTTCAAATGTAGTATTTGATAACGAGCCTTGCATTGAGTTCATTTGAGTTTTCAACTGAAATCTTTCTTTATCTCTTGACCCCCAACCATCACTTTTGCGCCTCTTTCTTTTTACTATATAAAAATTTATATATAGAAGATGTAGAAGAAAAATTGTGCAAAGAAAAAGTGCAATTCATTTATTTGCATTTCCTTCTTGTAATGCAGTAAAGGAGTAAAGTAAAGGGAGAATGAGAACTCAAACCCAAAGCCCGAAGCAGCCAAATCCTTTTACCGCGTCGTTATGAATACGTAAAGATGAAATATTGGCACGAAAGGAATCATAGCAGGCAGAGTGCAGACAAGGAGTATGGGAATGGGGAAAAGGTGGAAGAAAAATACAGAAGATGAAGTCAGCTGCTGCTGCTGCTGCTGTTGCTGCTGACTTACTGCAGTCATTCATATTTATACATTGCGGCTTGGTTTGGGGTTGGCTTGGCTTGGCTTAGCTTAGCTCAGCTTGACTTGGCTAGGATTGAGTTAACTTGACTTGGCGAATCTTTACTGCTTTGACTGCATTTTTTACCTTTCTTGGTCATTATGTGTATCTGTGTGGTATGGTGTGGCGTAGTGAGGTGTGTATGTGTCTGTGTATACATTGTACTTGTCAAAGCTTAATTGAAGCCAAGATTGCGCTCTGTTTGCAAAACTTTTTCTTTTCTTCTCTTCTTTTTTTTTTACATTTTTGTTCTTGACTACTTCGAAAAAGTTTCTGTTCAGTGCATTGAAGGTATGTACTCATTCGTTCTCAAACAATGTTTAGTCAAAAGAAAATAAATTATTTGTTGAATTGCATAAATAAGGCTTGATTTTACACTCAAAGAAAATTCTTATTCTAGTAGCAATGATACTAAGTAGGCTGCTGGTTTGGTATATCCCTTCCTGACTCTGCACAGGAGGCATAACTATTAAATAATAGAATCCTAGGTACCTTTTCATGTTTTCCGTTAAAGCAGGACAATATTGTGGTTTACTCCTCCTTGTCCCTACTGTTGTCACATTAGTCTATCTTATCAATTGTTTCCTCATTATGCAGAGTACAATGAAGATTTCTATCAGAATCCTTATATGCAGTTTCTATATTTTTTACAGTGTAACTATATACTTTTTAACTACTGAAAGAGCAAACATCATCTCTGTTCAACCTACTACATACATCATCATCTTCATCAACATCCTCACAAGAAACCAAATTTATACAAAGACTAAGTTACATTGAATATGATGATGATGATGATGACGAATGGTTGCTTAACTAACTACCTGGACTCTTCTTCCATGTACTCATTCCCTTCAAGGCGCCTACTATTACAAGCGTAAATAAACAAAAGTCCTGGCTAAAGCAAAAGAAAACGAATAAGGAAAAGGAAAAGGAAGGCGCATAACAAAAAAACAAAAAAGGGAACCGCATAGAATGCAGTTAAGCGCACAATTGACATTTAAAACGTCAACTTGGGAAACCACTCGAGCTGAAGAAGTTGGCACAAATAAGAAGAAACATACAAAGAATGCAAAGAAAGAAAAGAAAATAGATATGGAAATGGAAATAGAAATGAAAATGCTGAATCCCAAGTGTCGACTGTCGTAAGGTAAGCTAAGACATTGTACATAAAAATATAAGGAGAAGGAAGAACTGACTGACTGACTAACTGACTGCAATGAGACTGTGGAGTGTTTTATTTACTGAGCAAATAAATTCCTCTAAGGAGATACTATAAACTTAGATACAAACAGATATGACAGAACAAACAGTTAGGCATATGCAATACGATGCGGCGGCAGTATTTTGCATTGTTGCAATGTGGCAGCAGAAAGGACGAATACTGAAGGCAGACAACAACATTCAGTAAGTCAGTCAGTATTATCATCATCATCATCATCAGATGACTGAGCAAATGTGGCGTATGAGTTATGCTATGTCTAAGATAAGCAACAAAAGTCGGCTGGTGACTGACTGGGTAACTGACAGACTGTATAAGAGACTATTGCAGTTGCATGCATCATTAAAATTTTTGCAACTTTTTCTTCACCTCTTTCTACTTGCAATAACTTGGCACAACAACATCTTTTTCTTTATCTACGCTCTACTAGCTCAAGGTGCATTGGTTTGAATGTATCTAAATGCTGAGCTTGTAATGCTTATTTGCATAAAGCGTAGAAGATGATGACGAAGTGAATTTCTATTCTCAACATTCCATGTGTGTGTGTCTGTGTGTGTGTGTGTGTGTGTGCGTCCTAAATGAATGAAGAAGATTGTAGGGCTGATGATATATTGTATAACGCATGCAACTAAGATTTATATATGCAGCATTTTACTCGTTCTTTACACAGCTATACGTATCATATAAATACATATCTTCAACTTTATTCATATGTGTGCTGCATACTTCTATGCGCTTTAGCGTAAGTCGCTGAACTGTTGTAGTAGCATAGAAGTTGTGCGGAAATTCTTTTGCACTGCAACTGTTAGTTCGCTTGTTCATTCCTTACTTGCATCATAGTAAAAAAGGAAATGGTTTTTGATTTAGTTTTCTTTGCATTTCCGTTGTAGAAATGCTTGACACACTCCCTAGTATTAATATTTGTTCATGGTGTTGTTATTGTTGTTGTTGCTGTTGCTGTTGTGTGTTGTATTTTGTCGTATCGTGGTTTGGTTTCGTTTGAGATAGTTTCTTTCTTTTTTTTTTTTTTTTTTTTCGTCCACTTTGCGCCAGGATGTGTGAAGTTTATAAGTTTTATGTTGTTTATTTCGCTTTATTTATTAGTTTAGCTTTGTGGTTGTTGTGCTTACAAACATGGCAAGCGGTTTTTATAAATGTTAACAGTTGAACTCCATTTTCTCTATGGGTATGGCAGGGTTAAGTGTTGGCTTTGTATGAGAAGAAAACAATCAGAATCTTAGGTATATAGTAAATAAAGTTGTGTTGTAGATGTTGGCTTAGATATACGAGTAGTAGGAAAGTTTATCTTTGTGAATAAAAATGCTTAAAAATATATAGAATAAGAGAAAGATACCCGGGAAGACATTGTCTTGCCTCCCTTCTTTTCAAAAAATTAGTGGATACTGATTGGTTTGACAAAGACGACTTAATTGATTTTAAAATATGTCTCTAATCTGCATATGCATTTTACTGACACACCTCACTTTTTCGTTTTTTTTTTTAAATTTTTTGGCTGTCCTTTGGGGACATGTCCTTCCTCATGAATCACTTGCCCCATTGGGGAAAACCGTATACAAATCCGTCAAGTAGTTTTTAAGTTTATCGCGAACAGACAAACAGACAAACGCTACAGTGAGTTTTGTTTAATAATATATATAAAGGAATATAAAAATATATGTATAATGATGGTTTCATCTTATATATAAAAATTAGTGTTTTGTTCGTATGTTATGCGCTGCTATACCGTTCATCTGATTGGATTGAATTTTTGTGAATGTATATGATTGGTTTCTGGCTTGAACATAGGATAGTCGTGGCCTCGACATGTATCCCCGTTCCCGAGATCTGGGATATTCAAACAACCCTAATCCTTAAAATATACCACAAATATTGAATATTGAAATAGCACTTTATTTTTCTTATACTCAAACTGTATTCTTTGTTGATATTGAAAAGTGTATCAGAAAGAAAACAACCCGTGTGAAGCAGGGTCGGGTATGCAAGTTTCGAATAAAGTAGTACTTACAAATGTTGTTGATCACTTACAACAAATAAAACTATTCGCATCGAAAAAAGGAGTCCTTCGCTGAAGGAATTTTAAATATTTTATCTATCAAATCATCTAGCGAAATACTTGAAAGATCTTTAACTATCAAAAAATTATAGAAAAATTAAGAAATTCTTAACCTTCATATATGTAACTCACAAAATAGTTTAGGCAAAAACTAAAATGTGTATGAAATGAAATTCATAATTTATCTACGCCTGCCTAAACTTTAAGTCATAATTTCTAAAGAAAACTTAGTAGGCATGAACTTTGCACCTATGTTGCTACTAGCATTATAAGTATTTCTACCAACTGCTGCAACAACCTGATTCAAGTACATATTCATATACTCGTACTTATATTTATGTATATACATTCACTCACACCATTAGCATAAAAATTTCATTAAAAGTAACTCAAAAAACCTGTGAAGAAATAACTTTTGTAACATTTTCTCATAAAAAGATGAAAAAACAAAAAGGAATGAGGCAAAAAAGTAGTAGAAAGTTAGGTTGCAACATCATAAACAGCAGCAGCAGAAGCAGAAGCAGAAGCAATGGCAGTGGAAAGAGCAACTAGCAACAAAAACAAAAATAGAGGTATAAAGGTGACTCAACGACAAGTAAGTAAAACTACTAACGAAACTTTTGTCATAGAGAATGAGAGAGAGAGAGAGAAAGAGTGAGGAGAAGCTGATAAAAGTCAGAGAAAGCCAGAAAAATTGAGAAAGAAAACAAGTATTCAGTCAGAGAGTGAGTGGGAAGAAGCATAAAAGCAAGGCAAGGCAAGGAATGGAATGCAATGGAAAAAGGAAATAAAATGAGTGAAAAAATATTAAGTTGCATACTTTACGGCGTACGGCACATAAACAAAAGAAAATGCAAGCGCAAAAAGCCGCCAACAGCAACATTCTCTTACATTCCTCCTCCTCCTCCTCCTCCTCCTCCCCTCCTCACTCACTCATTTACCTTAAAAATTTTCTTCTACTTGTGGCAATTGCAGTTTCTTTTACTTGGTTCTGATTCTGGTTCTGTGCCTAGACGGTGACTACTAACATGATGCATTTGCCTCAATTTCTTTCTTGTCACACCCAACACCCACATGTCACTCACTCACTCACTCAGCACTCAACACGTTTGGCTGCTTGCTTGCCTTTTGCTACTTCTGAGTAAATTAACTGAATTTCTTTAGTGGCGCTTATGGCGCATATTTGGCGGCTCAACATGGCACAAAATAACTTAACTGGCTTGCGAAAAGGTGAAAAGGTCTAGGAATCTGTAATGGAGGGCATGAGAAGTGATATACAGAAAGGTAAGTAGTAGGAAGAGAGTCAAGTGAATGAATGCCTACTACCTACTTACCTGCCTGGTTGGCTGCTTTTGATTTGGTTTGGCTTGGCTTGGCTTGGCTTATGAAACTGACTGACTGAGATTCACTGAGCTAAGTAGAGATTTTACTTTTGGTTTTTTCTCTTTTCTACTCCTTTCACCAACATTTTGTTGGTATTTTTTGTGTGATTTTTTAAAACTGTTAAATAAAGATGGCAACCGGAAGTCGAATAGCAACGACAGCCGTCGTCATCATCATCTTTCTCCTCCTCATCATTGAATTTTTGGCGCCAAGTTACTGGCTGCTATTGCTTACTTTGTAGCACAAGAACATTGCAAGGATTGACGATGACTATGATGATGATGATGAAGATGATGAAGGAGGAGGTTTTAAGGAGAAGAAGGTTGGCTGCTTTGCTTGTGAAGTTACAAAACAAGTTTTACTTGTAGAAAATGTACTTTGCGCGCACATTAATTAATTAAAAATAAAAAATCCAGTAAAAAAAATGGGCTGAGCGAGCTCATGTTGAGATGGGAGACGATGAGATTGAGAAATGGCAAGTTGCACTCGAGTAGAGGGCGCAGTAGCAAGGGTTTTTATTTTTATTATTTTTACTTGTGGCAACAAAATGAATGCAACGGAAACTGCGAAGACATTTTCCATGGAACGAAGGAACACTAGAGGGGGAAAAAGTGGAGAAGATTTACATAAAAGACTGCGACTTGCCCAGTAAAATAACAACAAAAGCATCACTGACAGAATGACTACCAAGGGGCAGCTTACAGTTCTCGTAACTCAATGCATCAAGCGTTACTACATAGTTAAGAGAGTTTGAGTAAGGCGATTTCATTGTTGGTGTTTTTTCTATTTGTTCTTTTATTTTTTTTGCTTCTTCTCTTTTTTGAAATAATCTTCTCAAAAGAATTGCATTTTTTTGGGCGATGAGCTCTTTGTATACTTACTTCACTCATCAGCCTCAAGATTTTCTTTCAGTTGCTGCATTGAGCATAGGGCGTAGGCCTGGCAGCAACGACCATGGTGATACTTATGATACTAAAGACGGAAATAAGGGGTAACGTGCATAATACAATAATTCCCCAGAATACGTTTAAATTAAAGTCCGAGTTCGAGTGAGAGTTTTAGTCTGATATTGGTAGACTTGACTGTGTTTATTATTATAAGTTAAATAAAAAATCAAATATGGAAAATAGTACGAGTATTTATACTATTGGTGCAAATAGAAATCAAAAATCACCTACAGCAATAGAATGTAGAGTAAAAGATCAATGAATAATAAACTCTACATTATGAATGATAGATTGATTGATCCATTTTGAATATACGTATATTAAAAATTATTTATATTCTTTGTAATCAACATGAAGTTGGAAGTTAAATGCTTTGAAAAAAAACTAACAATGATTTCTATATGACTTTGGTTTGAATTCTCTATTGTTTGGGGCCCCGGCCACTTGCTTATGTTAATAGGATGCATAAATGCACCAATGTATGTCTATTTCAATCAAATAAAATATTAAAATCTTTTTATATACTCGTACTATATATATATTTGCTATGAAGGGTAAACAATAAATCATAAGACTCTTAGGCATATCCCTTCCCTTACATATACGACGAGTATAAAACTGACTCAATTCAACTTTAGCGCTCAAGTGCATTATTTAGCAAAATCACAGTTGTAATCATGGGCAACAGCATCCATTTCCATCTCCACTGTCCGCTGTGTTTTATTCTCCATCTGTTCCACGTCCATTCGTTCATTCATTCAAATTACTGCGTCAATATTTATTTTACCTGCCTTATGACTCTACTGACTGGCTATTTTGACTAGAATATGTATGATTCTTTCGATCCCCAGCAAGTATGAAACTGTGCCCCTAAAGCCAACTTTATGAAGTAAAAGTCCTGATGGTGGTAAACCCCATCTAAAGCTTGAGTGCAGTAGAAAGTTTTAGGCCACCAACTGCAAATGCATTTAATGCAATTTGGCTTTTATACAATAAATTTATGTTGCTACTGCTGCAAATTCACCTTAAATGCATTGTGAAGTGCAATTTATTTGCATTAATTGTTATTTTTTCTTTTTTTTTTTTTTTGTTGCGGCATTTTCTTTTTGAGTGAGAAATTTTTTTTATATTAAATGAAATTAAAAATGGGGGAAAAAATATTAGTCTAGGATTATATAAATTTTATTTTTTTGTTGCTTCTGCTTACCTAATAAATAATTTTTATGATTTATAATAATATGTCGTTTTAGAGTATTTATAATATTGTATTATGGGTGGGTGGGTGTCCAACCCAATTTTAATTTTGTTTGTAGATTGTTGATTGCTTAAAGCAAAATGTTGCATTTGCTTATGTTTTTGTTATTGAATGAAATTTGTGTTTTTTTTTTTAAAATAATAATTTGAATTTATGTTGCATTTTGATTAAATTTGATTCAATTTTTTTGAACAATTCACTAGTTTTTATACTATATTATAAAACAAGGTTAGGGTTCCGAATTTATTTGTTTGTTTGTTTGTTTGTATTGTGTTTCGCGAAGCTTTGTAGACGGAAATAATGTAGGTTTCTAGTGAATTTGAAGTATTCTCAGAATTACTAGTTTTTCTAATGAGGTAATCAAAAATTTAATTTAAATTAAATCCAGGGAAATACAATACTAGGTCTTTTACTAATTGAGACTAAACAAGTACATCAAAGCAACATAATTGAGGGGAGGCATGCAAATATCATAGGGAAAATATAGTTAAATTAAAGAGATTTTATATGTTATTTTATTATATTTTAAATTTAATCCTTAAGAAAAAATTGAGCCTATACTGAATCTATTGGATTAATCATTAATAGCCTTGAAGAGTTTGAAAAATCGCTAAGTGTAAACACGATAAGTTTCTGAAGCGTGTCTTATAATGTAAAGTGGGTCTTTGGTGTCTTTTGCTAGTGTTTACACTTAGCGTCTCGTGTCTCGAAGTCCCAGGACTTTTTGAAAATGTAGTTGTCTTAGTTGTTCAATTTAAATTTTTTGCTTTTGCTTGACTGCGATTGCTGCATTTTTTTTGAAACAGCAGTCGAAGCAATAGTTTAGTTTTGAATTCTAAGAACTGTTGCTTTGCAGTTAAGCAAATTTTTTAAGAGTTTTGTTGCTTCGACTAACAGTTTTGGCAATACAGCTCAGTCAGTCATTCGAGAGTTCGTGAGCTTAAGTGTGGTGTTGCGATAGCTTTTTATATTAAAACATCTCGCCAAAGGTTAACTAGTATCTATATTTTATTCTGAGAAGTCTCGAAGTCCCGGGACTTCCCTGGACTTTGACCGTGGGTTGTCTCGTGTCCTGTGATTTTGAAACAGCCGAGACTTCCCAAACTCTAGGCGCAATAGAATTGCTAAGTGTAACACGTCCCTAAATCAAACACTCTTTAATCAGCTGTTCATTCGTACATGAACACTTCGAAAAATGATAACTCCCGTACTGCTGGCACACCTAAGGTTTCTTTTTGGGCGAAATTAAAAAAGAATTGACATCAAAACAGTCGTATATTTCTGGCACATTTCTGTATAAAAATTGTGTTCTAAAAATTGAGATTACAATAAAGTTTCTTACAAAAATGGGAAGCCCTTCCAATAACTTCAATGAGCTATAAAAATAATGAAGCTCTCTCTTAGTCTAAAATATGTCTATTGAAATCTATAAACCTTAATAGAATATTGAAAAATTGTCTACACAATAAATTACTTAAAATCTTTTATTGAATGAACAAAACTTGCAAGCAAAAGCTGATGATGCTGCAAATTATGAATATGTGCTCGTATTTATGAAATCCTTTTCCTTTTTTTTCACTAAACCCTAAGTAGTTTCTAATAAAGCTAAGCACTATGATTACTTCTACCCTACTTCTACTTACACTTAGTTTCATAACCTCAAAAACAATGGCAAAAAAAACAACTTACACATAATAAAAGACAATGTGCCAAAATGACAATTTTCATATGAGCGAATATCCTTCTAGCACATTTTCAATTTTCAACCAGATTCCTTTCTCCTCCTTTCTCTATATTTTCTCTTGTGTATTTTTTTTTTATTTTTGAATATTACAAAACTAATCCTTTGCCAATGTCTGCCAATCTACTATTCTCTTCCAAATGAAATTCCTTTAAGCTACTTGAAATAATGGAAAACAGTTTCCTAAGCCAGCGAAATAGAAACAGAAACAACAGAGAAATAATGGGGAGACCAAAAACAAGTCAGAAAATTATGAAAAAAAAAAAAAAAATTCAGAAAATAAAATGCATTTTGGCGTCTAATGTAAATGCATTCTTCATAGATTGCATATGAGTTGCAATAATGTGTATCGCATAGATACATAGATACTATCAAACCAACAACAAACAGCGGATAATAATAAAAAAAGCGTTATGTCGACAATAACGGGGCAATAATGCATGAATGAATGTCGGAAAAGTACGCGAAAGTCAGCTTATTAGCAAAGAATGTTGCGGCAAAACAAAAAAACAACAAGAAAAAATAAATCGCATGCGAGGAGAATACAACACAGAAAAAAAAAAAATTGATTATCAAATGCGAAAATCTGCTGCTACTTAGGAAAATAAAAGAATGAGTTGGTGAGTGAGTGAGTGACTGAATGAGTAAGTGTATGAATTAAGTTGAGTTGAGCTGAACTGCGTTGCATTGAGTTGAGTTGAGTTAAGGCAACATGTGTTGGAAAGAAAAAGGTCCTGGAGTGGGAAAGAATGTATAAATGTATCTAAAGGGGGTTTGAGTTGGCTAATAAGCACAAAAATCCACATACAAACATAAAGCAAAGCAATTCCTTTTAATTGAAATTCTTTTTTTTGCATATTCATCTCCTCCTCTCCTAGTAGTAGTAATAGTATAGTATAGTATAGTATAGTATAGTAGATGCTCTTGTGCTTGGGCATTTGCTCTTACTACAACAATCCTTCTTACTCTTGGCGATTGTAGAATGCGACTTTATTTATTTGTTTTTTACTTTTTTTTTTTTTTGTTGTTGTTGTTATTTTGTTTGCTGCAGTTTTTGCGTTTAGTTGCGAAATGTGGAAAATGCATTCGATATTGCATTCATACAAATATATATAGATATAGACATCCATATGTCTATGGCTCTCATGTGCAAGGATAATAAGTACTTTAGCTTGCTTTTAGGCGTTCTGCCTTTATATGAATGTATCTCCCTGCCTGTTTGACTGTCTGTTTGCAAGTGCTTTTCGAGGCTTACGACTTTCTGTTATTGCTATCGCTATAGCTGTTTGTTGGTCTGTTGATTGACTTGGCAAAACTCGGCCTATGCCGAAAAAATGCATTGAATGCATTTCCTACGCCTCCATGACCTCCTCTACTATTACTACTCTTACTCTTCGCAAACTTTCGTTTGTTCGCTTGTGTGTTGGTTTGCTTGCTTGCTTGCTTGGCAAACAAATAAACGAGGAATAATCATGAAAAAAGTTTTCGTCATCATCGTCGTCAGACTGACTGCAATTGCATATATTGTAGTAGATACTACAAATATTAAGATGAGACGTTATAAGAGAGACCAACAGATACATGGTCCCGTCGGTCATATGGGTGGGCATCATCAAGAGACCGTCAGACTTGCATATGTACTTATATCATCATCATACTACTACTATAAGTCACTGTTATTGCTGCATTGTCCTTTCTGGCCTATGGTTTGGTTTTGGCATAAGTTCTCCAACTCCTTTTTCTTGTTTTCGGATTTTTCTTCTTTTTATTTTCATTGCCATTTTTTTTTGTTATTTTTGTGTTTTGTGTTGCACATATTGTTGGTTTTTTTTTTTTTTGTTTGATTTGCAAAATTGCAATATGTTGAAACGCTTCAGTGCTCCCTCTTTAGACAAGTAGCTGAGCTTTACGCGATTGTTGTTGGTCTGTTACACAGATAGATAGCAAGATAGATAGATAGATATATATAGATAAATAGACATATAGCTATGCATCTACCTATATATCTAAATGCGTACTATCTTCTTCTTCTTCTACTACTACTACTAATGTTTCTATCATTTACTTAAGCTCCATCGACATCCAACCCCCTTTACCCTTGCATACATACTACGACTATTCCTTCTTATGGTGCTTCTTTTGATTTGCTGCTATGCGCAAAATCTGTAAATAAAACAATTTTATTTTTTTATTTCGTTTTTTTTTTTGCTCCTCTTCTTTATTTTTGTTTTAGTTATTTGGTTTGAGTTTTATATTGTTGTTGTTGTTGTTGTTCTTGTTATTGCAGTTGGAACGTGTCCATTATTGCCATGTATTTTCTTCCTTTTTTTTTTCTCTTTTTTGAGGTTTGAGTTTTGGCATCATTCATTATTGTCTTCTTCTCATTTCCTTGACAACAAAATTTAAACAGCCCCTTATGGGTTCCATGCTCTCTTAGATAAATATGATTAAGAATCCCAATACACAATAAATTTACCTACATTTGTCAAAATCTCGTTCTTCTCTGGGACTTCTATGCGGTTATAAGGAGTTTGTTACAGAACTCTTTGTCCTAATGTGGTTTTTATTTTGAGACTTTCTTTTGATTTCGACAAAACCGCCTGGGAAAAAAATTATAGGAAAGTTGTTTTTTAAAAAACTTTTGGAAGTCTTCTTTTTTATTTCTGATGTCCATTTTTTGTATACAAAAAGTGATTATTCATTTAAGAGGGGATTTTAGCAGGTGGGGCGGCCTTCTTGCCACTGTTATTCTTTTGGGAACGAAGACATTCACGTTTGTCCTTCTTCAACACACGTGTTTAAGTACCGTCAGCCTTGGTGCGCTTTTTCAGGGCATTGAAGGCGATGGTTAGAAGCTTATTGCGTTAACACTTGACGAAGCTTAGCTTGAAGCGATCAAAGTCAGACAATTGAGAGCTCTTTGCCTTAACTGAGCTGGCTTTCCCTTGTGGCTTCAAGTCACTGTCTACCCAAGCCTTGTGCACAATGCGTGTGGGAGCGGTGTAGGGGAACAGGATGCAGTTTTTTGTCAATCAATCTCTATTCCTGACAGGGAACGCCGATCTAAGAACCATCAATGAACATTCTGGTTAAGAGGCGCCCCTTCAATGGACCAACCGCGCATTTGGCATTGCGAGCTGTTTGTACGAATCTTTGGAAAGACATGAAGATTAACCGGAAAGAAAATAGAAGTCTTTCCTTGGAAGTTTTGTTACCATTGCCACACTATAAATTTCACACAGTCGCATCGGTTTAGCTGAATATTGATATTGTATATTTCTTTTTTTTCGAAAAGTATAAATAAATATGAAGAACTATTTGTTAATTTCATTCTTAGTTCTGCTAATTGTAATTTTCACATTCGATGCACCTAAAATCTCTGCACACGCTGATGATGTTTAAGTGGATGTCGATGGGGGAAGATGGGGCAGTAATTGGTGAGGATGCTGAGGATGTAGATGGTTCATTGGTTCGTGTGCTACAAAAGTCATCACCATCACCTAATTTAAAGACGCCAAAGACATCACCAAAGCCTGGCAAACCAAGCAGTCTCAAAGTCAGCCATAGTCCTAAGCAACGAAAGGTCAAACGATCAACCGGCGATGATTAATTTTTTTTTAGAAGTCCTCCTATGAAACTTTTTTTTTTTTAATTTTTTCTTTCAGAAGTTTGTCTACAAATGCTAATTTCAAGATTATTCAAAATTAAAGTCAATCTCTTTAGAAATGTCCTGCTTCACACGAGTTGTTTCCTTTCTTAGTATTATTATATTCTCTCTGTTATACTTTGAGTATCAACAAAGAACAAAATTTGAGTATCAGAAAATTAACGTGTTATTTTAGTTCATTTTTGTAGTTTATTTTTAAGTGATGGGGGTTGTTTAAATATCCTAGATTTCGGGAACCGGGACACATATCGGGACCAAAATTATCCTATTTTAAAGCCGGAACCCAATCATATGCATTTACAAACTTTCAATGTAATCAGATGAACGATAAAGCAACGCATAACATACGAACAAATTAAAATACTCTTTTAATTTTATGTAAGATTATGGTTTTTTTTTATTACTCTTTACCCAACTTTTCATCTCATTAATATATCGTGTTCTTATGGTTTTTTCTCTCTCTTAAGAAATGACATTTCATAAGAATTTATCAACTACATCAATATATTTATCTATTTGACTTTTATAAGAACAAATTCATTTAGAATACATACTATAACTTCTTCTAACAGAGACTGTACATATTCTCAAAAAATAAACGAAAATCCATCAAAACACTTGCAAATTTCAATGCAAAACAAAACTCAAACAAAATTTATTCATGTGTGAAGTCACAAAACCAAAGCAAATTCAAAAAAACTTCAGATACAATTACACCATTCAGAGATATTGCAATTGAGGAGAGTAGACGACGACACAAAAGAATTTAACCGCCTACGAAACAGATTAGGATGAATGTGTCATGACAAAGTATTTACATATGCATGTATGTAGATACATTTGCATGTGTGTATAGCCATGTAGGCTATAGGCTGCATAACAAATTACGTTAAAGGTGTTTATCCTTTTGATTGTTAAGTAGCCCAAAAACGAAATGAAAAACAAAAAAAGGAAAGGATTTTGCAACAAAAAAACAAAATCATAATAATAGAAAAACATACCAAAAGTGATTAAAGGTAAACAGAGCAGGTAAAGCGAGAAAAAAATGTATCTAAATAAGAGAAAAAATAGAAAAATAATAATAAATCAATGCAATCAATGAAAAATACCAAAAATGAATGTGTTCAAGTAGATGCAAAATAAGTGCAAAGGATTAACAAAAGATGCCACATGAGTTCTTCACATGGACTTCTTTCGTTTTGCCAGCATGACAAATGATTGACAATAATAAATGAAAAGAATGCGTGGAAAGATACTTCCTTTCTTTTGATTTCTTTATACTTTTACTTTTGCATTGTATTAAATCTACTCTCTTATTGCACATATGCACGAATCTTTATGTACTACTCGTATGTATCTCGATTAAAAGGGTTCGAGAAATTTATGTATATTTTTCTTTACTTTTACCATAAAATCATCGCTCTTTATTTGCGTTGACAACTTGTGGCATTGCAACTTTGATGCAGCTGCATAGTAAAAATTTATTTGTCTATCTGAGTGCATCGTCGTTACTATTTATTTGCAAATCTTGTGCTGCATCTTTTGCATTTGATTGGAATATGCGCTACTATAGAATTTCTTAAAAGGGGAAAATCTTTACTTTACATTTCTTTTATTTGATTGTTTGTTGATTCATTTGTATTGTCGGCATCAGTTGACAGTTGCAGTTTACTTATATAGTACATAAGTAGTAGCAAAAAAACATACTCAAACTCGAGACATTTTGGGACAAAGAGCCAGTCAGTCAGTCAGTCAGGCAATTGAGGCGGCAGATTGACATTTGATTTTGGCTTAATTTGTATATTTAGGTGGATTTTAAGGGTTTTATATTTTCCACATTTGATGAGTAGCAGCTGAAATTATTCTGATTTCTTTTGATTTCCTTTCTTTTAATTTGAAGCATGAGAAATTAAAATGCTTTGAAAATGTGTGTTGATATTTCTATGTTAAGAAAGAAAGGGTGGTGGGCAAGAAGGGGTTGTAATAAGTCTATGAGAAAATTAAATTCTACAAATTTTATATTGTTAATGGATTAATATATGTTTCTTTCACACTTTACCATATATGAATGTAAATGATTTTCACCCAAGAAACAAAGCATTTCATTGTGTTTGAAGCCATCAAGAATAATTATTAATATATCATCATCATATTTTCTTGAAAATCTACAGAATTTTTGTTCAATTTATCAATGAAATAGAGATCGGACAATTTATGTGAGAAAATTTGATTTAAAAAATGTATCTTTCTTGGCCTTTTTATACATATCTATACATATTATTAAACAAAGTTCCTGGCAGCGTCTGTCTGTTTGCGGTAAACTTAAAAACTAGTGGATGGATTTTCATACAATTTTCACCAATGGGCGGAGTGATTCATGAGGAAGGTTTAGGAATAAAGAAAATTCAAAAAACCCCAAAGGAACAGCCAAGAAATCAAACAAAAATTGAAAATAGTGATGTGTGCCAGCGAGATGCATATAAAGCTTAGAAACATATTATAAAATCAATCAAGTCGCTTTGGACAAACATCTCATTAGGTCAGCCAATCAGTATCCATTAATTTTTTGAGAAGGAGATGCAGGCCCAGGGCTGCATTTACGGTGGGGCAACCAGGGCTTGAAGCCACACATTGATGGCCTCTACAAACCTTTATTTGCTCATCACTCAGAAAAGTAGGACCTCCAATTTCTTCATTGCCCCGGGCCTAACACACTTACATTCGGCCATGCGCTGTACAACATTTGCCGAAGTATCTAGTATACAATAGAATAAAAATTAGAAGGTCTTATTTGATGACTTCGTATACATATTTATCTTGATCTTTTAAAACCTCAAAAAATTATCTACTAAAAAAAGTATCTTCTCAATTTCTATAAAGTTAAATTTTCTTTTTTTCTGATTGTCAAATTTTAATCATTATTTCTTATCTTCAGAACTCTCACCCACTTCTGCTGCATACCAATCACAATTATCATCTACTTTAATTAAAAATATAGTATCTTTCGTTTGGACATCATAAGATACTTTTGTCAAACACAGCAAACAGAAAAGAATTTTTATTAATAAAAAAAATAATAAAAATCAAATGTCCAAAGTAGGCGACAAGTTTTTCTGTGAGACAAAAACAAACAGTAAAAATAAAAAGTAGACAAGCAGCAAAGAAAAACTGATGCAAGACACAAACCCGATAGATGCTGTTAATCATCATAATCATAATCATCATCATCAGCAGTAGCAACATAATTATGACAATAATAATAATAATAATAGTGATAATGATAATCTATTATAATGATGATGATGATGATACTATCAAAGTAAAGGCGTCTGTTAGCAGATGCCCGCCTACTTGTGACTTGTTAGAAGAGAGGCACGCCTTATAAGGCGCCTTTGGACTTTAATTAAAAAGAGATACTTTTTCTTTTAGTTTGCGTAGCTTTTTTTCTTTTCTTTATTTTTATTTATTTTTTTGCATATTTTTTTTTTTTTGTTAATTTTTCTCGCTCTCTTTACTTTGTCATTGCATTGCATTTTATTTTAATTTATCAAAATGAAAGGCTGTCGTCGTCATTTCTGACTTGCTTCTACTATTTTTTTCTGTTTTATTTTATTTTCTTTGCCTTTCTTTGCTTTTATTTTTATTTTAATAAACATAAGTTGTACTTTCCTTTTTGGATTGTCGTCGTCTGCAGATACTTTGAGCTTGTGACATGTTTTTTTAAAATATTTTATTGTAAAAAAAAAAACAAATAGGAAAATATGCTGGCAATGCGCTTCGTGTCTTTATTAAGTTTGAAAAAAATTTATTTTTCGCATTGAAAGTCATTAGCATATACGATGATGTCAAGATATATTTGTATATGTGCTTATGTCTGTACTAGATAAATTTTAAAAGTATCTTGAAAGCATGTTTTCGCGTCTTCAAAGTAGGCCAAAGTGTGTTTCATAATTAAGCGGGTAATTTGACATGCAAAGCGTTCAAATGTCAGTTGAAGTTGCAGATGGAAGTGGAGCGGAGAGGAGAGGAGTGGAGTGTGCTTGTTCATGAACGAACATGTGTTGTGTTACTAATACATTTTAAAAGATATAAAAATTATGTAATAATGAATGAAACCAACAATCCAACAAACAAAAATCACAGCTTGCCACGCGCCTTGTGGCAACAACACCTGATCTTTGATAGAATGAAAAACACACAGATTGCAACACCAGATGACGCCAATTTATATGATAATAGCATAACAAAATAACAAACATACAATAGATATACAGATACATTTATGCAAAGGCAAATATGTACAACAATCCAATGAAAAATTAACAACAGAAGCTGGCAAAAGTAAAAATCAAAGCAAACAAAGATACTTACATAGATAGATGATCCACAGACAAGCAGAAAGATACTCAAAGAGAACAGACTTAATATTGTGTGAGTAAAGGTTAAAGAGGGCCATATCCTGTATACCCAGGCTCAAGGAAAGGACCATCCATGAAGGATATGCGATATGTCTACTTTTGCACATTGCCATAAATTATGGTCACAGATGAATCAAGAAGAAAAACAACAAAATGCATCTTAAAAATGAATAAAAGAAAAAAAATGTATACTTTAGCACATGTATCTCGTATCTTTGCCAGGATAAAGACACAACAACAACAACAACAACACACAATACACAACAAACAACTGACAACAGACAAAGATTGCAGTCAAAGAAATGACTGCGGCATGCGGGTGCATATCGATTACAGCAGCAAAATCAGCAGTAGAATCAAAATCACCATCACCAGCAGTCAAAGAAGATACCGAACCCAATCCAACCGAACCAAATCAAACCGAAGTGATTTGATTGAATTGAATTGAATTTGGAGCGACTACTATTTAAAATGAATTGCGCTTTTCTTTCATTTTTAAACTTCTTCTTCTTATTCTGCATTTTTAAGATGCACCATCAATATGTGTTTGTGGGTTGATTTTGCACCTTTGCGTTGAGAACGTGCTGCAAAATGTTTTGTGGTGATTTAAAAATTAAAAGAAAAATTGATTTTATTGTAATTCATTTCTTTATGCGGTTCAAAGAGATCAAACGTCATCGTCATCGCCATCATTCTATCTTACACAATTTAAATGCTTTGAATTGGCAATTAGCTAAATGCAGATACATTTCCAATATCCTTAAGTATCTTTATGCTGCATTGAATAATCACAACTGTTGTTAAATCGCAGTTCTATAGGGAAATATTAATGCATGATTGAGTTTCCTTTTTTTGATACTTTTCTTCAGTACGAGTATAAGGATATCTAAAAAACACTATGGAAACATACTTAGGAAGAAACATATGCTACTACATACGAGTATATACCATATTGCTTAGTTACAAGATACTTCCACCATTTAGTATGTTTTTTTTTTTTTTGTATTAGAAACCCTCGAAGGTTTGTTTTTTATTTTGAGTTGAATTTGAATTTTGAATTTTTTTTATTGATAGAGTTGCATTTCTTTTATAGGGTTGAATCAAGTTCAAGGATTAAGTAGTGCGTGCTAAGTTTAATGAACTCATAGTCAATAAATTTTCTGTTATACAAGTAGTATAATTTTTTGAAGGATTTTTCTTTTATTATTATTTTTGAGGTTGTTAGTAAATAACCATTTTAGATAATCATGGGTGAATTGTAGTAACCGCAATTTGTAGAAAATATGCCTTTGAATATGTATTGATATAAAAAACAAGGGATTTTGGACCAAAATAAAAAAATAAAATTAGCCGACGTGCATAATAAATAAATCCCGGTAGCCCTAGTTTTTATTTTTTTATTTTCTCACCTATTATATTTTTGCTAAAATTAGTTTGCTGATGTTTTGCTTATAATGTAAGGAATATCTGGTATTTTTTTCATAATTTTCTATTCATGCATTTGCCTCCTACATACCAGAATGTGTGAAAGTAACATTCTTCGCTTCCCACTATTTGCGCTTTATTTCGAAAATCGTTAGACTTACGAAAAAAGGTAATACAATATTTTTTGTAGGCAATTTCCAAAGCTACAATTTTGTCTTATATATTATTTCGATAGAACTTACCGTTTACGGTGCTTTGTGATTCTAGCTCTTCTAGCTGCACATGCATCGATGGGGAATTTTGAGAATTTGTTTTAATCCACAAAAGGAAGGCTCATGCAAAAATTCCCTTTTCCCCTAATTATTCCACAGATTGACCCTTTGTTTCGCTAATTTCCCTGGGCTATGTGGTCCTTACGATAAAATAAAACCGTGATTTGGGAATTCTTCAAAGAGAATTTGTGGGGAGTTGGTAAATTTGTAAAACCAAATTTCTCAACTTAAGTGATATGCATTTGTCATTAAGTCTACTTAGAATAATGGAATATTTAGTAAATAAAGATTGAACTGGTGAACAAAATAATGTTGCATCAAGTTTGACTATAATGTTTAGTTTAAAAATCTGTTGATGGTATGAAACGCGCTGCCATCTGTCTAGTCGACTGTTGTTGTTGTAACAGCAAGAGGGCTACATGTAGAGGTACGCATGCAATTAAAATTACGTAAATAAAAATTAGGATTAGTCAAAGGGTAGAGTTCTTAACCGACATACGTATCAAGTTGTAAAAAGAAAGCAACCTCTATCGGTCAAAGCCAAAAGTCAATTGGAGTCAACTTGGTCGGTTTTATGGGATAAGAGACCAGCCTGACCTTAGCTGAGGTGGTCCTATTACTAAGAGGAAGTCGCATTTAGCTATCATCAACAGGTGGAGCAGGTCCTTCTAACACAATGATATTCTGGTGTGACTTTAAAGCATTTTCAACTGCCCTCTGATGTAACTCATCACGACTAGACTTATATCGCCTAACATAAAGGCTATGCCATCTTCGTATGTCCTCATGTCTTTACGAATGTGTCTGGGAGGAATAACACCCATAATAGTGTTGTAATTAGGATGTGCACTCACAAAAGCAAACTAATGGTCCTGGCTCAATAAAAGTAGCCACAAGGAACGACACATTTTAATCAGTTTTCTTATCTCTTAAATTCAAATACTCACAAATTCTTCTTTAGTAAATGCATCTAAACAAAATTTCATACAAAATTACCTTCCTACAAACTTACGTAATTCTTATTGGTCAAGAAACAACTCCCTATGAAAATCCACTAAGAGAAATTACAATACATAAACAAACAAACAAACAAAAAAAAAAATATGAGAAACACCTACAACATTATAAAGATTACATGATAAGATACTTTTATACAAACAAATATAGCTAACGGCGAATAAGAAAACAGCAAAGAAATAATAACTCATTCCCATATAAGTTAGAGTGAAAGCACACTAGTGTACAAAATGATTACCAACACAAAGAAAGTCATAAGAAAACTCACACTAAGATAAAATAGTATAAGAAATACAAACAAATAAACAAACACACAAAGAAAATAGGGGAAAGAGAAGATGCAGGCAAGCAAACGACCAACCAACCAAGAAATCAAGTAAAGGAATTCGCCGCAAATACTTTGATTGTGTTTGAATATCTTTGAGTTGATCTGTGTGTATGTGTGTGTGTATGTGTGTGTGTATGTGTGTGTGTATGTGTGTATGTATGTCTTGCTCATTAGGCATTGTTGTGGCAAACGAAGTTGCCTTTAAGTAGTTCGTTCCCCTCATCCAAATTTATGACGTCATGGGCCAATTGCTTGCTACTCAAGGAAACTAAACGACCTTCAAAGAGCATGAGACGGTTCAGCTCACACAGTTTGCTTTAGTCAGCCTTTCATTTTTTCTTCTTTTTTTACTTTAGTTAATTTTGCTTTGCTTGGGTTTTGTGAGTGACGAGTGAGTAGATGAAGAAGGCAAGATGTTGAGCGCAAAAGAAGGAAGGTAAGAAACTTCGGCTTACCTTAGCGAAGATACCTTTCACTTGTTTTGAAATTTAATATTCCAAAATGTAGATATCAAAAGATTATTTTAATAGTTTTATATGAAAGCTAAGTATCTCTTTTAGTAATCAATGAACTCTGATTTTAGCTGTGTAACAAATTTTTTGCTCTTTATGACCATATTTAAACTCCTTATCACGCTGACTAATTCCATTTATAAATAGAGATCACTATGCACATTTCCATGCATTACAAACATCATATCAAAGTGATAAGACCTGCGCACATTAAAGTGAAGGGGATGAAAAGAAGAGAAAAAGTAATATGTAGTAATTTCCGAAAGAAGCAGCAAAAGACCTTAATTGGTTTCTTCTTTTCGTTTTCTGTTTTCTTTTCTTTTGAGTGCAACAGTAGCAAACAAAAACATGTGAGAGAGCGCAAACGACTCGTGAGTAGTCTTCGTTGGCGGCGTCTCAGTGAGTTAAGAGAGTGAGCTAAGTGAGCGAGTGAGTGATTGAGAGTTCAATGTTTTCAAGTTGTTTCTTCTCGCTTCATTGTTTTGTTGTTTTTCGCGTCTTAAAGATCGTAGACGTTCGGGTTCGGCTCAATTGCATGTGTCTTTTTGCAAACTCGCGTCGGTAGTTTCATTTTTGCATGGGAATTATATATTTTTTTTTCTTCATTTTGGATATTTCTTCATTAGTTTTCATTAAGTTTTGGATTAGCTGTTGATTTGGTAAGTTCCGCAGAGTTTCTTTTAGTTGTTTAATTAAATGCAAACAGTTAAATGTGTTTTCTTATTCTTTTGGTGGTGAAACTGTTTAATCAAGGTTATTAAAATAAATAAGGAAAAAAATAATATAGTATTTATTACAATAAAAACGCATGCGCAGCTGTTTAAACAAGAAACAAGAACCTGTCTGCCGCCTTCCTTACTTCAATATAAAATTTTTCTATATTTGTGCTTTAATTTTCTGTTTTAAATAAGTGGGCGTTTTCACATTAACATAAAAAAAATACATAATTTTCTCCACAAAATTCTTCAACAAAATGAGATTGTAATGAAAGACAATAATAATTATCTTTTCTTTGATGTGATGTGATGGAATGAAATGTCGAAAACAAAACGTTTTATTTATTTCTATATGAAGTACAGAAGACGTTGTCGTCAATCAGCTAAGCTGAGCGCTTAGCTAAAAATACAAAAAAAAAAAACATAAAAATTATTATTAATTAGTTCCAGTGAAAAAAAAAAAAAAGAAAAACTAGAAAGAAATTTGGCATGACTCAAGACGCCGCCGCCGTCAAACTACATTTAAGAAGAAGAATTAGCTCTTCTTCTTTTTCTTGATTTTTTTTTGGTTTGATGAAAAAAACATTGATCTCTTGTGAAAGAATAAATGATCAAACGAACGAAACGAAAGAGCAAAGAGAGCGTGTGATTGTAATGACATACAAACATAGGCGGCGGTGCACTGCATGCAAAAGTAAAGGGGTTGAAAGATTGAGTAAGTGTACTCAAAGGGACTTTGAGAAGATATTTCTTTTGTTAAGTAAACAATAAAATACATAATTTATTAGGGAATCTCGGGTTTTACCAACTTTGTTATCCAAAATAGTCGTGAAAGAAAAATACTTATTATTTCATTTATGATATCGTCTATATATTTTTACATTTCATTAGAAAACATATTAGTTTTAAATGGAAAGATAGATAAAATAAGATTTAATCATGAGATCTATAAGTTTTATGTATAGAAGACGGTAGAAATGAAGATATTATACTATATTTTCATGAGATCTATAGGTTTTATGGATGGAATAAGGTAGAAATAAAGATAATATCCCATATTATCATGAGATCTATACGTTTTATGGATGGCATTCAGCTCACAATATCAATATAAATATAAATAAATATACTAGAAACCCGATGAGATGTTGTCCTGCCTTTCTTCACCAAAAAAAAAATTAATGGATACTGTTTGGTTGACCTGATCTGATGTTTGTCAAAGGTGTTTTGATTGATTTTAAAATATTTCTTTAAGCGTTATAAGCATCTGTTCCCTTCGGGTTTTCCGAATTTTCTTTTTTCCTAAACCTTTCCTCACGAATCACACAGACAAACAAATCAGGTGACTTTGTTTTATAATATGTATAGAAGATACAGTGAATGTCTAAAGTCTACATACACCTGCAGATTTGCGTATTTTCTATATAATACCTATTAAATGAAAAAAGTAATAATGCAGTTTTCTTCTAGATCTATATTTATTCATAAAATAAAATAATGATAGTTTTTGAGTTTCTAGCTTTCAGACAGTCAGACAAACGCTTCGGTGTATTTTGTTTTATAATATATATAGAAAATGTATAGAAAATGTATATGTCTGTACTTAATTCAGTTGACACTGACCCCTTTGAAAATTACGCCCCGCTAATGCATGTCTTAAGAAATAAATAAAAACTGCAGTAACAATATATTGTAATATGAACAAGAACAACAAACAAACAAATAAACAAACGTTTAACTAAAGTAAAATAGCCGCTTAATGCTCTTCTTCTTATTTAACATCAACATCTGCAACAACAAAAACAAGTCAAAGAAGGCAATGTTAAAGCATAATTGATAAAAATAATTTAGAAGAATATAAATGCATAGTTAAAGTGAAGAAGTTAAAGACGTTGAACACCAGAAGATGTTGATAGAAGCAGACAAAGAAATGTGGAAAAGAAGCCCATCAGCCGCAATAGTAAATGAACAGTTAAAGAAGAGAGGAAGAGCATGAGAGAAGGTTTGATATAAAGAGAAAAGGGCACAGAAATGATTTGTCCAGCAGTCTTTTCCAGTCTTGACAGAATGCATTCACTTGCTTAATATTTGTTATTCTCGTATAATTATAAGAAGGAAATGATAGAGATAACCTTTGAAGAGATCAGATGTATGATTAACTTAAGTCTCTCTCTCTCTCTCTCTCTCTCTCTGCATTCTATTTTACCTCTCTTTGGTGAAGACATATTGAGTGAGTGACCCACGGAGTGTTGTTTTGTTATTTCTTATTCTTTTCTTGAAAGAGACCCCTTCACACTTTTTTTTTTTGAGTTGTTTTACTTTACTTTTTTTGTTTATTTTTTTGAGTTTTATTTTGTTTTTGTTCTTTATAGTGGTGTTCTGTTAATTATAGTTTTTCTTTGTGTTGAACTTTTGTTGTCGTAAATGCGAAGCAGAGCAGAGCAGAGAACACACAGGGAGAAATAACTAAAGATGCATCTATAATCGACAATCAACACAACAATGACAACTAAAGATTATTATAATGACTCATAAATAGAATGAATCGAGATTGATATCAACAAGAAAGTACATGTGTAGTAGAGAGATAAAGTTCATCTTGATTCATCCAAATGAATTAAGTAAGGGAATGAGTAAGATTCTTAATGGAAATGTAGAAATTTAACAGTGGCACGTTTTGACTATTGAGGGGGTCTGGGGGCAAAGTGGAATTTATTGAGTAAGGAATCGTTTTATTTCTGTCTTCTTCTCCAAACATCGGAATTTTATAGATCTCGGTTTTATTCTTAGAATATGAAAATGATAAATTTCGGATGAATTGATCAAAACAACAAAAGATATTCTTCTTTATCAATTTTCTTTGTAATAATAGATGCGTTTTCATAATAACAACTTGGGCAATGCCCAGAGCAAATGGGAACCAACACTGATTCCTAATTGATTAAAATTTTAATAAACATGATTCATAAATATAGATACATATACAGTATATGTATATTCCTCTTGAGATACCCTGATTCTGAAATGTATTCAAGTATTTACTTGATACAAGGATCGTCCAATGGTCGAAACTCGACCACCCCCTCGAACTTTTCCTTCTACCCTACAAAATAATCTACAGATTTCAATAGAAAAAAATTTTGTGCATATTTACAAATGAAAATCTATATTTATTTTTTATTAATATCGATTAGATAGTTTAGGCGTAAAATAGATGACAAAAGAATTGTTCCAGTATTTATATTATGATGATTGGGAGTTCCACAATTCCACTTTGCCCAAGGCCTCCACTACTCACAATACGCCACTAATTATAATACTGCACTATAGTTTGTAGTATGAATGTATGTGTATTTCTTGTCCTTCTTGTTGTTATTGGTTATTTTCTTTAACAAATATCCTGTTTTTTTTTTCTATACAAAAGATTGAATGAGGCAAAGCAAAAA
Organism: Amiota mariae; assembly: GCA_035041805.1. NCBI lineage: Eukaryota > Metazoa > Arthropoda > Insecta > Diptera > Drosophilidae > Amiota > Amiota mariae. The sequence continues at coordinate 492,069 of JAWNKV010000003.1, forward strand.
TGAAGCAGCTGCAATTGAATTATTGAATAAGAATACAAGAAACAAGAGACAGAAAATAACGAAAAGTAGAAAGAGAGTAAGTAGTATGTAGTTGTGTTATAAAATAAAAAGGACTCGAAAAAGGACGAAGTTTTGAGTTAAGTAGAAAAAGAAAAAGGTAAACAGGCAACAACAAATTCAACAATAAAGTAGGCACCAAAAACAACATCACATCAACCCAACTGCTACTACTACTACTACTTTGTACTACAATCAAGAGAAAGAATACGAAAAATAAAGCAACAACAACAACAAGCAGAAGAAGAACAATAATAATCGTAACACAAAAGAGAAGCGAGTAAGCAGGATCAAGGACACACACAGATGCATTGAGTCAGATATACGAAACTGCCTGACTGACAGGCAGGCAGGCAGGCAAACGAAGCAAGCAAGGAAGCAGGCAGGCAGAGCAGAGAAAGGAACAAAGACGACAACTCGGACGACATATAAACCAAACTATATAAAATTGTTACATGTATAGGGAGAATGTGTGTAGAAATGTCAGAGAATGCAAAATGAGAGAACAAAAAAGAAAAATTAAGAAGATGAAAAAGGACGAAATTCATTTTTTGTTTTTTTTTTGTTTTTTTTTAAATGAGAAAGATGGTTGGTAATGATGAGGATGATGATGATGCATATATGAAGTCACATAGTAGTGTTTTTGTTGTCTAAGGGCTGTTTACAGAAGAAGGTATTAAGAGGATGAAAAGAAACAACAAAAAATTGCCACAAAAGAAACAAATTACACTTATGGATTCCCAATAATTGAAACGGTTAGAAAACGGTAAGAAACCGGAATATCAAAACCGGTTTAAGGAATTAAATTTCATTTAAACATTGATATAGACAACCAACACTGGATATGTAGGATGATATATGATATATTGAAGGAAGTGTAGATGAAAGTAGGTGCAATGTTAATTACATAAAAGAAATATTGGAATTGAGTTGAAATTTAATGAGATTAAAAGTGAAGATGTCACCCACTTTGAACACATCTTCCTTCTTACAATATGTAGATCAAATATTCTTGAATAATATTGTACACACTGCCGATTTTTTGCATATTGATGTTAAGGTGCTGACACACGATCATATAAATATGACATAGCCATATAAGTAGCCATATATCCGACAAAAAAAATGATCAAGCTGTCCACACGCATTTGACAAAAAATATGCCATATAAATAATATGCCAAATAAATGATATATTTCTATGGCTATTATATGATTGTGTAAACACTTCATCATAGAAATGATAAATTAATATGTCAAATGTGATATGAAAGATTGGCAACTTGGATATCATGCAAACTTGTAATCAAAAGTTGCCAAGTCTGTCACGATTTATTCTTTTAAACATGCAAGAGAAAATCGCCAAATTTTGTATACTCATGTGCAGTTATAATATTTTTTTTTTTGCATCAGCAATCAACAAACTATGACAAAATCTTGCCAACTTATGTTTTTGACACTCGACAAATCAAATTATATGTCAAATTTTTCTATGATCGTGTGTCAGGGGCTTTAAAGTTTTTTGGTCCGTCAAATTCAGGTGACCAGGTTGATATTTTTTTTCCCATTAAAAGACTTTGAAATTCCTTTTTGTCCAATGTTCTGATAGTATCAAAAGTAGCGTCACTGAGAGACCTTTTAGAAGGCCATATCAGTCGTCAGTTCAGTTTCTCCATTCGTTTCAGTTTAGAAGAATGTTTATTTCTACACTATCATTTTAGTTTTCATTGTTCTCAGTCATTTCAGTTCTTTGTACAGCACAAAATCCTGTGACCAACCAGTTAGTTCTTAGTCTCGGTTTCAATTTTCATTTCAGTGTTTATATTTTACACATTTGCAAAGACTGACAGTTTAAATAAAACTAAACTGACAACTGATATGACCGTCTTAAAGCCCCTTAAGACTATTAAACTTTAGACACACCTTTTGTTTATAGGTTAGTATTTTCCAAAAATTGTTTGAATTTAGAAGCTGAAGCCGCATGACTTATTATTGTGTACATAAATCAAGTGTTTATAAAATGGTAGGTAATTTCAGATCAATTAGACTAGGGTAGTCCATCCTTCTTAGTTCCCTGAGCCTCATTGGAAGAAGATGTGGTGATGTAAGCCGGGCAGGTATTGCGTCAAAAATTGCAGAGTAAAGCAAAGGTATTTCGTCTGCGACGAAAAGTGATAAGTGAAAAAAGTCTTATGTCTTTTGGGTCGCTCTCATACTTGACTGCCCTGAATTAGACTAAGATCTCTAGATGAATAAATTATTACTACTACGTTGTTCAAGGAATATAGAACGAAAATTTGTTCTATAAGATATTGAAGACAATTGTTAAAGGTCACTTTCTTGTTCCCATGAATACACAAAATACATAAATTTTCTCATTGTCTCATTTTTGTAAAATCTTACAATTTATTTCTTTTCTGTTTTATATTATGAAAATTCTCAAGATTTATGTTAATTCAGGTTTATGTAGATTTCATTCTCAAAACCACAAAAAAAAAAAAATTGATAATGATATTTGTATTTCATTTTTATCAAAGACAATACCAAATTTAATTAAAGAAATTCCAATTCAAAAAATTCTTTTAATTTTTCTAACCAATAAAAAAATTCCCATTTCTTGTTTCAGAAAGCAGCTGCTGCAATGCAAGGAAGTAAATTTTGAATCGTCCAAGTTGAAGTTCCCCGACGTTATCAGGAAGGATATATGCATGCACATACACATATTTTTTTTGTAAAAGCAAGCAAGCAACAACGAGAACAAGGAACATAAAGAAGAAGTAACTTTCAATGCGATCAAAGGGAACGTTAACTTTAACAACGTCATCATCATTCTGCTTGCTGCTTCCCTTATACTCATCATTGTCGGTCGCTATTGTCGCTGAAATCATTCGTAGCTAACTTTTATTCATTGTTATCATCATCAAATATTATAAAAAGGAACGATCATGAAAAGGACTCGTGCCACAATTATACCCAAATGTTGATGATGATGATGATGATATGAACACGCCGTCGCCTGAGGGGTTGTTGAGTTGTATATTCGAATTACTACATTTGCCAAAGAAGAATAATAAGTCCAAAAACTCATGCGGTTAGCTACACGACGACAAAGGAAAACGAAGATCAGAAAGAGAGTGACGCTGACGACGACGACGAGGACGACGAGCAGAAGAGGGTAGTAGGAAGGAGTAGTAGTTTTCCCAAAACGACGCGCATGTACCTAAAATACAAACCCACAGAAACAAAACAGGAACAAAAAAAAAAAAAAGTTCTTATCTTAGAAGCTTTGACGATTATATTGTAGCAGTAGTAATAGCAGAGAGTTGGAAAAACAAGCAGATGTTTTATGCCTAGAAAAAAGAGAGGAAGGTAACCAAACAGCTCAAGTAGAATAAGCAAATCGAGCGAACCGTGGACTAACAACAAACACAAGAGAAAAGGACAAGAGGGAGAAGATCAAGGGTTGCTTGATTGATGGTTGGTTGCTTGGTTTGGTTTCGTTTGATTTGGTGTACAGAAGAATACAAAGTGATTGAGGGTCGTCGTTGTTGTTGCTGATATTACTGACGAATAAACGACTGAACGACTGATGACATACCAAAGGTGTTGGCTGTTGCATAAATGTACATATTATATACGCGTGGCAAGCATGCGCACAGCTTGAGATACTCTAAATTGAAAGTTGAAAAAAAAAAAACAAAAGTATTTACATCTATACATGAATATATATTCTATTCTATCTCTCTTCTTAATGAGCAAAGTGATCTTTTGCTTAAATTTCATAAGTTTTGACATTCATTTGAAAGTTTATTATTTTAAATTTTTTGTTTGGGAAAGGAGAATTTCAAATTTTTTGTAATGTCGCTTACAAATTCATTAGTATTCGATACAATTTCGGCAAATGTTGATGAAAAGTCTAGAAATTTTAAGCCGATAAAAAAAACAGATTTTTTAGAAAAAACAGCAGAAGCAGCTGCAGCGGTGGCAGCAGCGGCAGCGCCTGCAGGAACTGAAAATATAAAAACAAAAAATAATAATAAAACAACAACAACAATTAAAATCACTTCATCAACAAAAACCCCAACATCATCAACACAACCACAGCCACAAACGACACAATTAGAAACGTCATTAGTTGGAAATTGTGTAGCAGCAAAATCGTCACATAAATCAGCAGCAACTGAATTAGTAAAATCAAACGCATCGACAGCGACAGCAACAGCAGCAGCAGCAGCAACACCAACAACTTTAACAAATACCAGCAGTAAGGAATCAAAATTATATACCCAAATGACTGGTCAAATATCAAATAAACATGAAAACCCAAGTTCAACAAAAACTGGTGGTGCAGGTGGTAGTGGCGGCGGTAGTGGTGGGGGTGCTGGTGCTAGTGGTGTTGGTGTTCCACCCAATGCCTTAAAAACCACAATATCCACATCTAGTAGTATATCGACATTTGGTGGAACTTGTCGTGGCAATAGTACCTTCAAGATTATCAAGACATTGGGCAAGGGTAACTTTGCTAAAGTTAAACTCGCCTTACATGTGCCCACTGGTCGGGAAGTTGCCATCAAAATCATCGACAAAACTCAATTGAATGTTAGTGCTCTACAGAAACTGCATCGTGAGGTGGGCATTATGAAGCTATTGAATCATCCGAATATTGTTAAACTATATCAAGTGATCGAGACGGAACGTACATTGTACCTGGTAATGGAGTATGCGAGTCGTGGTGAGTTATTCGAACATCTCGTTAAGAATGGTCGCATGAAAGAACGAGAAGCTCGAGTAATTTTCCGTCAACTCGTCTCAGCGATTCAGTATTGCCATAGTAAGTTTATCGTACATCGTGATCTTAAAGCGGAGAATCTATTATTGGATCATCGGAATAATATAAAAATTGCTGATTTCGGTTTTGGCAATACTTTCGATCCCAAATCACATTTAGAGACATTTTGTGGTAGTCCCCCTTATGCAGCACCGGAGCTTTTTATGGGTAAAAAATATGCTGGTCCCGAAGCGGATGCGTGGTCATTGGGTGTCATTTTGTATACATTGGTCAGTGGTACTTTGCCTTTTGATGGTGGCACATTGAAGGAATTACGTGAGCGTGTATTGCGTGGTAAATATCGTGTACCATATTACATTTCCATGGATTGTGAGAATCTTTTAAGGAAATTTCTGGTATTAACACCAGAGAAACGTTCATCATTGACTGCTGTTCTAAATGATAAGTGGTTGAATTCGGGTTATGATCAAAACAATAAATTAAAACCATATAGAGAATCATCATTGTTACTAAATGATCCATCACGTTTTGAATTGATTCAGGAAATGGGCTTTCAACTGAAGGATATTAAATCATCTATGGAACAGCAACGTTTCGATGATATCTACTGTACATATATGTTGCTTGGTTTGCCACGTTCAAAACTTGAAGAGTCGTCAAATAGTTCAACAAAAGTATCGACAAGTAGTAGTACCAGCAATAATAATTATACATCAACATATCAACCGACAGTGGTGGCACCAAGACTTGCCATTAGTTTGGCCTCACAAGAGAAAGCAACAGCAACGAATGGAACTTCCAATGCCAATGCCAATGGTGGTGGTGGTGCTGGGGGTGGTGGTGTACCTCCAACAAAACCAACACGTCGTTCTGTATGCAAATCTCCTGCCACAACAAATATGACAACGACAACGAACACAGTGCAATCCCGTATTGATAGTGGTCTTAATGCGGCGAAACATACCTCAACATCTCCATTGTTGCCTGCCGCAAAGCGTCAGAATGCCGTTGATGTTAAGCCAACACTGTTGAGTGCCCAACGGAGCAAATTGGTGGCTCAACAGCATAAAAATCAGTACTCCTCTTCTGTCTACAGCAATAGCTGTAGTACTAGTTGTACAACAAGTAATAGCACAACAGCAACATCATCATCAACGAATACTCCATCTCGTATTCATCGGCCGACCACACTGTATGAGAAATCCCATGACTCGCCGGTTATTGATCGTCCATCGAAGGTATCAGTGGATGCCAATATAATGAATCGTCTCAAGATATCGACACCACAATCCCGCCAAGAGTCCAAGAAGGCCAAGTGTAATGTTGCTTCCAATGATGTGCCCTTGGGTTTTGTACGTAACAATGCTCGTGCCACCTTTCATTTTGGTCAGGGACATTCTAGCAAATTGGGTCGTGGTAATAACGATATTGGCTATCAAGATCTAGCAGCTGATGACTCTAAACCTGCTTCACGTATTGGATTCTTTTCGAAATTAACTGCACGTTTTGGACGCCGCACCATGCAGTTGCATGAAAAGGATCTCATGGAACAACGTAAGAATCTGACAAAATGAAATGAAATTGACTTGAATGAATTTGATTTGAATTGAGTGTGATGATGATAACTTTTTTGAAATTTGTTGCTGTCAATTTTAATGAAGTTCTCGTTGGTAAATTCCTCCTCCATCCATCCATTCATCTCTCTTCCTTTCCCCACTATTTTGAGCGTAAAATTATTTACTGAGTACATATTTTGTTAAATCCTTTTCGGCAACAAACAACGATACAAATAAAATAAATTGTGGTTCATCATTAGTCGTATAGAGAGTAGTACAAAAAAAAAAAAAAAAAAAGGAAAGGAATTTTTTTTTTCTTCTTAGAACAACTAAAATATGTATAATTATTATATAATAATAATAGGAGTTCTACTTTTATTTATGCAAAAAAACAGAAAAGAGAAAGAAAAAAAAAATGAAGAAATATTTATAAATTAATTAATTAACACATAATAACAACAACAACAACAACAACAACATTAACGAGTGATGATATTCTGTGTATATTTTCTTAAGAAACATCTATGATATGTTTAATTATTAAAAAGAATAAAAAAAATAAAATGTTAATAGAGGAAACAAAATAAACTTTGTTAAATTTAAAAAAATAGAATACTATAAAAAATTTGTCTTTTTCTTAAACAAAAAAGTGGATGCCAAGTCTGCTTATTTTTTTTTTTTTTTAATTTATTTATTAAGCGACAAACAAGTCTCATATTATGCGCTTTGTTTCTGCATTAATATATTGCCAGGAATTTTATATCGTGAAAAACATTTAACAGATCATGGGAACATGAATGCTTATGACCTGGGGAGGCCTGGTGGGCCTAAGGCTTTATTTGATTCATTGCAGCAAGAAACCAAAATGCAAACTTTTGAGCCTCCGAATTGGAGTTGCATTGGTCAGTGGTGTTTCCATACGGTTGTTGTGAGCCAATAGACTGTCGTTGTATCGACTTCTGTGAAAGGCGACCTGGTCTCAACTACTGTCAAGTTCATGTAAGTTCTATCTAGTTCTATCATTGTCTTGTTCTGCAAGACTTTCACTCTCTTCTGTTGGGATTTAGGAACAGTTCCTCAAATCTTGCCATACAGGGGCAATGATTTGGGCATAGACTGTGAGCTTATTCCCGAGAGATAGAGAGTGAGCTTCTCCCGTTGAGCAGCCAGTGAATTATGTTTAATTTGTTTCGGCAGCTAAGTAACACCGCCGTGATCTGCTGACCGATAGTAAGCTTTTGGTCCCGGGATGAGGCATAAGATTTTCACCTTTTTTGATTCGGCGATGGTGTGCCCACAGAGGATATTCCTCCTCATTGCTATTTATTTAAATTATGGAATCTTTTTTACGGTAATTAATGGACACTCTTTAGTGTGTTGAATCTCGAAATGCTTATACAAAGTACAATGTAAAATTACAGAAATTTAAATGTCCCAAGATCAAAGCTACGATGCTGCTTGTCTCCCCTTATTTATGCAGTTCCTACAATATTCGTAGTGCTTTTCAAACTGTAATCCTACCATAATAAACAAAAATAAATGGGCATCATCTGATGTTTATTCAAAAATCGCATTCTGACGATCATAACAGTGCTTTTCAAACTGTATGATTATTTTGAAACAGGATGTAGTGATAGCTCTCTAGTGATTCTAAAACTGTGTTTCCTCTAACTGTTCTACTTCACAGAGTGCAAACTGTTATACACCATGATCATGATGATGCTCCTCAAACTGTGCCTATGCTCCTGAAACTAAGTGCTTTCACAACTGCAAAGCTCCTCCAAGCAAAGAATGAACTGCTCAATACATATTTATCTACATATTTTAAATGATCACGCATTTACTTCAGATGACAAATTGATTGGTGATTAGGCGATCATTTATGTATTTATAAATAAAGAAGAAGAAAACAAGAAAACATTGCTTTGTTTCAAAAAAAAACCAAGATGATTACCAATTCAATCTAAGAGATGAGGAATTAAATACACACTTACATTGGAATGATCACATCAAAGCCCTAAATGAATTGTTATTGAGAATGTGTGGGCTTTTGTTTATAAAAAGAACCAGAAGACCATGTGTGACAAGAATGAAGCGAGGAGATAATCGCTGCGATCAAAAGCCTTTGGTAGGACATTACTTTGACAATAATAAAATCATAAACGAGCCGTGTCTGTAAATTGAACAATTTGTACACGTTGTACTTATGTTACCGGGGTGAAAAAAAAATGTGTTTTTGAATTTTTTTTGTCTGTGCCTTTATGCACGCTAATCTCAAAAACGGCTTAACTGATTTGAATGCGGTTTTCACTGATGTATTGTAGCAAGCTTCCAAAATTTGGTTAAATGAATTTCAGGACGATTGCAGAAATCCATCTTAGTCGAAGGAGAGTTAATTTTCTATTCAGTTATGCCTTCATATTTGAAATTTTTTGTATTAGGGATCGTTCAAGTCTTACGTAAGCACACATTCAATTATTTTAGACTAAAGCAAAAATAAGAAAATCATGAACCCTCCCTTCCCTAAATGATAAGGAGTAAGAATTATTTTAAAACTTTTTTTCCATTATATTTTTTTAATTTTCATTATTTTGTGAGTTTTTTACATTAAGTTTTATAATATCCCCCTGCTGTCTGTATAAGCAATAATAAGAAAATCGTTACCCCTCTCCGCTTCATAAACCTACTTACGTAATTCTTGAATGATCTCTTAGGACTTTTTTTTTTCTGATGAACAATATTTTGTCAAAATACTTTTTTTCCCCATGAAATATAATTTTTAATTTCAAAACTATAATATTATAATAATGAACTAATCTATGTTTTCTTATAAGTTCATTATTATACTATTTTCAAGTATTTTTTTAGATTTTTTCTATCATTAAAAAGAAAGATATAGGACAAAAATAAGCGATTTCTTCTTTGTCAAATTCACGATAATGACAGTGCTTCTAAAACTGTGCATCTGTATGTGCTTTTCATCAATAGTAGCCTCAAACCTCCACTTCTTTATAATGCAATTCAAACTATGTAAATATGTAAGTAAGTAAGTGAGTAAGTACACTAGTCCTACACTGAAACTGTAGATTTCTTGTTTTGTAAGTTTGCGTGTTTGCGAGGCATAAATACAAAAAATGCAACTAAACTAAACAAGCTAAAGCAAGCAACAAACAAATTATCAAGCCAAAAACCAGTGGGCAAACACGAAACCGCAATCATTTTGCACTTTAACAAGTAACAACAACAACAACAACAACATCAACAACACAAAATAACTAAAAATGTGAAAAATACTTAGTAGAGAACACCCCCGTACTAAATGAAAGCCTCAAACCCTATGGAATTGTGCCTGTGTGCCTTATTGTGTTGACTGTGTGTGTGTGTGTGTGTGTGTGTTGCATTGCGTTGGCGTCAAAAGCGGAAGGAAAAAGGCGTTTACACTTCGTGCGCATAATAATATCCGGGAAATTCTGTAACGCACGTCATACTACTATACACCAAATAGGGGAATTTCACTTATAAAAGAAGAGAAGAACAGGAAGGAAAATAATCGCTAAGGTGTTGAGTTTATAGTTGCTTGGGCAGGGGGTGTTCGGGGGCAACCATTGAGTTCACTTTTTTGTATTTTATATTTTGAAGCAAAAATATCACAGAAATGAGAATAAAAATAAATAAATACATAAATAAAATTCAAATTACGAGTAGAGGAGACTTTCTTATTGCAAACGGAAGCGAAAATATTTCGAAATAATTAAGCGTTTAATTTGACAACAAACGGAGTCAGGGAGGACACTTGTTTGCTTTACTACTATATCGACGTAAGGGTATGTATATTTCAGGAAATCATAAGGTGTGGCATTTACAGGTAAGGCACAATTTAGGATTGCCTATAAAATCGACTACCAGAAGAGTAGAGAAGATGTGACAATTGAGTATAACAGGTGGCTATGATGGTAAGGGTTGTCATGAGAATAAATCCCAATTTTAATTAGAATTTTAAAGTAAATTTGACACAGTTGATAAAACTAAAGGTTCCAGATAAAAAAAAGATGCATTTTAGTTAGTTTAATGTTTCCTGAACAAATGCCTAATATGGAGGGCATACACTAAAGGGGTGACGACCAATTATTACCAAAAGCTTAGGATGTTAGTAGGAAGATGACTGACTCCTCCGCCTTTCAAGCAAACTATCGTTAAACAACCAAAGTGCTGGCATCAGCTTGGCATTACGGCATCCATCATGTATGGGGCACCACTGCCGCGTGTAACATTGCCAAATTGCTGAAGTACCAGAACAAGGATCTCCGAAGAAGAACCACCGTCATGCTGCTTTGAGACCTTAAAATGTCAACATAAAGGTTCATTTCCACTGGGCTAGTTTGCAATCTAGTAGCCATCGTTCAGTGTAGTCATGTGAGCAAGCAGACTGTAAATACTCTACATAGAAAAGTTTGTTGTTACTCGCTGCCAATTAGTGCTCTCACAGATACAGTTGTCTACAAAAGTGCGTGACTACTGATCGAGGGAAGAGCTTTGTTTACTTTCATCGTTATTAGAGCCAACACCAAATCTCCCGTTTCTAATCTCATTACTATGCAGATAGCAAACTAACGCAGTGGATATCAGACTGACTTAATGGTAGTGATCAATGTATTCAGTAGTCATTAATTCACCAAGCTTCAGACACATCCCAAACCCACTGACGTTCACCTTCACCCACTGCTCGACAATGCTTAGACTAAAAAAGGCTACACTCGCATGATCTCCCCCTAAGAAGGATGTAGCAGTCTTCATCTACATCTCAGTATTCTTTTATATCAACAAAATGTGATATGCAGTTCACTGCGCTAAACATTAAGGAATAAAATTTAAGTTATTACAAAATAAAAAAAAAAATTTAAAAGAAATTGTCATAGCAATTTTGTCTCATTGAGATCTAAAATTCGCTTGTTGGCTCATATACTCGTACTTACTATAAATTAGGACAATTTTCTATTGAAAGCCTTCCTTATCTTCTTGAATACAAAAATTAAGCATTTTCAAAATAAAAATCAATATTGTATTGCGTAAAACTTATAGTATACTTCCTGCTCTATTTCAATAATAAAAAAAAAAAACAATATTAGATAAGATAAAGAAGTCCTACACACTTCTAACACTTCACACTAAAGGTTTTTATTAACTGCATATTGTATTAATATAATGGGTAAATAAAGACTACAAATAATAGGATATTTTATTGACTTTTATTTATATAAAAATTCTGAGGTGGAGAAGGGAGAACAACAGATTGATTTATATGTATGAACATCTTTACATGAAATGGTTTAGTATATATTGAGAAAACTAGCGCTTCGATTGTTGATGACTCACAATTCGAAAATACATGTTTGACAAATACTAATTTGATTGGTTTAAAAAGTTGTCAATTATAAGTTTTATATGCAAAAATTGATCCATCAATTTTGAACGATTCTGTAAGTCGATTTTGATCAAATAAACGCTATATGTTAATCACAATAAAGTTCCTTATCTTTCAGTAATTCAATTTAGAATCGAATGAGTGGATTTTATGTGATGCGCGTACAAACAAACAGACAGACAAAGTCTACAAATTTATTATATGTAAAGGTGAAATTGCATAAATTTACTAAATTATATTAAATTGGAAACAAAAAATATTACAAAATATTTTATTGTTTTCTCAAATGTTTTTCTAAACTAACTATGATAAAAGTAAGGATAGAGCCGAAGGCCTCAATGTAGCAAGTGCTTCCTTTCCAGTAGTTAATAACGTTTTGTAAGCTTTATTATCTTTATTAAATAATAATAATAATAATAAAAGAAAGGATATTAATTGTTTATATTTAACTATTTAGGTTCATGTGAAAAGTCTTATATTTACTGGTTATCATACATAATCTCTATGTGGTAAATCTTACTTGAATAAAGAAAAGTTGTCTCTTTTAGATGTTCACACACAAAGCTGTAAATGTATTCAAGCTCTCGAAAAAGGTAACAACACAAAACGTTTTCTAAACAATAAATAAATGAATAAAAAATTTGGTTGAAAGCAATCACATTGATAAGTTATCAATGATTATTTATATAACCAGCAAGGATCGTTTGCATGGTAGGTAAAAGTATTAAAAAAAGAGTTGAGGGTGTAGATGATTAGATAACAATATATTTTTTTCTACCCTTAAAAACTATTGTAGTAGAAGTTTGCCACAAAGTAATCGCACCACATTATAAATAAAATGTAACATTTATATGCCTTATGATTCCGTTTCTTACGGAAATCAAGTATGGACAACTTCTAACAAACAATTGTCAACAAGTAATAAGGACAATATTTCCTTGTTTCTTATGTTTTCTGTTGGAGTCTCTTGAAAGACAAAAGCCAATTTGTGGTATTAGCAAAAAGTCAAGTAAACAAAACCACAAAAGCAAATACCAAACTTAAGCCCAAGGATATTGTTAACTACACCAGCAAATATTCTTTTCATCATCATTATCATCATTATCAACCAACCATCCAACATAATCATCTTCTATAAAATAAATGAAGACGACAACATCTTCATCTTCATAACAATCAAAGTTATTACGAAAAACATTCGAAAACATTTATTTGTAAAACTGCCTGACTAATTGAGGGTGGATTTGGCTTCTTAAAGGACACTGACACTGTAAACTTCTTAACGAAGGGTGTAAGGATAATATGCCTGCTTATAAGGATGAAGGATACAAGCATAAGTTACATTTAAGTTAAGCACTCACTTGGGTAAATGCAAGAAAAGTGTCTGTTCGCAACGCCTTGCGTGTGACTCAAGGTCGTCATTGTCATATTGGTGGAGTGGAGTTGGCTTGGTTATGGTGTTACTTCATCATCTTGAGTCAGTTTTTTGGGTTCCACAACATAAAGGAGAAAGACAAATTATTATGTCAATATTCATAGTGAATGAAGAAGGTTCTCCAACCTTCATTAAAAAAATATTATGAATAAGACTTTGTTGGGCGCGCGTTAAATCGTGACAAAAGATTTTCATTTACCTTTTATTTAACCTTTTTTCTCTTCTTAAATATTTTTTTTATTTTATTTTATTTTATTTTATTTTTTTTTCTGGTTGAAATAAATATTTCATGCGCGCCATTTGTGGCTTTGTTCTTGGGCCGCACCTCATTTGATCTCAATGAATGGGGGATTCTTGTGTAGTAGTCCATAAGAATTTTTTCATGGGCAAGAAATGTCCTTTTTATTATTTCAACATTAAGTAGCTTGATGAAGTGCGTCGCCGTCGTCGTCGTCTGTCAAGTGGGGTCGGGTCGCATTTCTTTTTTTCTGGTTTTTCTTTTGAAATTCATTTTTAAAAACTTTCTTTCATTTATTTCTTGTTGGGGTCATAATATTTTTGTGGTAAAAATAAATCATTTTATGAAGAGATCTTTAAGTGGCATCAGGACAAGTACATGAGAGAAGAAAGTATTTAAAACAATTTTATTTTTTATTTTATTTATTTTTTTTTTATGTTTTAAGAAATTCACTCTCATGTCACGCTAATTAGTTTAAGATATTTTTTGATCCTTTTTGCTTGTAATCCTTTACACATTTTAAGTAAAAGCACAGGACACCCTTAAATGTTTGTTATGCAAATTCCCTTTAATACTTTAGGTAGTAAATTCCAAAACTATTTTGTCTCATTTTCTGCTTGATTAAAGCACTTAATAGTTTTTAATTTTCATCCTTTTACAATAGTAGTAAGTAGTTTCCTTAGCAACGTCATTCTATACTATTTTCCATCTTCAGTTTATCTTCTTGCCTTATCATCATCTACATCTACATCATCATCTCCATCATCTCATCAACATTTTGCGTTTCTTAGCTTTTTGTCCTTAGAGTCTCATTCGTTTCGTTTCGTTTCGGTTGGTTGTTTGTTTCCTTTTGTTTTTCTCTTTTTTTTTTTGCAGTTGTTCATCCTTTTGTGGCTTTTGAAGTTAATCAATTTTTTGGTTTTAACTTTGTTCATGGGGTTTTTTCTTATATTTTTTTTTAACTTTATTTTATTTCATTTTATATTCTTATGCATTCTTTGTTTGTGTTCTCAAGTCCTTCTTAGTTTGTGTGTTGGTTGGTGGCTTTTGTAAGGAAAAACTTTTAATTAAGAAAACCTTGAAGTGATTTATTGATTGGTTACTGATCAATGCAGCGCTGGCTTGTGGTCAAAGTTTTATTTGTGGCAGAGTCTAGAAGTTCATCTTTTGGTAGGATAAGCATTGTTTTGTATTATAAAGTAATTTTGTTTTTTTCTTAGCTAGAAACATGTTTCTTTTCTATTTTACATGGTTTCATTTCTTAGTATGAAAATGGGATTCTATTTTAACATAAAAACTTTATTTAGTTGAAAGATGTAAGCAGAGAAAGACATGGGTGGTAAAAGTTAAAGGGGTTTTAAGGAAGAAGAATTTGTTACATTTACACAAACAACATTGTTCTTAGAATCCTAGGGAAAAATATCTCATATTGTCTTTATTCTTTGTGAAATTTCTTCACAGAAGTGTGTGTGCCCAGTAACTTAGAAATGTAAACGGTATATTAAGTTTATACAGTTTGTATCTAACACATACACGTAGTTGAACCATAAGATATTCTTGATCATCATGAAGATAAGAACTTGGCATCATCTTCCAATCCTATGTATATCTATTGAAATTGCTCAAGAAAGTAGTTGAAATATAATAAACTTCTATGAATTTTTAACCGACTTAAAAAAGGTAAGGTTATTTGATTTTCCTGTATACATGTATGTTCGTTCGCGATTTTCTCAAAAACTACTGATCCGATGTGGTTGGGGTTTTCGATATTCGACTGCATATTTATCTGGTAAGGTTATTGTGTACAAATTATAAGACTAGACTATATAAAACCAGAGCTATATACTAAAATATAGAAGTATGTTAGTGAAATTTTGAACTGCTTTGATGTTGATAAAACTCTCATGCAGCAATACATAAATACTATAATGATTTCGTATTGTTATTCGGACTTCATCATTAGGTTTATAGGATTACGAGTATGAAGAGTAGCTATGTATGTTCACGATTTTCACAAAAACTACTGATCTGATTTGGATGAGGTTTACTCTAGTCGACTGCATATTTTTCTGGGAAGGTTTTAGTCTATAAATCATAGTCAGTAAAATTTTGAATCGCTTTAATGTTGAGAAAACTTTCATGCGATAACACATAAATACTATATTGATTTTGTATTGTTTTTTCGTCTTCAATATTAGGTTTATAAAATTGTGAATATGAAGAGTAGCTATGTATGTTCGCAATTTTCTCAAAAACTACTGATCTGATTTGGATGGGGTTTTCGTTATTCGACTTCTTATTTGTCTGGTAAGTTTTATGTGTATAAATCATAAGACTAGACTATAGGAAACCAGAGTTATATACTAAAACAGAGGAGTATGTCAATAAAATTTTGAATCGCTTTAATGTTGAGAAAAATATCATGCAGCAACGCATAAAGAGTTTGATTTTGTATTGTTATTCCGACTTCATCATTATGTTTATACTTAGGATTGTGAACATGAAGAGTAGTAGTACTAAGTCGGTTTATTTTTTCTTAAAAAAGTTGTTAAGATATCTATAAAACTGAATTTTGGTATGTAAAGAAGTAATTTAGTAAAGCTTAGTAAAGCCATGTAGGCAAAATCCATCATAGGTTACTAAAAATGTGTTGACTTCTAATGAGTTTAATAAGTGACAAACCTCATTTATCTTTCTTAGTGGAAACAGCCAGTTAAATGATAGCAAATTAAAATTTCTAAAAGAAAATGAATAAAAACAAAGCAGAAATGAACCAATCACAAGACAAAAATATTCAAATTTGAATCACTCTACATACTTAGATACATACTATGTATATGAGAGAGAGTATACTATTGTATTGCGGATATAAATTGATGATGCGCTAGTAATTTTAATGAAAGATAAGTGACTATAATGACTAAGCGTGACGTGATTCTTATTGTTGTTATTATCTTAGTGAGGGCTATTTTTTCATAGTGAAAATTCTAAGCGAATAAAAGAGACAACTACAGAAACAGCAGCGAAAAAGAAAACTTACGATTTTTGTATTATAAATAAGATGAAAAAGTTGAGAATCATCTAAGTGTAACGAAGCGTTATGGCATGAGTCTAAAGACCCAACCCACAGTGAATGTTATTTATAAAAGCAAAGAAGCAACACCCACAAACTAACTACAATACTAATTCGAGCTTCTTTTTCATTTGTTAAATTGGAGACGACAACAAAATCAAAGAGCAGAACGTGATAAAAAATACAAAAATATGTAAAAAGAAAAAATAGTCGTAAAAAAGAATAAAGACCGGAAAATACATGAAACTGTTGAGCTCCCTTTACTGTACACAATGAGACAGATAAACAACTTCTGTTGCTTGGCTTGTGAGAAAAAAATTCAAAATAATAATAAAACAAAATGTCTACCATTTCCGGTCACTCTTCACGGTGGAACTACTTAACAAAAAGAGAATGCGTCATATATATAGATTTAATTTTGTACAAGACCAAATGCAAGAAGAGTCCATTTAGTGTCTAAAAATCCAATAATGCACCAAAGTTTATCTCAATCTGACGACTGGTCAAAGAGGAATGGAAGAAAAGGGGGAAACATGAATCATTGGACCTTTAAGTTTTTGGCCTGTGCCGCCATTTAATGTGAGTGAATTGAAGCATCGCGGCTGCGACTGGGCATAGTTTTTAATTATTAGCCATGTGGCATCATCAAGATATAATCAACGCCTAGAAATCAGTGCTTCACTTGACATATTCATGTTCATGAACACAGCGGGCACTTTAAGCTGCTCATGATGATGATGATGATGAGGGGCTCTTTCGTTGTCGGCACACCTACTCAACTTGTTTGTTTACCTCGGCGGAAGTTATTGCCTGTCCAAGTTGTTTGGTTTGTCCATAACAAAAGAGCGGAACTACTCTTGAAAGATTTGCCGTCGAAGGCATGTTACTATATACTATGCAATACCTATAGAGTATCACTTATATTGTATTATTAATATGTCGCACTGGGTTCGGAGAGCCTCGAAGTCTGTTCTCTATCAGCATCGGTCGAGTAAGTCACACTCGTGCTTTACTTATTTTGTATTTATTTTTTGTTAATAATTTATGCTTGGATTTTTGTATGCCCCTTTTTCTTTGTTGCATACTGTTGCGTGCATTGTTGCAACATATAATTTATGCTGTGGCAATGCTTGTGGCATGACTGAAGCACTTGTTATACAATATATTATTGGTAATGGTTGTGGTGGTGGTGGTGGTTAAGTTGTTGCTTTATGGTTTCTTGTTTCTTGTTTTTTTTTTTTTTTTGGGAAATAAATTAAGAAAAGATTGATGTATGTTAATTGGAAGAACGAAAGGACATTGAAATGTAAAGGAATCGTCACGAAAATGAAGGATTGTTAAGGATAATGAACACATGATGAAAATGATGATGATGATGTCTTTTTGAGGAGTTAAAATATGTTGTGAATGAAAAGAAAATTCATAAAGAAACAAGAGAAAAAAAAAAATACATAAGTATATTTACCAAATAAATATAAACATATAATTACAACTGTCTGTGAGTTTGTTTGTTTGTTAACGCATAATGCAAAAACCACTTATTGGATTCAAAATCGAATTAGTGTAAAAGAAGAAGTTTTATTGTGAGTAACATATAGTGTTTATTTTATCAAAATCGACTTGCGCAATCGGTCGAAATTGGTGGATCAAATTTTGAATATAAAGCTTTGAGATATATTTTGAAATCAATCAATTAGTCTTCTGTCATTTCCGAGCAAAGTCCCATTTTGATGAAATTTTGAAGGGGAGTAGCAAAGCGATACGGAACAGTTAGTACATAATAAAATCGTAGTATTTATCTGTATGTTTGCTTGTTTGTTTGTGCGCGCATAAAGAAAAAGCCACTCATTGGATTCAAAATCAAATTACTGAAAGCTAAAAAGCTTTCTTGTGAGTAACATATAGTGTTTATTTCATCAAAATCGACATACAGAATCGATCGAAATTTGTGGATACAATTTTGCATATATGTAAAGCTTAGAGACATATTTAAAAATCAAACAAGTAGTGTTTGTCAAAAATCTATTTTTTATTTGTGAGTAATCCCGTGCTAAGCCTGACCAGTTTTAATATAAAAATTGAAATTCTATTCTTTTGGGAACCTCAAATTACAATTAGAAAGAATCAATTATTAGATCTTGCTTATCTCCTTCCCTTTTTCTTTCTTATCTAAATCTAAAAAAATGATCTCACGCTAACCATATAATTTCCGCTTTTTAGAAAAACATGAACACGCAAACAAGCAAAGTTCATAGAGAAATTTTGTGATAAGTTACGACGAATTCATGTATGTACAATAGTTTTGAGATATGCGAAATACTCGATACGCTCGGGTAATTTTTCTAAAGCAAAGCAAAAAAAATATTCTCACACCTGCTAAAGCAACCCTAAAGTCTAAGTTTTATTTTAACACACCCCACAACTAAAATTAATCTAGAGAGAGAGAGAGAGATAGAGAGAGTGACTTGCATCCGGTTGAAAGTAGTTCGAAGCCTGTTGCGCATTCGTAATAAACATTCATAGATTTCTAACTCAAAAAGCTCAAGGCCTCAAGTCACAACTGAGTGACAACTGAGAGAAGATGAAAGCATAGGAGGAGGCTAAGTTTATGGTTTCGTGTGCGATCTATTTACTTAATATGTATATTCGCATTACGAGTATATTATTGTATAAGTCATAAGTCCATCGTCTATCTACAATATAAGTAAGTATCTCTGTATTTGTATCTGTTGTATTGTGTTTTTGTGTTTAGTTTATTATACAACAAATGATAGAAGCTCATCATGCCATGCCGCGCACCAAATACGAAATAAATTACACTTGATTATCTTGTTGGTGTTGTTGTTGTTGTAGCTATTGCTATTGTACATAGTAGTCCAAAAAAAAAAAAAAAAAAAAAAAAAAGAGCAAAAAATAGATAAATGAAAACATAACATTCTACAAGTCATTTGCTGACTTAATTTCTATCTATCTACGTTGAATATTTCGTGGATGTTTTCTAATGCGAAAGCGACAATTTATTGAACAAAAAAAAAAAATAGAATAAAATGCTCTAGAAACCCATGAACGAATGAGACTCGAACATGAATCGTTTGCTCAACCAGGCGTGCAACTTTGAGTGATCATTTCGTTAGCTAGAGAAACTATCTACAATACTCGTAAATTCTTTTTTATTTTATTTTTTGTTTTTTGTTTAGTAAATTTACTAGATACTCGTACATTTGTATCTATTTGTGCACTATGGTAGCTGACCAGCGACCAACGACGATTATTATAGACTTAGGCATTTTCTGGTTGGTTCTTTAGTATGTTAGTTGATTTGAATTCTAATGCAGATTATTTGGCTTGTGAAATTTTTATAGTCGATTTTTTAGTTGATGTGATGATGATATTTTGTCTTTTTTTTTTTTTTTTTTTCATTTTCAATTTGAGATAATCATGACGACGACGACGGCAACTTACTGTTCTTGTTGTTGTTGCTGTTGTTGAAGGGTAATTTTCTTTTTGCAATTGAATGAATTTGCGTTTAAACTATTGTTGTTTATAAAAAGATTATAGTGTCGGTAGTGGATGGTTGCTGGACAATGTTTGTATATATCTAGATATTGGTTGCGCTTAGTTGGAGATGCAGACTGTAGAATTTTCACTTCCGTTCTTAAAAAATTAACAAAATTATAGACAAATAAAAAAAAAAAAAAAAGAAAACTTCCGGTTGTTATTGGTTATCTCTTATAATATTATTCGTATAAAAGAATTCTTTGTTTCCATATATAGAAAGTTGTATATAGAACTCTATAACATTTTTCCAAAGATAAAAGATAGGCAGATTTATTCAAACATATTTTTATCCAATGATAACAAATCACTTTTTCAACTTTCCCAAATGAATACTTTAGAGGACTTTCTAATAAAAATGTCAATGTCTTCCCCCTAAACAAATTTCTATAATAGGTAGAGCTCATTCCTCCTGGAATCACTCGACATTGGTCACCTTCCAGCACCATTCATTATAGCAGTACATATACAGCAATTCAGAATGATAGTTACCAACTTAGGGGTTTCCACCCCACAACCAAATTTTAGTGGGGCAAATAAGTGGTATAGGATTTTTTTAGGGACTTTTTGATTTCCAAATATAGGTCCCAGAGTGTTTGCACCCAGTTCTTTTAGCTCCTTCATCTTTTCTGCTTGTATTTTAAAAAATTATAATAAAAATTTCAAATTTGCTTATAATTGTTGTATGCCATCATCAGTAATCGTGTTGATTTAAGGGGTTTTTGATTTAAGCTTTAGGGGTAAATATTTTTGGGAGTTGGCATATATACTGATGTGGAATCAGAAGTAAGAGATCAAGAAAAATGAAAGAATTGTCTAGTTCGTCAAAGATAACTATGTAATCTTATATGGAAACCTGGACATAGTTGGTACCTTGGAAACGATGAGGTGGATGAACTCGCTAAGAAAGGAGCTGCAAACGTCTTCATTGGATTAGAGCCTTTCTGCGGGTTGCCTTGGAGTTCTACAAAAACTAAATTTTAACAACGGCTTGATGGGAAATCACACCTACATTTGTTATACACGAAACACAATTAGGCAGCAAAAATCTTCATGTCATCAAGCCATCACAATATAACTCATAAAATACTGGTTCTGACAAGGAACGATAATCGTGTAGTCACAGGTTTCTTAATAAGACATTGCAGAGTCATGAAGCAGCTACATAATATGCAGATTATTCGCGATAACCAAATCAAGCTATGTAATGCAGAGGAGGAGACAGCAGATCATTTACTTAGCCATTGTGAGGGCCTAACATGGACTAGAGTCCGCTATCTGGGCAACCATTTTTTACAATCAAATGAAGTTGCAGGGTTGTCTTTGAAGAAAGTTTTGGAATTCTTGATGAATACCAGAACTTTGGAGGAACTATAATTTTATTGGGGATGTCGCAATAGTAGTTTCCTGCCCATGTTCTAACCTAATCTAATTTAGTGTTTCTTTCTGCTTGAATCACTGGACATTGATCAACACCCATCTAAGCTGCACATGCATGCAATTTAGAATAATATTATGCTTGATAGTTGGAATCAGATGTATGAGATCAAGTATTTTACCTGTTAGTTAGTATCAAGTGTCTATTGTTGTTCTTATCTAGCTTTTAGGTCTACTTTTCCAATTTAAAAAAATTGTTACAAGTTCCATATGTACATATGACAAATACATTGAAGATCTGGAGCTTCACAGGGTAGCATACTTGTTTCAATCTAATACTCTATAAATACATTAGACATGCCAAATATAAGGAATAGCAACCTGCTATTTGCTACATATATGGAGAAACTGCGTTATTAGTTACAGCTGATGATCCTCTGGTTGCAATCAGCAACCAGTCACCCCTTGGACTTACCTATGAGGTTTCCTGAAGAATAGGCAATCAGCCACCATTCACTGTGATCGTAAATATATTTGTTCTTATCTCTTTTTGAATGAACTTCTAATAAGTATTATTATCTTATAGAACTTTAAAGCAAAGAAGAAATCATTCTTAGTATTATAATCTATTCTTTCCATTTGAAAACTTTTTCAACCTCAATATTGTTTCTCTAAAGATGAAATTAATGAAAATTCTGATTCCTTTTTTTTCTATGTTTATACTAAGTAACTTTTCAACCATAAATGTATGTCTACATATTAAGACAATGCCATCAAAAAAACAAACAAACTATGTACTTATGTATGAATGAGTCTACAAAAGAACTTTGGCTAAGGCCCATTCATGTCCTTTAGTGGCTACAATATGAGTTTTTGCGCCTAAAAAGTCAACTTTAATTTACATTTTCCATAAGTAGCCTTAGGTGCACTTACTTATGCCAACAATAACAATAACGACAGCAACAACAAGACTAACAACTACAAGAAGATGAAGAAAAACAACTATGTATAAGAACAACAACTAAAAAAACAAAGTACGAGTACCAGTAATAAGAACGCTAAGTATGTGTGCTTCAAAACTAAAAATGCTAGTGTGTTGCTGATGCAGCTGCAGCTGCATATGAGGATGAAGATGTGGATGATGATGATGATGATGATGATGAGAAAGATGTGGATGACGATGCCAAAAAGCTAAAGATTATGATGAAAATGCATGCTGCTGCTTATGTTGATGAAGAGTTACACGCGTGGCTTGTTGCAAGTATAAAAAGAAAACTGGCAGCAAAGTAGCAACCTAAGTTTATTTCAACATTATAGCAAAACAAAAAAGGCAAAGAAAAACAACAAAAATGAGAAAAATCATAAAATATTGTACTAGCGAATGAGTTTATGAGTAAAGGAGGTTGAGTTGCTAAGTTTTTGCATTTACCTGTAAATATGCAATGCTTATGTTGTGTGGAAAAGTTTCGCTTGCTTCAAATAAACGAAAAAAAAAAAAAAAAAAAAAATAAGGAGGAAAAATTATCAACACAAAAAAAAAATCATTTGTTGTATGCTTTGCTTGCCTTGCAACATGTTGTTGTAAATATATTAGAATATATGTAGTAGTAGCAACAACATCAGAAGTATGTGTGAATGTAAGTACGATGTTGTTGTATTAGTAATGAAAGAAGAAAAAACGCTCAAGACTTGTTTCCTTGTATTTTGTCATTTAAGCTGAAAATAATTGCAACTTGTAATGTTTCTTCTTGTTGTTTGTTGCTGCTGCTGCTGCTGCTGTTGTTGTTGTTGTTGTTGTTATTCATACTCGGCATCTAAAACTGTATGTATGTGTGTGTGTGTGCCTCATTCTTATGCTCCTTTGCTTACTTTTCTATTTTGCCTTAAATGAGTTTCTCTTCTGCATACCTAGTAGGAACATGCAACTCTAGCAATTTCCGTTTCCGTTGTTGTTCTATTTGCCTCAAGTAGTAGATTTTTGCAACATGCTAAACACATTCCCTCACATTCAAACACATGTATCTAAATATGTTTCAGCATTTGTGTGTGTGTGTGTATGTGTGTGTATCTTAAATTTTTCTTTCCTTTTTTGCGCCTCAATTCTTTTTCCTCTTCTTGTTAATGTTGTTTCTTTTTCTTTTTTTTTTTCTTTTTATTGTGTTTGTACTTTGCCTTTAGATTAAAAGAAACGTCAACGTTGCGTAAAAAGAAAATTCAAAACAAAAGAAAGGAAAATGTTGAGAAATATAAAATGCAAACGGACATTCTACATATTAACTTGGCTATTTTAAACTTTGCATGCTACATGTTCCCTTCATCTTCATCACACAACATGCATGTAACTACACATATGTGGATGTGTGTATGTGTGGTACCTTCTTTCTTCTTCTGTGCTCATCTTAAGTAGCACAAACGGACGATGACGACTTTGGATGTTACTCAAAGTGGCATCTCTCACTGTACTAGGAGATGAGGAAAAAAAGGAAAGAAATATTTGTGTTTGTTGGATATAAAAAAGTTGTCAGATTAATGTTGGCCATATAAGGTTTTTTTCTTTTTTTAAAGAAAAAAGGATCAGCGTGTTTTGAAATGAAAAAGTAGTAGTAGTAGTAGTAGTAGTTAGGTGGATGGGTAGGAAACTTGGCTTAATGAATAGCAAGAAAATGGTCATTGAGTTTGTTTGTTTGTTTGTATAAGTAGAAGTATGAGTGAATATTAAGCATAGTATGTTCAAAAGAGGGGAAGCTAGGGAAGATGGGGGATGTGTGTGTGTGTGTATATATTTTTAATTAAAAACTAAAGGTTTGCGTAAGGATCTGTTCTTCTTGTTGTTTTATATACGAGTATTTTTGTTGTTGTTAAGCGAAACTTAGTAAAGAAGAATAATTTTGTTTCTTTAAAAAAAGGAAAAGTATCTCAAATTTAGTGGGGTTTTTCTTAAGTTACTTCGGCTATTAAAATCTAGAAATATTTGTTTTAAAATTTGAATTCTTGATACACATCTCATATATAAAAATTAGTGTTTTAAATTGTTTGTATGTTATGGGCTGCCATACCGTTTATTCGATTGCATTAAAATTTTGTGAATGTGTATAGTTGATTCCCGGCTTGAATATAGGATAGTTTTGGTTCCGATATGTATCTTCGTTCCCGAGATCTGGGATATTCAAACAACCCCTCCAGCTCCTAAACATATACTACAAGAAATAAACTAAAATTATACTAATTTTCTGATACTCAAACTGTGAGAATATAGTGATGCTACAACAACCCGTGCGAAGCAGGATCGGATTATAAAAATTTATTAAAATATGTTAGAGGAACTTGCATCGGTCATTGATTTGCCTATGATTTTCATAGAAGATTTTTAATATTAAAAGGAGATTGATGTCATCATGCAATCCATGGTGATTAACTCTACTCAAGTGTACTATACTTTGCTCTGCTGTAATAGGATTGAAGTGTCATCTTTATAATTCTTTATCTCAACTTATGGTATTTGGTATTTACGAGTGTACTTATTTCTTCTTATATTGCTTTCAGTGATCCAAAATGTTTCCTACAATGTAACAACACTTATTTCAAAATCAATTGGAATAAACTTAAATTAGGTATAACTAGCTGTTCCGGCGTGCTTTGCTACTCACTCCCTGGCAAATCATTAAAATCGGTTTTCCACGGGAATGATAGAAATAATGATATTTATTTTATTTTCTTGTGACTCGCAATTCAGAAATGGATGTTTGACAAAGACTTTTTGCTTCATTTTAAAATATGTCTCTAAGCTTTATATAAATAAATGGAAAATCCACCATTTACGACCGATTCTATAGATTGAATTTGATGAAATCAATGCTATATGTTACTCACAATAAAGCTTGTTATCTTTCCGTAATTCAATTTTGAATTCAATGAGTGACTTTTAAGTGATGCGCGCACAAACACTTTCAGTTTAAGATTTTATTATATGAATAGAAAGAAGATAGCTAACAACTCAATTCAGATTTGTTGAAATATTTGGCTTTAAAATATAATTGTTTGGTCAAGGGAATTTAGCAAATTTTTAAAAATATAAATAGTTTTAAATCAATAAAATATGAAATATTATTCATTAAAAGAAATCTTACCAAAATTTATGCGGCTTTCTCATTGGATAACTTCTCGATATGGTGTAACCTGAAATTATACAAGAAAAGTGTTTGCAAGTGCAAAAGTGATTAGTAATTTGTTTTATAGAAAATGTTTTTAAAATTTTTTATAATTTCTGTTTTATATTATTTTATTGTTTTATACGAGTATATGTATATTTTTTATCTATTTGTAAAATTATTGTATTTTATATATAAAAAATTCTGATAAATCTCAAGAGTGTGTTGCCTTCTATCTCAAGGGGGGAACGATTAACGATGAACAAGAAACAGATGCCCTTAATTTGTTTCTTTGAAACGCCCCTTAAACTTAACTTCTACAGAAAAAAGAGATAAGAATTGTTTTTTTTTTAAGTTCACTCAGTTGTGTGTCTTTCTTTGCTTTATTTATTGATTTCTTTTTATGTCTCATTTATCAATTATTATTTTTATTAATTTTTATACGCCCCAGAATGTGTAAAATTACTTTTTTCGGGGAATATAATTTCTCATTTGTATTTTTTGAAAGCTGAAGAAGATACAAAATCAAGGACGAATAAAATATAATTGAAAATATAAATTTAAGTACAAAACTATTAATAAAAAAAGAGTAAAATTTGAATGAAATTCAATTAATAAACAATAAAAATAGAATAAAATAGAAATGAAATCTAAATAAGTGATTTTTTATGGGGATTAATTATATTCAAATGATTTGTTAAAGTAAACTACTTCAATAAATAAAATTTAAATTGATTTGGTTGATGATTAATTGATAATCTATACATAAAAATCGAAATTCTTGTCACTTCCGATGCGCACAACTTCTACACTAATGAACGAATTTTGATACGGTTTTCACTGTCATTTAGAAAATTTTCTGCAAGAAGAGGATATGTACATGCATTACATTCTAATTAATTCTTATTAAGTCTTTGTACATTGGGTATATGGTGGCTTAGAGACAATCAATCAAGCCATCTTTGTTAGTTTTTAGATTCAATAAAATTAAAAAAAATGTTTAAATCAGATATGCTGAGAAGTCGTTAAAATATACGTCAAACAGACATCGTTGGCTTCAGAGTGATGAAACCAGTAAAGAAATGCAATATATGTAGTATATATAAATTCTTGTTTATCATTTGAAAGCTTTTCTATTACTTAGTTGAATTGATGACTAATTAAGTTCTTAAGAATAATAGTTGTTTAGAAGAGCAGAGATTTATTAAGAAGATTTTTATATAAAATGACCTATTAATTATAGCAATAAGAAATTATGGTTACCTAGTCTAAATATCTAAGATATGTCAGATGTTTTCCTTAAAGATTTTTCTCTAGAAATTTTTGATTCTAATCTGATTTAGAAGAATTCTTAATTAATTGGAAATATTTAATTCATTACTAACTTAGAAAGCCACTGGCAGCTAGAGCTCTTAATACCAAGTAGTATAAGAATTTATAGTGTATTCTACTTCTTAATAATAATAATAATTTCTCTCTGCTCTCAAGTGCTGCAGTTTCCTTCTTTATAAAGGAAATAAACTTTTCTGAACTAAAATCGGTAATGAAATAAAATCATAATAATAA
The DNA here is from genome assembly GCA_035041805.1 of Amiota mariae. Lineage (NCBI taxonomy): Eukaryota > Metazoa > Arthropoda > Insecta > Diptera > Drosophilidae > Amiota > Amiota mariae. The sequence goes on from JAWNKV010000003.1 coordinate 519,284, forward strand.
TAATAATTTTTAATAAATATACTTAATATATAAGAAAGTATAGAATAGAAAAAAAAAGTTTATTAAATCAATATAAATTAAGATAATACTTGATCTTACTTGATATGGCAAAAATAAATTATAATAATTATTATTTAAAATATAAAAACATATAGAAACAAATAAAAACATTCATAATAATAATATTAATGATAACAATAATAATAATAATTATATCTACAGCTGCATTTTTTTTTTATAGATTTTTATTGTTATTTATATCAAGCAACTTTCACAACTTGTGAAACTGAACTAATTCAATACTCTCATAATCTTATAACTTGAAAGTTGCCACTAGTAAAACTAAGAATCATTTAGGCCTTTATATATAATAAAATAATATTTCCTATTATTAATTGATTTAAGTTCATTTATTGTTCATTTAATTTCATTCATTCGATTCATTTTTAGTTTGTTTCTTCATTTGCATTCTATCGCATAAGTTTTTTGGTTTAAAAAAATTATTGTTAATATTGTTTATTGTCTTTTTTTTTTAGTTTAAATATATTCAAGTTTTTGTTTGTTTGGATATTTTTTTTTTGTTTTTTTTTGTTTTTTGCACCAATACTCTTTCGATATTTTACCCTTAATTTTTTTAGTATTTCAACGCGGCATGTGAGTTACAGCAGCGTCGGCCGCAGTTGACTTCGCAGTTGGCAGTCGCAGCCCCATAAGCAATGACAACACCAAACAACAAGCAAAAGCAACAAATTGAAACATTTTGTTGTTAAATGATAAATTTTTCATGTTGTTGTTGTTATTGCTGGTGTAACTGTTGTTTTTATCATTGATATTGTTGCTGTTACTATTGTTGCTGTTGCTGTCGACGACATTTCCAGCAAATGTTGCAAGCGTCGTTGTAGTCGTCTATAAGTTGAGTGTACGAGACACAACAACATCAACGACAACGTCAATGGTGATGATGATAGCAACGACGACGATGACGACGACAACGATGATGATGTTGATGTAAATGTTGATAATGACGACGATGGTAGCGTCATATGTTCAGCGTCAGCAGCAACATGGAAACTTGTTGTCGTCGATTTTTAAAATTTTTTTATTTTGATAGTCTCTCTTCATATGTGAGGCCACCGTTGATGTTGATGTTGCTGCTGCTGACCTGCGTGTTTCATTTTCATTTCGTTTCCTTCTTTTTTATTTTAGATTTTATTCATTTTTTAAACATAAATTATTTTCAGTGTAGCACAAAAAAATCATAACAATTTAAGAGAGAAGACACTATATATTTTTTCTTTTGTTTTAATTTTAGTTAAACACTTGAACACCATTTTTTATAAATTTTTGGGCTCTGCCGCATTGTATGCAACATTTTTTCTTCACTTTCTAATTTTTCTTTGTAATAAATGCATGCCAAAAGTTATGCTACACTTTTTCTATTTCTCACTAAATTAATTTGTATAAAATATTCATTGTGGGTGGCCACTTTATTTAAGTTAAATTTTAAAAACACAATAAATGATTTATTATTTTATTGAATTCTTCTTGTTTATTGCGATTTATGTATATATTTTCTTTATTAAAGTTATTAAAGCTTTTCGTATTTCGTTTATTTTAAGTTATTTTCGTTTAAAATTTTCTTTTTTTTATGTATTTTCGTAGAGACTGGAAAGTCCTTTAGATAAAAAAAAATTATATTATTTTTAAAATTATGAGAATTAATAAAAATTGAGACAAATGAAAAATTGTTTCTTCTTTTTGAGGAAGAAATTAAATTTTAGTTCAAAATTAATATTGAAGAAATAATTAGAAAATAAACACAATAAAAATGATTAATTATGATTTTTCATCTACGAATAAAATAATGTCCAGCTATGTCAGTCGGTTTGGTTCAGTGTTAATGAAAAATATATTAAGTAATCCTCCTCACAACAATGTTTTAAGTGATTTAATGTTTCTAATAAATAATAATAAAAAAAGTAATCTTCATTACAAATATAATTACTTTTTTTTAAATCACTTAAAGGTATAAAATATTGTTGTAACAACTAAAATGTTTGTTCTTGTTGGGTTTTTGATTAGTTTTTCCCCTACAGAAATTATAAAATTAAATTCCTGTCATTCCGATACGCAAAACTTATACACCACTGAACGGATTTTGATACTGTTTTCACTGTCATTAAGAGAGTTTTCTGCGAAAGGCGGACTTGTAAAAAATATTCTAATTAATTCTTATTAAATCGTTGTACATTTCGTATAAGGTGGGTAACAAATATTTTTTAAAATCATTCAAGACGTCTGTGGTAAACATCATCTTTTGCATCAATAATTTATTGTGCTTAGATAAAATAAAAGGCAAGCAAACAATTTTTCCAAAGATGAAATACAAATAAATTACATTGAATTTTGAATTGAACTAAAACTTTTAATAAATCTTAATAAATCTAACTCCTAAAATGTTGAACATTTTTATAAAAAATGTATTTTATTGTAGTCGAATTAAGTCAATTACATAAGCAGACAAAGGATGTAATATATTAAACATTTTAATGGGCCGCATGGTATTCACGAGCGACCTGTCTAAACTAATCTAACCTATTAAACATATCTCTTTATACTTATGTTAAAATTTGAATGTTACCAACAAGAAACACTATAATAATACGTTTTGTTTTGTAAGACTGAAAAGGAAAAAGTAGCTTATAATTATGATACGTCTGCCGTTAGCTAATAATGCAATCATTTGACGGTTCATTTTACATGATGTATTAAAAATAAAAATAAAATGGTCTTTCGTTTCGTTTTCTTTGCTTTTGTCAAAATAAAAATGATACTGATTTGGGGAGTGTTAGAAGTAAAATTTTCAAAGTGTCTTATAATTTTGATAAGAACCTTATGTGATGATTCTTTATTACAAAATTTTTAAAATTAACTAAAAAAATATTATGAAATAATAAATGGGAAAAATATTAAATTAAAAGGTAAATAATTATTAATATAAGATTATATTAATCTTAGTTTATTATTATTAATAATATGGTATTATTTGTCTTTGTTTTTCATTGATTTAAATATTTAAATATTTATTATATTTTATTTATTGAAATATTATTTGTTATAAATAATTTTCTTTATAAAATTTTTCATATTTTCATTTAATTTTTTCTTTATTTTTTGCCGGCGGCATTTTGATATTTTGTTTATAGTATAAAATCATGTTAAACACAGTTTTCTTATTATGAAATATTTCTTTTTCATTATTTGTAACTATTTTCTTATCATATAACTTTGTTTTTAATAACTTTTTCTATATTCATTTATATTTTTTTTTATTAAGTTTATTTTAATGTTTTGTTTTGTTTTATTAATAAATTTTTTTCATTTATTTTTCATTTTTTATTTATTACACTTTTTGTTTTTAAAGTATTCAGTTTTTCGTTGTTTCCTATTTAAATTGATTTCTTTTAAATTATTAATTATTCTTTTGTTTTCATTTTTTATTTTTATATCACTTGATTAATTGCTGCTTAAATATTAAATATTACAAAAAACTACATTTCATTACATTTTTTTTGTATTAGTATTTCTTTCATAATTCGATGCAAGCGACCCTAGATTTTTTTCCTGTCGAAACTCGAAACTGAACCGGCTTAAAAAAGAAATATGTTTGAAAATGCGTTGGCACAAAAAATAAATCCTGTGATGCTCATTCACTGTGCGTACAACGACTGAGTAAGTAAATGACTGACTGACTGAACTAAGTACCTACAACTGCTGCTTTAACTATTACGACTACTACTACTACAACTGACCAAGGATAACGAAGGACTACTATGAGATTGTGTTGCTGCTGTTGCTGTTGTTATTAATATTGCAGATGTGCTGTTTCTTGATGATGTTATTATTATTATTCACACACACACAAACACATATATATATATGAAAATATATGCATATGCACATTTATGTTATAAATAAGACGAGAAGTGGCTTTCTCTGATTTTGATTTTGATGCTGCTGTTGATGTTTCTAGTGCTTGCATGTGATACTACATTGCGAGTCAAGCCAAGACGAACGAATGTCTCATAAGAAACAACAGACAAGTGCTTTTATATTTAAATATAGACCAACATAATATATATATATATAAATATATATATATGTATATATTAATGTACATGTGTATTACATGTGTGTAATAGACACACACAGATACCACAGATACACTCTTAATGAGTTGAAGTGTGCCTGTTTTCTCTTTTTATATCTGTGCAATGATAAGCGCATCCTCTTTTTTTGCTTTGCTTTTAGTCTCCTTCATCTTTGTGTTTGCTTATATAGTTTTATACAGCTCAACTCAAGGAAGGCATTAGTATATGTACATTCTGAGTGTCTGTGTGTGTGTGTGTATTTAGATAATTTCCACACGAAGATGTCAAAGTATTCGTTTTATCTTCGTTTACTCAAAGTTTCGTTGATTGCTGCCTTGGTTGTTTGCTTACTGTGACTTAAGTAGTATCACGGCGAATTTGCCACAATGTCAGCAAAACGCTCGCTCATTTCTCTTAGGTTCATTGTATACTTGGCGTATGAGGAATTTATTTTCTTTTTTTTTTTCAAATAAATTTTCTTTTGCTGCAGGGGCTAAATATTAGAACAGAGATTAAATAAAAATGACAGCAGCAAGTTGCTGTTATTGCGCGCGTTTTTGTGGTCTCATTTGGAATTTAAATTCTTTGAGTGATTGAATTAGTGATAATTTCTTTGCTTTTGATTGGCTTAGTTAGGTCACTAAGTACAAACAAGTATCTAGAACTAAGTAAGACATTTGTTTTTTATGTATTTTGAAAAATAAAATTTCCACTTTCAAAAATGAAGAATATTTTCTCTAGATTTTTAACTGTTTTAGAAAAATATTATTTTTTTTATAAATTTAAATTTTTATTTTTTTTAATTTATTTTATTTCTTTTTTTTTAATGAAGCACGTACCACAAGAACTCAGTAGGTTATGTTTTATTTGGTATGAAAGTATTTTAATGATTCTTTTTAGTATTTAAATTTTTATCAATTTTTTGTTATTAGCTTTTATTATTATTTTGAATTACATTTTTAGTTTTAAATATTTTTAAATAATTTTTAAAAAATTTGTATTTAATTTATTTTAAAAAATTTTTCATTTATTTTTTTTTTTTAATTTTATTTTTTGTTATTATTTCAATAATTTTTTTGTTTTTTTATAGCCATTGATATTTTATTATTTTAATTGTATAAAAAACACTAAGCTTATTTTTATAGATTATTTTATATTATTTTTATTAATGTTTTATTTAATTCATTTTTTGTTTTTTGTTTTTAACTTTGAAATTATTTTTTAATGAATTTTTAAATTATTTTTTATTATTTATTTATTTTTATATAAAATATTTTAATTTCTTTTATTTTTATTTAATTTTTTTGTAATTATTTTTTTTTTGTAATATTTTGCAAGATTTATTTTAATATATATTTAATTTCGAAGAAGTTAGTGCAAGGATACACAAACTATTACCAGCATGAGAAACGACTAAAAACGTACTGAATTTTAATATTTTGAATAACCAAAAGTAAAGCGCCCGTAACCGGATCGGACTGACTAGAAAGTCGTATGTAGTACGTTCAAGACGTTACTGTGCAGTGGCAGAATCAACATCAACTCAAAATGTTTCAAGCTTCCTATAATATGTATGCTATGCTTCCTTCTAAGTAGTCAACGTAGTCAACCGAGCGCACATAAGTATGCAACACTTTCTTCAAGCAAGCAGAGGCAGTAAGCAGCAGCAGCAGCAAAAGCATATCGAGATGAATACTTCCTTGCCAACCTTCTTCATATCATCTACATTTATCTATTATACATGAGTGTTTGCGTTTGCTTCTCCATGTGTATGAGCGTCTCTGTGTGTGTGTGTGTAATTTAAATAAAACTTTATATATAAAATATAATATATATATTATTTATATATTAGAAAAGGAGGCATCAACACAGCAACAGCAGCAGCAGATAATTTCCTTTCACACGCACACAAGTGTGCATAAGCAGCAAGAGCGAACCTGTCGCTCTGTAGTTAGTATCTGTGTGCCTTATTAGAACCCCCGCCGCTTTAAAATACATGAATGAAAAGGAACGAATCAACGTACGAAGGAGCAAAAGCTGAGAATGTTAACGTAAAGAAAATAAATAATAGGAATAATAACAAGAATACAAAAAAAAAAAAAAAACTAACTACAAAACAAAGCAAGTGAGACTACCGAGACGAACGAGCGTACTTACGTACGATCAAAATATAGCCGAACAAACTGATAGAAAATACGAATGAACAAACGAACGAACAAATAATCACTCATACAAAGATACATATATACTAAGATACAAATATGAAACCGAAATGAAACGAAGGCGAAGGCGTACCGTACCGTACGCGCGCGTAGCTTAAGATGAACTAAGAAGAAACAACAAGCAAACACACACAAACACTTACTGAACGATGAAACGAGCGAAAGACAAAATGACCGACCGACCAAGCGTCCGACAAAACGACCGACAATATTCATTGAGTTCCTTCTATAAGCAGCAATGTCAAACAGGCGAACAGCTAAGCAAGCAAAGAGGCCCACTCAAATTTGTTTAGTATTGGTATTCTGAGAGACAAGAGTTACTGAGAGTTAGAAGACTTCAGTCAGTCCTCCTCCTCATAGTTGTCGAAGCATTCGAATCTTTTCAAGCAGACGAAATTCTACAAACAAACACACACACATACACACACACACACACACACACGAAAAAGCCGAAGGCTTCGTGCAGTGCGTATGAACGATGACTTCATTCGTGTCTTCTGTGAATCGTTGATGATTTCTTCATTGAGTGCGTTACTCTCTTTTACTCGGCTGCTTAGCTTAGGTGAACACAATAATGCTGGTGCCTTTAGCTTTTTGTGTGGGAGTACTTAACTTATGTGGGAGAGTATTTGAGCGAGATTTGTATTGTAGGTGAATGTGTGTTTCATTCATTTAGATGCATGCAATTGAGACTAAGAGTAAAGCTAAAACTGAAATGAGTGTGAGGCTTAAAAGCTAAGGTTGAGACAGAGGATATTGAGATTGAAAAATAACACTGAGACTGCTGAGGATGATTTTAAGACTGAGAATGAGGTTCTAAGTCTAAAGCAGAGACAGAGATTGTGACTGAGGCGGAGACTCAAATTGACTGAATATGAAATTGAAATTGAGCATGGGGCTAAGAACTAAGAAGAATGTAAGTATTTTAAGGTTATGACAGGAGATTGCAGGATGTTGCTCAGCTTACCTGACATAAGGAGAATGCAAATCTTTTGTAAGCAGTTACTTTCTTAATGTTGTGATGTGTGTGTGTTATGTTATGTGAAAGGAAAAATAAATCGTCTCTCTTAGAATTTTTTTCTTTATATTATCTGTGTGTTTTATATGTTAAAGGATGATGATTTCTCTCTTTTATTTTGTGTTTGCAAATATTTCTTAATATTTACATATTTATTTTATATATTGTATTTATATTTTTTTGTCTATTCTCAAATTAATCTAAGCTTACCCGTTCACATATAAAGTTGTATCAAAAATTGTTTGTTCTTCGTTTAAAAATTTCGTAAATTTGTTTTATTTTTTTAATTTTTTATTAAATTAAAAATAATAACAAAAAATAATACAATATAAAAAAGTCAGTGTGTGTGTGTGTGTGTGTGTGTTTCTCATAGCCATAAATTTTTGTATTTTGTATTATATAAATTTAATTTTGTTGTCCTTTGTTTTTGTACTTTTAGTTTGTTTTGTTTTGATTTCAATGCAAAAATGATTGGTTGACGACTATCTGATAGACTGATTGAGTTCGTGAGTTAGTGAGTGAGTCAGTGAGTTGAGTTGAGTTGAGTGTGAGTGTTTAACTTAAGAAATTAACAATTAAAAAAAAAAACAAAATTAATTTCGATTAAAACAACAAATTTTTATTTTATTAATTTTTTTTTCTAAATTTTGATTTGAGAATTTTTTGTTTTTTCCAGCGAAACACTTGTGAATGTGTGTGTTGAAGAGAGAGAGTCCGGCAAAATTATTTGAATTTGTCAAGATTTTCTTTCGAGTTTTTTACTTTTTTGAGTTCAGAAAGTTTTCTTTTTCAATTTTGATTCGATTTCGATTTTTTTGGACTTCAGACTTAATTTGATTGATTCAAGTTTTAGTGAAGAAAGAGAGAGTACTTTTTGTTTTTTTTTTGCTTTTTGACTTTTTGATTTTTGGATGATAATTTTTATTATTTCATTTTTTGATTGATTTTTGTGTGATTTTTGTTTGTTTGATTTTTTTTTTGTTTGTTCAGTGCACGCAAAAATTAATATTTAAAGGAAAATAAAACGTAATTGAAAAATCCGAAAATAAAAATTTGTTTGTACGATGACGTTGATGTGAAGCTTTGTACTAAAAATGCGAAAAATTATTTCGCGGCAAATAGGCAGACTGCCCGCGTATATTTTTATTGTATATTTGTATGCACACATACAAATAGAATACATATACAACTACACTCACACTTAGATAGACATATGCAAGTATGTCTGTGTATAAAATACAACATGCAACATACAACAAAAACAGAGCAAAAAAACAACAAAAAATTCACAAAAGTAAAGCAAAAAAATACAAAGCAAAATAAAAACAAGGAGTCAAGTTGGGCTGCAAAAAAGATTTTTTTCAATTTTGCATGTTCATGTTCAGCCGCTGCACAGTGAAATGTGAACGCGAAAAAAAGCGCGCAATTTGTTGGGTGGCAGCAGCAGCAGCAGCAGCAACAGCGACGTCATCATCATCGATGCTATCGATGCAAAGAGTTTTTTGTATTTTTTTTTTAAATTTTTTTTTTTTGCAAATACAATACATTTAATTTGGTGGGAATGAGGATCGTTGCTGCTGCTGCTAACTGCGCTGTTTGTGCTCCCACAGGCAATACAGGGAACACAAAACATTTACAACAAAGCAAGGATAAACCAAAATACACACACACACACACATATGTACAATAGAAAAGCAGCAGCATTTGGATTTTGCTCCCCTGCAAAACATTGGCTAAAACATTTACTCCTTTTTCGTGTTCTCTCTCAAACATCAGTAGCATTAGTGCGCATTTTCAAATACTCATACACACTCACACAACCATACATACATACATATATAGATATCTATACAAACAGATACTCTCAATATTACAACTCCTCTATGTATAAGTTTTGAAGAAGAGCGCCACGCATTTTTAGGGTATCGTTAAGGACCAATGGTTTGGGTGTTTTTGGAGCCCCATTATTTTATCCTTTCACATGCCCATTTAGTGCGTATAGCAAGTGACTGACTGACTGATTGTGTGTGTGAGTGTATGTGTGGGAATTATTATTTCCAAACGTGTGCTATTGGTGTTGGAGCTAAAATATGGTAGACTAGAGCAACCCCCAAAGCTATGCAACATTATTTTCTCATGGATTTTTCTTAAATTTGACTTGACTTTCTTGAGAAGTGATTTGAGTTTTGTGGGGAGGTAAATAAATGGTTTTATCTAAAGTTAAGGAGAAATTACATGAGTTGAATGTTGTTAGATTGGTGCGATTCGCCGTCGGTTTGTTATTATGTTTTCCTAAGTGTGACATCATTCAGCACTGGAGAAATTTTAACTAAGCATTTGTATGTCTTGATTTTTTATATATGTACATATGTAATTTATATCAAGAGGAGTTTCTATGTTTTTAAAGAGATAAGTCAGTGTTTTATATATGAGAGTTTTTGGCTTTTTTTTTTGTATCACAGAGAATTATTGCCTGACTTTTGTTCCGAATCCTTTTGCTTTTTTTTGTATTTGTACCACGTGCGCTGACTTGTTAAATGCTTTTGTAATGGGGTTCATATTTCTTTTATGTATTTTTTTTATTTTAATGCAAACAAGTTGTTTTGGTTATAAACAGCAGTCAGTGGAGGCTTTTATGTTAATACAGACTTTTTGTTATTTAAGAATAAATAAAATAAATAATATAAAAAAATAATTAAAAATAAATTCAAATAAATACAGACTTAGAAATACCAAAAAAAAAAAAAAAAATTATAGATAAAATTTTATAAAAAAAAAAAATGATATAAATAAACATTGGGTTGTCAAAAAAGTCTTTGATATTTTTTTAGATGAATGTTTTATACGAAAAATTTTAAAAGTAATCTGTTCCACCATTAGTAACTCAAAATTATCATTAATATCAAAACAAAATTAATAGAAAAATAATACGGAGAAATAAAAAAAATAAAATTAATTAAATAGAATATAATATAATTTATTAGATTTTTTTCGTAAATTTAATTTTATTATTAACGTTTAGCACATTTATTTATTAGAATACGAAAAATAATTAATTTATTAGAATAAGAAAATTAATAAATTTATTAGAATATTAATTATACATGAATATATAATAAATTAACAATTAAATACTAATTAAAGTATATTTTTAAATCAATTGGAAAATAAATATTCTTATTAATTAAATACCATTTTAGCTACTATCAGTCAGATCCATAGGATGGATTAATTAAATATAAAATTAATTTATTGTGATTTTAGAAGTTTGAGTTAACCATATTCATAAGTTAAGCTTTATCAACCATATAACCCGAACACAATAATTATAAATGAAATTAAAATAAAATATGTATAATTTAATAATAAAAATAAAAATCCTGCAACAAAAAAAAAAAAAAAATAATATTAAGCAGAGATTTTAAAATAAATAAAATATCAATGAATCAAATAATTCAATAGATCAAAAGTATTTATTGATAAATGTAGTTCGTCTGTATTTGTATCTAAAATGCACAAGTATTTTTGAATATACCGACGGTGTTATGAGAAGTAAAGGAATATAAAGACAAAAAAAAAAGGACTTCTCTATTGATTTACACAGAGAGAGTTAAGGCAAAATGAATTAAAATGTTGTATTTTTGAAACAATTAATATAAACAATTATATACGGCAAGGAGATTAAAGCGAGGTCCAGTAAGTTATAATTGATATTGCTTCCCAAGCTTTTAAGAGTAAAGACATATTTTTCACTTGGTCTACCTAAAGTAATATTTACAATGGTTAAATTTCTATTCACTCCAATGAATCGAGTTCTGAGTCTTTTACTTTACAAACATGTAAAGTAGAATCTTATCAGATGATCAATTTTCTTTTAACTAACGTTGTCAAGTTCTTTGAAAAAAAATCAATCGAATATCTCCTGATATTTTAAGATATTAAGTGTGTTAAGAATATTTTTCCATTTTTTCGATATTAGAAGAAAGTTCAATTAATACGACAAGGAGATTAAGGCGAGGTTTAGTAATTTGTAAATGATAAATCATAGTCCTTATAAAGAGTAAAGATACACATAGCTTTTCTAGTTGGTTTACTTAAAATTATACTAATTTAAAAAAAATAAATTTGAATCATAAAAATATCTTAATAAAAATCAATCAAAAGTCTCGTCATATTTTAAATTTTTAAGGGTGTTATATTCTTATTCTTTTTTTTCCTATTGTGAAATAGAAGAGAGTTGAATTACTAAGAATAGGAGATTAAGGCGAGAGTCAGTAGTTGTAAGTCATATTTCCATCAATTTTCTAATGAGTAAAGATAGATTTTTTCTTCGATCACTTATTATGTCTATTGATTGCTAAAATTTCTAATTCTAAGTCTTTATAAACTGTCAAAGAAGATTCTTATCTGATAATCTTTTCCTCCAATTTTCTTCTAACAAACTTTGTCAAGATCTTAATAATATCTTAACTCTCATACAATAAAAATCAATCAAAAGGCTCCTCATATTTTTTAAAATACTAAATCTGTTAAGATATATTTTTATAATAATAAATATTTTATATTTATGCATATGTATGTATAATATAAATCATATTAACACCTACAGGACAATTTACAGATGTTATTTATCCATAATTTTTATGAGTTTTTTGCTCGTGTCGTTGGCAATTAAATTATTATCGTTATTATATTGATGATATATGATGATTTGTTGTTGTGGTTGTTGTTGTACGAATGCAGATATTTTATTGATTATTATTTGAAATAAATTATTATGAATTGAAATTAAATTCAATTTAGACATGTTAGTCGTCGCCGTCGTAAGCAACAAAAATTTAACTTTAATGTAAATAAGACAAAAATATTATTATTTTATTATTTTTAAAAAATATATATTTTTATATATAAGTAGCATAGACACATATACACAGGGCAAATATGAAATATACTTCAATAATGTTAGAAGTAATACACGTATACACAAGCAAATCACTTTCGGTAGTAGTTTTTTGAATATTTTAGTTGAATAATGAACTCATTGTAGAATAATTTGATGAACATTTTTGCTTTTATTAATATTATATTTTTTTTTTGTCAGTAATTTTCGTTAAAATTAATTTATTTTTATAAATTGCTTTAGATTTTGAATTTTTTTATATGTTTATTTTGTTGTTTAATGGAGTTTTTGAATTTTTTTCTTTATATATTTTAATGTTAATTTTTTGTATTGAATTTAGTTTTATTTATTTTCAAATTTTGTTGTTAAATTTTATTTTATTGTTTGAACATTTTTTTTGATATTTTTTTTGGAATTTTATTATAATTTTTGTGGTGATTCTGTGAAATGTTTTTATTCTTTAATGTTTTTTTAAAATTTTTATTATTTTCTTTTCATTATATTTTTATTATTTTTATTGTTAAATTATTATTTCTTTATTAATTTCATTTGTTTATTTTATTATTTTCATTTCTTGATGTTTTAAAATTTAGTTTTATCATTTTACCTTTATTATTTTTGTTCATTTTGCAAATAATATTAAGTATACGCAAATTGTTAAATCATTTTTATTTTATTTGATTTTATTTTTATTTGATTTTATTTTTATTTGATTTTATTTTATTTTATTTTATTTTAACTTAAAGAAAGTAGTAGTAGTAATTCTAACGACGGCGACGACGACGACGACAACAACGATGATGATGTTAATAAGGATAACAATTTAAATCGAAATAAATTGCGTTGTTTAATGTTTTTGTTGTTATGTTTCAAAAATGAAGAAAATGTTGTCGCAAACAACTATATTATTGATATATAAAATGTTTATATATATAAATACATATACATATATTTATATATGATTTATTTGTTGGAAAATCGCATTACAATATTTTTGTTTGATTTCAATTTGAAATTATTTTTGCCAAAATGATTTGAGAGAGAATTGCTCAATACTCAAACTCATCATCATCATCATTCATTTATGTATTTTTGCTTTTATATATATAGAAAATATTTTTTTTATTTAATTTGAAATTAATATTTCTTTGATTGTATTAGAATTGCATTGTTGTTATTTCACTTTGTTGTTGATTTTATTGTTGTAATTGTAATTGTAATTTATTCAAAGTTCGCGTCGCAGCAGATATCTATATATAATAATATATATAAATATATATTTATTATATATAAGCAGAGAGCATAAATTGGTATTCCCGTTCTGTTTTTGTTTTTGTTTCAATTAAATTTCCTTTTTATTTTTTATTTTTGATTTATATTTAAACACGATTTTCCCATTTTTGGCATTTAGTTGACTTTGAGAGCTCGACGACACTTGAACAACACACCACTTTCTAGTCATATATTTATATATCTATATATCTATATATATGATGATGATGAATATTAGATATATATATATAAATATATATATATATATATATCTTTATATATATATATATAATAATATAGTAAATGTGTGTGCCTGCTGCTTCTTTTATTATATGTAGGTAGGTAGTATAGTATAGTATATATATTTAATATATGTGTTTACTATATATATTTTTATATATATTTTAGAAATAAGTAAAGTCCAAAACAAACTTCCGAATGACCGACCAACCGACCGACCGAGCTAGCGAGCGAGCGACTATTGCAGCTTCTCAAACGTTTTTGGTTTTTGGTTTTAGGTTCTAGGTTTGTGTGTAGTTCAATATTTTCGGTTAATGACGCGCGTTTTGACGGCGTTGGCGAGATTTCTTTCTTTCTGTCTTTCTTCTTCCTTTTTAGTTTGTATTGTTTTTGTTGGCTGGTTAATTGTTAGTTAGTTGGTTGCTTTGATTAGTTTGTGAGTTTGATGTACTAGTAGTGTATTGTTATGTTGTGTTTTGGGTTTTGTCGTTCGTTTCCTACCGAGAGAGAGTTATAAAAAAGCAATGTTGTACTCAAAAGACGTCCAAAAGCCGTATGCCAACAACTGAATGGACGATAGATGCGTTCGGCGTTTTCCATCATCAACATTCGAAGCCAACGAAAAATATACACTTCATCTACATATCAGTGTGTGTGTGTTTGTATGTGTGTGTGTGTGTGTGTGTGTGTGTGTGTGTGTGTGTGTGTGTAGTACACATAGCTACACATATAACAAGAAGAAGAATAACAACAACAACAACAACAACAACAATAAGAACAGCAAGAACATAAATGATGGCGGCGGCAATGATGATGACGATGGCAATGGCGAGATGTGGACACTCAACGCGTTTGCTGCACCAAAAAAGCGGAAAAAAATTCTCATACACACAACAACAAGAACAACAACAACAGAAACAGCCACAGCCACACAAGCAACAACAATAAGAAATGGAAGAGTAACAACAACAACAACAACAACAACTGCAAAAACAACGGCAAGAAGATTTCAACTTGGCGCATTTGGTATTGCAACTACTACTACTCTACTCTACTTTACTCTACTCTACACCTCTATACTATTTCTCTCTATACATATACATATAAAGCAATTTGTTCTTGTCCCTGTGTATACGACACATATGCATATATGTATCTGTGTGTGTGTTTGGGTTTTTTCTCATCGGGAATCGCGCGCGCGAAAAAGGAACCCCTACTGCACATCAATACTTTGTTGTCGCTGTGTTGTTATATACAAAACGCAGAGGATAAACCTACTAGTATTGTATATACAGACATCGACGACTGAAACTGATTCAGTCAGTTAGTATGATTGTATTGCCGATGATAATGATGATGATTATGATGATGATGAAGACGATGGTGCGATGAGTAGATAGAGTATTCTATATGCGTGCGTGCAGCTATTGCAACGACAATCACATAGACTGGATTCCCATTTTTTGTTTCTATGCGTCTACAAAGAATCAAAAGGTGGAAGAGAGTCGACATCGAATATTGACCATGACCACCCTAAAAGTGTATAAGAAGTATAGTCAGTTCAGTAACAAGCCAGGAACATAGAGATGCTGACAAGGCAGGATAGGGAGGGAAAGAGGGTGGGAAAGGGGGACCATGGTCCATGAGATGACTTAGTGAATAACGCATGGATATTTTGTTATTGTCGTAAATAAAAGTTTGTTTCCCTTCCCCTTGCACATCATCATCATAATCTACATCATCTACATCTTCATCAAGCTGCATATCCTTATTCCCTTCCTTATATTTAGTTCAAAGTTTAGCTCGGACTTGACCATCTCTCCTGCTATTGTACCTTCATAAAACAAATAAAATAAAACCTATGAACGAATCTACGAACGAATGAACGAACATTGGAACGATTAATCTGAAATCGAACCAAATCAAGTAAATGCACCAATAACCAAACTCACTCACATTCAAAACCTGAAAGCAAACCTAACCAAACCAAACCAAATCGAACCAAGCAAAGCCTTATTTTGACTAAAGAAAAGTAGTCAATGAGGATGCATCCTCATCATCATCATCGTCATCATCGTTGTTGACACATGTGTGTAGTATGAGCGCAACAGGAGCATATCCTTACATATGTTAGCCATACCAATGCACCCCATTATGTGTGTGTTTGTGTGTGTGTGGAGACAATAAACATGACCAGCAACGCAACTCCTTATTGCAGTCACTTGCTATACGTGCTGAGCGCATCTCCTACTGTTGACTGCTACTGTTATTCAAGTTGATAGCCAAAAGACCAGTTCAGTTCAGTTCAGTTCAGTTCAGCTCAGTTCAGTTACTATTACTCGTATTCTGAATGCCATGCATGATGATGGTGATGCTGGGCGAACATCTCCAATGAGAGTAAATAAAATGCATTGCATACTCTTGGGCGACGACGACGACGACGAGGACGAGGACGAGGACGACGACGATTCATTGCATTGAAACATGTGTGGAAGGAAAGCATGTAAGGAAGGCTCACACAGTTAACGCACATTAAACGCACAGGGGGCAGGCAAATTCTAAAAATAAGCCGAAAAGGGACAACAAAAAAAGAAAGAAAAGAATGAAAGAATATGAGAGAACAACAACAACAACAACATCAACAACAAGAGTAGAAGTAACATGTTGTTACTATATACAATAATAAAAAGAGAGTAGGATGACGAAGTGCATTGCCTTGCGATAGGCAACAAAAATTGCATTGCCTACGCACATGGCTCGGTTCTCTTAGTTCCATGCAATTTTACTCTCTCTCTCTCTCTCTCTATTACTTATACATAGACAAACAATTTCTTACATAGATGTATATTTGATTCGGTTCTCTTGTATCATCGTGCAATCGTCCTTTCTTCTCTCCCATTCCATTCAATTCCCTTCACTTCCCTCTCTTTCCATCATCTCCATCATCATCATCCATCCACTTTTACTGCACTTTTTTGCTTATCTAAAACTGTGGCAAGTTGGCCAACGTCCAGCTGTCGCCTACCTTCCTTAGTTTCTCTGCTACTTTCGTTTCTTATTTACTTCAAAATTGCATGCACTCATACAAATGCAATGCAACAAGGATCCCCTACCGAAGTTCCTATGTCTTTTCTAGTTGTTGTGTATGTGTAACTTAACGTCGTCAGCATTGACGTTAGCGTCGTCGGTTTCTGGTTTCTCCTGTCGGGGAAATTTGTGCATCAATGCGCATGTCCTTGTTTACATTATGTGTCGGATTTGGTCTCATGCATTTTCATGCATCTCTGTATGTATGGGTGAAGTATAGAAAAAATAATCCAACAGCAACAACAACAATTACTAGGACTAAACGTCGTCTATCAATGCAACGGATATTTTTGTGTTGCTGATGCTGATGCTGCTACTGCTATTGCAGTTTATACTTCATT
This sequence comes from Amiota mariae, assembly GCA_035041805.1. Lineage (NCBI taxonomy): Eukaryota > Metazoa > Arthropoda > Insecta > Diptera > Drosophilidae > Amiota > Amiota mariae. The sequence continues at coordinate 536,515 of JAWNKV010000003.1, forward strand.
ATTATGTTATATTGATGGTAGTAATGAAGTGTTATCACCATTATTATGTTCATTATAGATCATTATTATCTTTGGCATATAATTTATGTTTTTTTTACTGCGATGCAAGATCTTATAAAGATTATTGAATGATTTTTCTAATGTATAAAACAACAGAAATCACTTTAGTTAAATATGATATTCCCTAATAAATCATGTATATCGATCCTTTTTCTAAGAAGTTTTGGAAAAATATTATCTAACTTCCACAATTAACATACTCGTAAAATTTTGCTTTAATTCTCTTACGTGATACGTTAGTCATTGTACGAGTAATCTTAAATTTATAAATAAGTTTTATTGAAGATTCAATTTTCTAAGAATCACGAGTTTGTAAGAAATCCTTGATAAAAATAGATTAAAAAGTGAATATTTGATTAATAATTATAATCATAGTAATCATCTTATAGTGGACAAATAAAGAGATTTTTGGGTACAAAATCCCAACAGAGATTTGGTATTCATATTTAATTTTCTTTTTACGAGATGTGGAAACTGCTTTCCAATAGTATGATGATCTATATGATGATGATCTATAAACAAGTAGCGATATGGCATTCAAATATGGGGGACTGCTGTTCCTTATATCATTAAAACAAGTAACGCAAATTAAAACCCTATGATGCATATTTGGCGCACTGTGGTGATGCCAACGGTGGTGATCGAAGTAATAAATTTCTTCAGCAGCCAAAACAACGAAAGAATGCTGAATCTCCCAAATCCCCCGGCAAGGTGTTTGTCTAACTCACAACACAAGTCGGCTGAAAACACTTCATCCCAATGATCTCCTTTGATGTCATGATTATCTAAACTGATATAAATATTCTGACGTTATAACATAAAAATAAAAAAAAAAAAATCTTTTTAAAAATTCAGTTTTGTTTTTTTATACATAGTTTTATTCTTGAAGAACTCTAGATTTTTCAATTAACTGTAGCCTCAAGCTCACTCGCAATTGAATGCAATAGTATTGCCTTTCTGTATTTTGAATGAATGAAAGAGATTAATTCTTTTTGAATAGTTTTATTTCAGTCAAGATGTTCAGTCGTCGGACAAATCTTGCAAGCTAAATTAGGACCACATCTTGACATCTGATTGAGCTGAAATTATGCAAACACCTTTTGTTCTGATGACAATGCAATATGCACCATTTTTTTTTTTTTTTTTTGGAAAATCCATTAGTCGGAATTGGTGGATCCTATAATGATATAAGCGTCTGACTGTAGATAACAGAATTTCGACTCGCCACAAGATTTTATTTTAGTCTCAGCAATGTTCTAGATTGATAAGGAGAGTGGTGTTCTGATTATTGCCTAATTATTTTTTTATCTTTTATTACAATGGCTGCTTCAATATTATGTTTCTTTACAAAAATAAAATCATTTAACTTAAAAATGTTTTTATTTAATAGAATATTTTTTAGAAGTTTTCTGTTCTCTAAAATTTCAATATAGAAATCTGATCTTAGGAATATAAGATAGAATATTTTTTATAAAATGGAAGATACATTCACTTTTTTTTTTTTGATTCATTCAGATTGATACAGAAATGTATGGAAAAATTGGTAAATGAACCGAAATCGGAATTGTAAATTTTTTTGTTTTTTTGGTTTTGTTAATTTTAATATATATTTTTTTTCTTATATGGGAAGCAGTTGCAGTGTCTCATAATTGCAAGTCGTATGTCCGAGTAACAGTTTTATTTGGCATGGATTCAATCTTTAAAGACGAAGTACTTGATTCTCAATTAAAAGAAAAATGCAGAAATAAATAATCAAATCAAGAAAAAGGTTTAAGAAGAAAACGAAATGGAGATTATTTTTAAGAAAAATGAGCCAGAAAAAAAATTAAAGCTCTCTAAAGAAATTGGCTTCTTCACTTCACTGTGATTTGAGATCTAGAAGTAAGTAAGTAAGTAAGTTTGTAAATCAATACTTTGTTATTGAGCATCAAGAGGAGTTTCTTGATTTTAATAGAGCACTTAGAGTGGATTCTTCTTACATGATGTGAACAGAATTGTATGGATTCGTGTTTACAAACGATTTGAAAGTCTAAGCACCAGCGATGTCGTTCATGAACATACTTAGCCCATGCCAATCTTTTATCTAGGTGCATACCTTAGTAGCAGTGATGGTTTCTTTGCGGAAGTTTAATGCCATTGGATAGTATGGCGGGAGAGATGTTATATCTGAGCGCAAATACAACTTTAGCAGATTCTTGATGGTTGATTAATATGTTTCAGCACTCAGATCATAAAAAAAGAATTGTTCTCATGCTATGCGCTGCTATATTGTTAATATGATTTCATTGAAATTTTGTGAATATGTATGATTGATTCCTTGCTCGTACATAGGATAATTTTGGTTCCGATATGTGTCACCGTTCCCGAGATCTGCAATATTCTTACAATCTCTAAGATTATACATAGAATTAACTAAAATACTCGTACAACTTTAATTTTCTAATACTAAAACTGTGTCGTTTTTTGAAACTCAAAGTGTAAGAGAGAGAATATATATAGTAAGTAGAGTGGGTTGGGTGACTTAATATGAATGCAAATTTGTTCTATATATTTTACCGACGGTATTCAGTGCAATAGCTCTAAAATCTAATAGGGCATTATTCATGATCTATAATCAAATGAATCAATTGCTTGTGGCATGATTTAGTTGCTTCTATTATATTCTTACAAAAATACATATATTTATTTTTATGACAAATTATTGTTGTAGAAATTATTAACAATAAACTTAAAATAGGAATTAAAAATAAAATCAGCCAAGTGTGAGTCGGACTCGCACACGGAGGGTTCCGTACCATCGTACAAGATTTTTTGCTTCAAATATTAAATTATGTGGATATTTAACAGCCTAAAATTATACTACAATTACAGCTTAAAAGTATGCTACAAAAACAAAAAAAAAAAAAAGTTAAACAAAAGGTTAAATTAAAGAACAATGCTTCTAAAAAAGTGTATTTTTAGTATTTGTTGTTCTACACCCAAGTGAATTACACACTCTGTGAAAATTTCAATTCTCTACCTATTACGGTTCATGAGATAGAGTAGGAGACGGACGGACGGGCGGACATACGGACATTGTAAGCTTAGTAATAGGGTTCCGTTAGCTCCCTATGGGTACGGAACCCTAAAAAATTGAGATTATAATGTTTAAAATTAAACTTAAAACTAAATTTATTTAAATTAATTTAATATCAATCTCTGACTCTGTGGGGATTCAGAGACATATAAGCTCCAATATAGTAAGCTGCGGATAGATGCACCAAATCAGGGAGAGATCCAGTACATTTAGCGTGCATTGTGAGGAATCCCGTAGGCAGCGAATGACGATGGTATTAATCGACGAGGGCGATATTTCAGGCGAGAGGACGTGATAGAACTTATTGTAAGACGTGCATAAAACTCGGATCGCATAGGGCATGGCTGTCCAACCTTTTTGGTTCCCTGGGCCACATCAAGAAGAAGAAGAAGAATCAGGGCTGAGTTGGACAGAAGGTGGAAAAGAAAAATTGTTTGACGACAAAGAAAAAATTGTTTCTGTTTCTCCTTTGTAGTCACTTTGTGCGCGTCTGCGATGCATTCAAGCTTCACTTGGAACGCGGGCCTGCACGCATAGTTAGTAATGCATTTATTCAAGGGTAAAGGGACGAAATTTCTGGTAGGACGTCTAGGTTTGTATCCCTAGAACAACTTATTTCGTAGTATACAAGAGTCAATTTCCCTGACTCTGAGTTTATCAAGAAAGTTAATTCTTAGAGCTATGCACCTACGATGCAACAAATATAGAAGACTGATAAGAAGGAGCCTATCAGAGTTGAATAGAAATCGGGAATTAGGATTTCAGTTTAACCCATGAAGGCCAAATAGGGGAATATTATATATAGAAAACTTAAGATTTATTTAATTTATACTAAGTAGTAGAAAAATATAAAGAAAATTGTTTTACTTACCCTTAAATAAAAATACATATAAAATATCACATCACAATAAATATTGATATACTTTTGCATTTTTTAATTTTGTTTATAAATTTTTTCTTAATTTTTTTTAGAGTTTTTTTTTTAAATTTTTTTTAAAGAGTTTTTTTTTTTTAATTTTTGTCACTAAAAATTTGTTTTCCATAAATTTTATATTTTTGTGTTCCTAATAATATAAAATATAACATTTTTTTTGTTTTTGTTTTGCTTTCTCAAATTTGTAAATTTTTTTATTTTTTATAATTAATTTTTGTTCTTTTTAATTGCCATAAATTTCTAAAATTTTGCTCATTTATAAAGACTTTTTGTTGTCAAATTTCTCAGGTAATTTCGTAGTTTTTTTTGTAATTTTGTTTTGTTAATTTGTTTGTCTAAATTGTCTTTCGAATTTCTTTTTCCATTGTGAAATTCTCGGTTTTCCGAAATGCGAAATGAAAGTTTTTTTTGTATAAATAATTTTTTTTAATTACCAAAATTGAAGAATCGATCAAATGATGAACTAAACGTTGAACGTCTGAATTTTGTATTTTGAATATTTTTGTTTGTTCTTAGAACAACAAGAAAGTGAGTAGTGCATTTACCGGAAGTGAGCCGAAATGTATGCAATATAAAATTGAAGAAGATGAAAATTCAGACGTTTTTAATTTTGTTTAATATTGAGAACTGTTTGGGTTGTTACTTGTTGTTATTGAAGTTATTGAGCTGCAAATTGTTGTTCTTATTGTTGTTGCTTTTGTTTGTTTGTATTTGGTTGAGATTGGATTTTTGTAATTCAATTATTTATTGAACAAAAATGCATATTTTTATTATTTTTTGTTTGTTGTATTATTTTTTTAATTATTTTATTTTTGTTGTTGTATATCAGAGTCTATTTATTTTGTTGTTGGTTGGTTGTTTGATTGATTGGTTTGTGATCGAAATAAAATTAATAAATTCTATTTTATTTAAGCATTTTCTTTAAACGCTTCACATTTTGTGTTGCCTTGTAATCATCAATTCAAGATGGCGACTTCATGACTTGGATGGAGGAGTTCTCAGCACCATCTTTGTTGTTGATGTTATTGTTATCATCATCATTGCCATGTCTTTGAGCTGAGGTCAACTGAGGTGAAGGCGGCAATGTCAAAGGCAGAGTTGCTGCTGCTGCTGCTGTGGTTGTTTTGAAGTTGCTGAAGTAGGCAAGCATTCTGAAGATTTGTTTTGGAAGTAGTAAGTAGTGTTGAAAAGGAAATACAGAAGAAATTGAGTCAGAATATTGTTGCTGAAGTTAAGTGTTGAGAAGAGTTCGAAGAATATGGTTTTCACTAATCTAATTATGTTCAAAGTCTTGAATACACTTGACTACATTGTTTGTGGGGCAACACTTGGCACAGTTTAAGGAAGAAAATACACTTTACACTTGGAAACTTAGAAGAAGTTTGATTAAGTAAGTTAAGTTTTTTGATTTTAATTATTTTTTATAAATATTATTTTTTAATTTTTTTTATTGAATTTTTTATATTAAATTTTTTTTTATTATTAAAATTTATATTTTTGATTACATTTATTTTTTATTGTGATAGGAAAGTATTTGATATATTTTTTTTTTTTGGTTTTTATTATGTTTAAGCTTAAAAATTAAGAATGTTTTTCTTAGAAGTTTTTTGAGGATTTATCGTGACTTTTGTTTATAAGAAGACTCTGCCTGACTGCCTGCCTGCCTGCCGTACTAAGTCAGAAAAAACGCCGCAACTGTTTCGCGTTTAGCAGTTTTCTGTTGCAATGTTGTACAAAAATTGTTGTTGACGATGATGATGACGACGACGCGATGTGACGCTGCTATAAATGCTTTTGTTACGCTGACGTTATTGCCGCTGCTGCCTGCATTCAAACGACACAACAAACCGACCAACCGACCGACCATCATCATCATCTTCAACATTATCCTAGTGGCGGCGGCGATGGCAATGTTAAAGGATGATGATGGGAATGCCGCTGCTGCTGCTGTTGATGATGATGAGTGTGATTTTGTTTTTGCTCTAATGAAGTTTCAGAACTTTATGATGATCATCATCATTATCATCATAATGAAAGTGGACTCGCTATTTCAGTTGTGGAACAAAAAAAAAAAAATAAATGGAAATCAGCAGCGAAAAACGCGCAGAATTGTCGTGTTGAGTTTTGGCTGATAAAATGGCGAAGGATACAACACTCACTCACTCACATACATAGATACAAAGAAACACACACACATGTACATTTGAATGGCACTCTGAGTGAGTAAAAGCAACAACAACACCCGGAGAATAAACTAGGAAGGAATTGAAGAAGGAACAACATTGCATAAATGGCACGTATCGCGCGCTCACTCGCGAAATATCAAAACAAAACGCGGCAACCATGTTGACGACGAGGACGAGGAATTTTATGTACACAAACACACACACATACACACACACATATATGTATATCAACACACAATACACATTTATTCATATACATACTCAGACATATATACACAGACATATGCGGGCATCAAATCGCCAACAAAACACATTCATTGGACTTTTTTCTCTTTGGCTTTGCTTGATGGGGTGCTGAGGTGGGAACAGACAACAAAAAATGTGGCAAAGCGAAACGCATTTCTGTTGCAGTTGTTGTTGTTTTTTTATCCTTTGCTGCTGCTGCGCCTAAAATTTTGCTGCCTACACACAACACACAGTTGCAACCAAAAATATGCAAAACCAAATGCATGTGTCGAGTGGAGTTAAGTTGAGTTGAGTTGAGTTGAGTGAGAATTGCGCCACATCGCACCTCCATTTGCCATCAATGCGTTTTGATCGACAGGATTTGGTGCCTACAAGAGTAGAAGAGTAGCAGTATGGAAAATATGTGAGAATGCATGAATTCAAAAAGGTTTTTTCATTACATATTCACACAGATAACAAATCGAATGGCAATGCAATAGCAGATTGAGAAGTAGACACAAATGCACGAATATTTAATTTTTTCAGCAGCTCAGCAGGGAAACCTGCTAAGACCCGTATGACGCTTACACTATGTGTAAAAATCCCGACTGATCGTCAATTCTTCTTCGGTGTCGGTTTCACACTAATAACGATCACAGTTACTGAGTAAGCTGCGCTCTTTCCTTCTCAACAATCAAAAATGAGAGAGAGAGAGAGTGATAGAGCTCTGCTGTTCAGACCGCTAGTGTAATAGCTGACTTAAAGGTACGATTTTCAGTTATAAGATCATATCATCATCATCATCAAAGCTTTTTCTATCTTTTCATTCTATCAAGGCTTCTTTTCTTCTTTTCCGTCAATATTGTTCTCTTTCTTTCATGATATACAATATTAAGTTTTTACCTCAGATATTCCCCTTTCATTATAAGTGCTTCCATTTAGATCAACAATCTGTTGTCTTTAAAAAATCGTATTATCTTCTTCAGTTATGATTTTTCATTTCACACTCATCATATTCTGCTTTTTGACTTATGACTCTACACAGAAAGAATTCTTTTCCTACTCGGAGATTGTCATCTTATCCTAACCTCGCCTTGAACTGAAGAAGGTTCCGATGGTAGCTGAGCTACCTGTATGATCTCCCAGGTTTATGTTGAAGTTGAGCATTGTAACTCAGAACAATCTGCAATAAAACTTTTGCCAAAGAGGATCTTTTTTAACCTTTCTTCTTTTACTATTAGTACTTAAATTTTCCATTTTCTTTATTAGTTCCTTAATCATTTTCTTTTAAACATTCTTCTAATAATCCTCAAATTTCTTTTCTTGACTCTTCTCTTCTCTTTCCTTCCATTCTCTATCTAACGACTCCTTCTTTTGAATGTCTTCTTCATTTTCATTCTTCCATCATTTATTTTGTTTTGTTTTCCTTTTTTGATTTTAAGTTTTTGTTTTTCTATTTTGTTCTCCCTATTCCTCTGTAATACTTTTCAATACACATACACAAATACTAGTATATTCATTAATACTATTGCTTTGCTCTGTTCCCTATTAGATGCGTCTCTCACGAATTACAAAAAAAAAAAAAAAAACAAAAAAAAACAAATGCATTCTGCCTCTGTTTGTAGTATGCAATCCTTTTTTTTTTGCACGATATTTGCTCTCGCCATTTTCGTGTTTTTGCTATTTATTTTATCCTTTTCCTGTTATTTTTTCTGCGTTTTATGTGCATTTGCCACATGCAACAGCGCTTGTGGCATTGGTTTGGTGTTTGTAGTAGCATCGAATTGCGTATGTGGATTTATGCAATTTTAGGCCCATATTTGCTTTTTTCTTTCTTCTACATACTCGTATTCTCAATGCATAAAGTTGGAGTTTGAAGCTGAGCTGAACTGAACTGAATCTAAATACATAGGGTTGTCGAGTTGCATAAATTGTAAAAGATAATCATAAAATAAGCAATGCAAAATGACAGAGACTAGTTAGAATAGATGAGACATCCAAAGAGGAGTCCATATAATTTAGAATAGGAACTTAAGGATTAACCTCAAAGACTAAAAGTGATTCTAGAAGGCTCATTCTACTTGTCATTTATTGCATTCCCCAATCTAATGACAAGATGAGCATTCTGCCAATGGCAGCGAACAACAACATGAGTTCACACTACAGTGCTTTTCAGTTTGTCATTCATAGATGTCTATCATGTAGACCAATACTTATTTCTTGAACGACAGAGTGAATGGCACCTGTTCACACTATGCCAATCAGCTTTTTACACATAATGAGAACACTTTATCATTAGATTTAAATAAATATAAAACAAGAAGGCTCCTTTCCATTTGGCAAGTTTGCTAGTACATTCATCCAAAGTTATCATGTTGAGTAGTAACTAGCAGACTACCGAAAAATGTGCATAACTGTCCTACTTTGTTCGCTACTCACTGTCTATTAGTGCTCTCACAGACACACACATTCTCTCTTATTTTCAAAGTGAGTCAGCATTGAGGCAGCTGCGAGTATCAGTTGTCTAGCTAACAGCATGACTACTGAATGAGTGAAGAGCTTTGTGTGTCATCCTTCGTCACCAACTCGTCCGTATATAAAATTTGTTGCTTACAAAATAGGTATCGGTAAATTTAAACCAAACTACAACTTGCCATTCATGTCATTCGCCAAATGATGTCAAAATGGGTATTTTGTTAATGGAAGCCAAAAACATCAGTCGTTTAGACCACAATCCCATTTATTTTGCCACTCATAGATGACAATCATGTCGTTTGCTGTCAATCACTTGGATGGATATCATTCGCTTAGATCGCAGTCAAATTCACAGATATCAATCATGTCATTTCCTGCCAATTATTTGAATGACAATGTGAATGGCAACTGTTCACACTATGCCAATCAGTTTCTTTTCTCCCATAATAATGATAATCTGTCGTTTGGCTTAAATGTAACTTAAGAATGTAAACAGTAGAATAAGATTTATACAGAAATGGGAATGACGAGTCTCAGTTTTCTTATCTATAGATAAACATCAAGAATCTGAGAAAAGTTCAATAAATTGATATCGATTTGAAAGAAGGTTTGTTGAACTAGTTAAACTATTGTTTGAAGAAGATTCCCAAGAAAAACTTCAATAAAGAAAGAAGGGAAAATAGGGAAATAGAACTTTTTCAAATAGGCATGTGACTTAACTACTTTTTGGAATCAGTTTTATAGCAATATAAATCAATGAAATGATCTGACAACTCTACACCTGCATTTCAAACCATTCCAACTGCAATTCAACTTTGGACAAGGAAGGACAAGGCAGATTCAAAAAAAATATATATAGCGACCGGCAAAATCGGGTGTTTTGTTTTCATATTGCCAAACTACCAAAACCTCCTTTGGACAATACTAATACCAAAGATCCTAGTTATGTGCATACGTGTACTCGTATATGGTATGTGAGTTCAATACATAAACAACAACTCATATATTAGTATGGAGAAAAATACATACATACAAATATGTACAACTACATACTACATAGGCATAGGATCCAACGATAATGTTCTCTGAAAATAAATGCATTATGTTTCAATGTTGGATATGCAGCTGCAAGAGACAGCGATGTATCTGCATTCGATATACATACTCGTATGTATGTACACCAATCTAGTTCGAACGACCGGTAGGTCTACTCCTCACTCTCTTTCGCTTTTACCTTCTGTCTAGTATAGATCCTAACTAAGGATGTTGAGTCAGTCCAATGCAATGGCAATGGTAATGGTATGGTATTGTTTCCATTTATGGTAGTGTTGCCTGTGTTGTTGTTATTGTTGGTCAGCTTTTGGTCTTGGTTTGATGTTAGGCCATACCATGTTAGGTTGAACAGATCCTAGTGGGATGCTTTAGTTCTGGAATGGATGGTATGAACTTAGGCTACGCTTATGTGAACTACCCACGCATGCATGCATGCATGCATATAACACGCATACATTCAATAAAATCTAAAGTTAAAGTATGGGATAAATGAAAAGGTTGTTTGGGTGCAAGGTAAGGTAAGGACGACTGAAGCCCGGTGAATGTTATAGAGACATTTATAACTTTATCGATGGCATTGGTTATTGACTTTGCCGGGCGTTATTTGGGTTTTTCGTACTGTGATAGTATGTGTTGGATTGAGTGTGTGTGTGTGTGTGTGTGTGTGTGTGTGTGTGTGTGTGTGTGTGTGTGTATCTTTGTGAGTATGAAAGAATGTGTTCGGCATGAGTGATTGCATTGCCTGCGTTTGGATATTCAAAGATTGCCAGATATCGTTTGGATTAATAAGTTACCACAAACACATAAACATACAAACAATAGAATTCACTCACTCACACATACATATATACAAGTATATCCAGATACATACATACATACATTCGTATGTACGCAATTGTAATCGCGTATGCCAAAGGTCTAACATATAATTTTAGTGCTTTATGTATTACTTGATACTTAATGAAATGAAAGGGAATGTATCTTTTACATTTATTTTTTCTTCTATTTGGTTTTCAATTTTTTTTTAATTAATAAATGCTTTTTCGTTGTACAATATGAAATTGAAAGGATTTTCAATAGGTTTTAATGTTCATGATGATTTGAGACCCATAAAAGAAATGATTTTAATTACTCGGAAAAGTATTGGTATTTATAATCACAGATTGAACGTTTTTACAAAGAAATAAAGTAGTATGTAGCAGTAAATAATAAAATTGATCTTAACTTTGAAATTAATATTACTTATTGGATTTTAAAAGCATCACATGGATAAATGGATTGATTGATAGATACACATACAGACAGAAACACAGATATGACTTTATAGATATGTTAATGTATGAAAAAAAAAATACAATTCACACTATTGCTAAAAGGTTGCACCACTTTAGCTTCATGTTTATGTATGTCGTCGGTGACACCATTAAGTATATCAGTGTGACGAGAAGAATCAATGTTACCATTTCTATCCATCCATCTATCTGTATCTTTGCTTAATATGCTTCTAGATTGATTATAAATTATTAAGCTGAAATATAATTTTATCTTATATATAAAAATTAGTGTTTTAAATTGTTCGTACATATGTTATGCGCTGCCATTCTATTCATCTGATTGCTTTGAAATTCTGTGAATGTGTATTGTTGGTTCCTGACTTGAACATAGGATAGTTTTGGTCCCGATATGTGTCCTCGTTCCCAAGATCTGAAATAATTAAATGACCCCAATCCATAAAAGTATACTACAAAAGTTATTTAAAATAGCATTTTGATTTCCTGTATTAAAATTTAGTTTCTTTGTTGATTCTCAAAGTTTAACAGAGAGCATATAGTGATGCTAAGAAGGGAAACTACCTTGTTTCGCTAGTATACACTATATATTCTTATACGCAGAGATCTGAAAGTCGAGTTGTCTCAATGTGAACTCCTATCACAAAGACTTAATATCAATTAGTCAATTGCTCAAGGAATGATGAGCGTCAATCTACACTATTAGCAGGTATTTGAAATCATATTTCCTTCTTGCCCTGGAGTTGGGGCCTATTTTACACCTCTTCCGTTTTATGGGTTACATCACCTGAATGTATATCCAGTTGGTACTCTACTAGCATCTGAGCAACAAACACAGCCAATACGATACTCCCATAAAAGGATGGACTGGACAGGAAGGAAACAAATTTCGTGGGCTCCTGATCATTCTTGATACCAGCAAACGCCTCTAATAGATTTCGTACCCAAAGTAATTTCAAAATATTTGAAAACAATCGGTTCCTCATAATTTAACGCTCAGGACCATAATGAGGGTTCATTAATTTACAGATGGATACACCATGTTCATACATATATACTTGAACTCCTCTATAACAAAGTCTTTGGGAGCAGATAAACACTTCATTACAGAGAGGTATTCGTGATTGGGGAGTTCGTTATAGAGAAGTTCGACTGCACATACATGTATGTTCTCGTAGCTCTTACGCCAAAACTGGCAGTAATTAATGATCGAAGATCAGGCGATCATAAGTGTCACAGTCCCAAAGACTTTAATGAATGGACAGCAGATTAAAGCCACACCCGAACCAAACTCCAGAAAATTCCTCTGGCCAGGCTGCTTACCAAAAGTTACTACCAATAGAGCTCCACCAGGTACATACTTATGTATGTATGTCAACATTCAATATTTTTTTGATTTCAAAAAGAAGTATTTCTCATAAAAAGGTATTTCTTAATTATGTTGTTTTTTTTCCATACCAACAATTAAAATCATTTCTTTATATAATCAAATTATGTGATTTGTGTACATATTCCATAACTGGGCTGATCGGATCAATATTCGATACAACTATCATATAAACCATTAAGTTTGTATGAGTTTTTTTTATGGAAAATGATTGCCATGTTAAGGCATTCAAGAAAAACTTTATGAATCGATTTGAAATAACAATTATTTAATACACTTAAAATTTTTTAAAAATAATACACTTTACATACATGCCCTCTTTTTAAAACAAATCCACAACTAAAAACTATGTAAAGAAGAGTTATTCATTTTTTCTTACAATAATCAGGCAAAAACGTCGAATGACCACAAACAAATAACAACAATTCTTAATAAAGTTACATTGTATATAAATGAAATAATTTGGTCAGGTGCTTGCTTCAGCCAATTTCAGTATGAGCGAGAGGGCAACACAAAATATGAATTACAATAACATTAAAAGCCACGACACAACAACAAGAGCAACAGCATAAAGATAATGCCAACAAGTTAGCATCCCCTCCCTTATGATGCTATGACTCACTTACCTGTTTACGTTTTAATGCAGCCGATCATAGCTTTGCACTCTCAGCATTCTCTCTCTCAACATACTAAACTCACTCAAAACATGGTGAGTGTAAACAAAACTAAAATTGCACTACTACTGTGAGCATCGAAGCTTGCAAAACTCACTCATTCTCTCAATCACTCAAGAAAAAGTAACGGTACCGACCATAAGGAAAACGAAAACGACGCTTGCAAAGATAGAAATTATTGCACATTTCACTAATTTTAATAAATTTTAAAAGCTTAAAAGCATGTAAACACTTTTTCAATAATAATATTAATTATAAACATAATACTAAACTAATAAAATACCGACAAATTCAACTCACACACGACTAACCGAAGCGACGCGACGCGACGCGACGCGACAAGATCAACTTGACACTATGAAAATCCGAACCAATCTAATCAAACTGAAGTTACTTCCTGTGCTTGTTGAAGTCATTGGAAGAATTGATGCTTAAAGAAAAGCAAAGAGCGAAGATTTATTGTAAGAGAAGAAAGTTAGAATATTAAGAAAGAGAAATGGAATAATAAGTGAATTTGTATATGTAAAGTATGTGCATTTATATTCAGTTATAGATAAATAGACTTGCTTATGCTGGTATGTATGGATAATGACGATGGAATACTAAAATAAAAAGCATTTAATAAAAAAAGGACAAATCACTAATGAAAAATTTAGATGTGGTGGTGGAGAACAAATTTTTGCTCTCAAATGCATGCAGCACAAATTATGAAACCTAATGCAAGTAATTAGTTTAATAATAGAAATTGAATAAAATAAAGATTTAAACTACATACTTGAATTAAAAAGCCAATGATGGATACAAATAAATTTTGTAGTTCCGTACTGAAAATCATAGAATGTTATATGTACATAAATTGTTCATATAAGAGGCTAACAAAATTTTAGATTTAATTTTATTAATTTTCATCCATTATTAACTTTTTATTATGTTGTTATCATTTTTGTGTCATATTTATAACGCACATAAAGTATATATGAAAATGATAAGGGAAGTTGATTGGGCATAATCGAGTCTTCTTTAGACGGACAGTCGGACTAAATCAACTCGCCGATCAAGAATCTAGAATACATATGTACATATATTTTATGGGGGTCTCCGATATCTCCTTCTGTGTGTTACAAACTTATAATACTATTCACTGCATGAAGAGTATAAATATGAGGTTGCTATTATCTCCAGTATGAAAATACTTCAATTCTTGGTGATCGTTTTAGCTTCATTGCCATTTTCTTTCAATTGGTTTCAACATTTTCTTTCTTCAATGAGTACATTATTCTTTAATATTACAAGCATTTTTATTTTAAAACAAATATGAAGATTCTTTCCTTTGCTCCATTCTATTATATTATTTCATATGCTATTCTATTGTCTTTTCTTTCTATTACTAAATTGATATGCATATTTTCTTATTATTCTTTTTCTTAATATTCTAACCTCTTCTCTTAAAATCATTCTACGCTCTTTTTTTTCTTTAAGCATCAATTCTTCTAATGACTGCAATAACCGCAGGAAGAGACGCCAGTTTGATCAGATTGGTTCAGATTTTCATAGTGTCGAGTTGATCTTGTCGCGTCGCGTCGCGTCGCATCGATTCGGTTAGTCGTGTGTGAGTTGAATTTGTCGGTATTTTATTAGTTTAATATTGTATTTATAATCAATATTATTATTAAAAAAGTGTTTGTGTGTTTTCAACTGGAAAAATGACAACAAACTTTATTAAAATTAGTGAAATGTTCAATAATTTTGATTTTTGCAAGTGTCGTTTTCGTTTTGCATATGTTTGGTATCGTTTCATTTTTTTTGTGTGTGTGAGTGAGTGATTGAGTGAATAAATGAGTGAGAGAATGAGTGAGCTTTGCAATTTCTTGCTCGCACAGCTCACTCACTCTTATTTTGAGTGAGTTTAATTTGTTAAGAGTGCAAAGCGGTGATCACCAGCATTAAAACATAAACAGGTGAGTGATTCATCACATCTTAAGGGTGGGAATACTTAATTTTTGGTATCATTTTTATGTTGTTGCTCTTGTTGTTGTTATTGTGTTGTTCGGTTTTGATGTTTTAATGACATCTTCGGTTGTTCAGTTGTAAGCAAAGCACTAAAAAATTGTTGTTGTTTCTCATCTGCGTTGTTAATTGTTACAATATAAAGTAATATGCTTCGAAAGTGGAAATTTCGAAAAAATTTCTATAAATTACTTCTCATATTTTATGAAGTATAGAGGTGAAGTGGTCATGGTCATGAAGGTGATGATCTAAAGACTACAAAAGAAGTAGATAATTGGTTTGTATGGATTATCTATTTATTTGGTCTCTGTTATGTCCAAAATTGTAAAAATTATAAATCAATTATATACTAACCTCGTCCTGCTGAACATATTTACATTAAAAACATCAAGCCACATCGATTAAATTTAGTCAGTTGGGGCACTGAACTCTCTTTCTGTTGAACTCTCTAAGTTCATTTCTAGTCCAGATTCTCATATAAATTGACCTCTATTAGACCAATAATTTGATAAATTTTCCGAGAGATCTTAATGTTTTTTTTTTTTTATTTTTAACATAAAGACACCATGAATTTATTGTATTTAATTTATTTATATTTTATTTCTAAACTCATAACCTAGACAGACTTTTCTGGCTATTCATCATTAAAAATGCATTAGTATCAGGTTGAGCTGCAATTAATTTAAAAGCAAATTTGATCGAAATTTAATGAACGGAAACCTTTGCGGTAAAAACCATCAATCAAAGTGGCAAATACTTGCACACATATGTATACCGATATACAATATAAGAAGAGGAAGAGTTGTAGATACTACAATATTTTAGTAAGAACTCAAACCAGAAGCTTAGCAACGTTTTAAGTTGTAGGTACTCGTACTATGTTTTACCATTGTCACAAATGCCAATGAGGCTGCTTTTGATGTAGTATTATGTAGTTTTTGTTGATTGATAATGATGATGATGATGTTGTTGCCTCAAAGTGTTTTTGTTTTGATGATTATGTTGTTGATGCATTTGCATATTCCCTAAAGTGTTGAATGTATGTTGGTGCAAAGTTGCCAAGCGCCTAAAAGTATGGTGTGCTGCTGTTGCTGTTGTTGATGTTGATCCCGGTTGGTATTGCAGTTGAAACATACAGAACAAAAGTTTCAAATACATAAACACACATACGCACACACATACAAATATCCATATATATATAGGATTCAAATAGATATACCATATAGATAGATAGATAGACGTGGATGGACGTGGCTATGTCAGTGAATAGACAATGTACGCGAAATTTCGCGAAAACATAAAAACTGTGAGGGACTGCAACGCGTAAAATTGCTCGAAAATCTAAACAAGAAGAGCAGGGAGCAACACCAACAACCACAATCAATGGTGCAATAATATAGAATGGGAGCGCTATGAGTGAAAACGACAGCTGCAACAACACTTCAAACCAAAATTAAACTAAAAACCAGTGGTTGGTAGGACTAGGGACAGTAACAAAATGTCAATTTGCCATTTTACCGAATCTGCTGCACCAATGCAGTTGCTGCAATATTTTTAGACAAATGCAATCGTGTCCTATCCGGCGTTCTCATGGATAATTTTGTAGCCTTCTCTCAATGCAGTTGTAAACCTTCATTCTAAAACCATAACTGTTTCCTTTTTATAGATATACTCGTAAATTATTTTAAATATACTCGTATATACACATACGTGTAATGTGTCTCTTGGTTGAGTTTGGAGTGCAAAGATGCGGCAAGTGGTTAACCACATGAGTTGAGAGTTTGTATTTTTTGGTCATATAAAGTTGATCTATCGTTAAATGACTTGGGGATTGATGGGGAGAAATAATAGTATATTATAAATATGTGTGCATAGTATTAGAAACATCAGATTACAGTTAATTTTATATAATTTTGTGGATGTATAGATATTTTCTAATTAAGTTGGAATATTCTGTTATGGTGATTTAAATTTTTTCTTTGCAAGAAATACACGTACAATAACATTAGGTCATGTTCCAGTTATTTTTTTTTTTTCTAACATTTAAGGATTCTATGTGAAACTGAGATTTTTATTTGATTTTCCAAAGTAATGGAGGAGCCTATTACGTCATCACAGAGTCTGAGAATTTTATGACTATGATTATCAAACATTTTTTAACGGTAAATTAAAATCAAAATATCATTCTGAAATCGAAATCAAGAATGCTTACAGAACTTACAGATTGGAACCAGGAGGTTTGTTTATGGTGGATGACATATATAATTTGAGAATGTTACGTTTACACAGGCAGCTCGCAACAAAAGCGCGAGTTCACTAAGAAGCCTTACGACTCATTCTGATGCATGATTATTGAAAAAAGGGACGGGGATAGGAGAAGGGATTAAGTTAATTTAAAAGTGTAGGATAAGGTCTCCCTTAGCCTTTGAAACCAACCCGAAGTATCCACGAACAGAGCCAAGTCTTCCAGTGGCAACTTTGCCAAACTGCAATGGTAGAGTAAGATCTCCCTCAGACTCTAAAACCAATACAAAGAACCCACGAACACAGATAGATCGTCCAGTGACAGCTTTGCTAAACTGTAAGTGAAGGGTAAGGTCTCGCTTAGCCTCTTAAACCAACCCAAATAATCCACGAACACAGTCAGATCCTCCAGTAGCAACTTTGCCAAACTGCCCAAATTAGTAAAAAAAAGGTTTCCCGAGATTCCATGTTCGTCTTCCAACAAGACCAGGTGGTAGGAGGTGTTGAATACTATCTGATTATTCCTTATCTTCACAGCAGCAACAGAAATCTTTATGTGGAACATGCATCCTTTGGGCCATCAACCCCTTTGCGCAGTGCTCCGTCCTGATCCAAATCCTTTTCTTGTTAAAATGGTAATTTGAAAAACATGCTTCTTTCATGATAAGTTTTAAAGCAAATCCTTTTATGTCAATTTGTATTTTCCCTAATGAATTCGATAATCTATACATAAATATTACAAAATATGCATATGCCTGTCTGTCTGAACGCGATAATCTCAAAAAATACTTAATGGATTTTCATGCGATTTTCACCAATGGACGAAGTGATTCATGAGGAAGGTTTAGAAAAAAAGAAAAAACTCAAAGGAACAGTCGAAGAAGCTTAGAAAAACAAAAAAGGGGAGGTGGGCAAGTCAGATGCATATAAAGCTTAGTAACATATTTTAAAATCAATCAAGTTGTCTTTGCCAAACATCTCATTAGTACAACCAATCAATATCCATTAATTTTTTGGGAAAGAGAAGCAGGACAAAGTCTGCCTGGGTATCTAGTTTTAAATACACAATATTAGAATTGATTCCTATTTTATTTTTCTAGACATTCAGAATGTGTGAATGATTGAGAGACTGATGGCAGATTTTTCAAGAAGATTTCGATGAAAATGATTTTGAATAAATATTTTTCTGAATGAGTCTGATGATAATTTGTACCCAAAAAAGATTCGCCAGTTATTTTATTTTCTTTTCCATTTGAATTAATGTAATTTTAATTGTCCAACCGTTGATATTACTATGATGCCTTTGAATCACAATGAGACTAAAATTTTCATCATAAAATTATAACAATTTTCATTCCATTCAGTTATCGTTTTATCTTTTAATTATACTCGTATAAAAGACTACTACAACTACCATTTATATAACCCTGAACTTTTAATTAAAATTTATTTTAAATACATTTAATTTTGTTGTTATATTTATATACAGTTATATATATATTTCTTTTTCATATACAAGTAACACTTAATACATATAAGGAGGCATGTAGAATTGTATTGAGATAAAGTAAAAGAAGGTGAGGGAGTGAGGGGAGTGAGTGAGTGAAGACTGAGTATCCTATGTATCAAAGGCAATTCTGGCTATAACAAAAAAACCTAAGCCCGCATTTGACGATGCACAAATGCAGTTGGCTGCATACGCAGAATTTCAAAACCAAAAACAAAAAAAAAAAGGTCCTGCATTTTGTTGCACCAAAGGATATGATGATGAGATGAGTCCCACCAAGCAATTGCCCGTCGTTGTCGTCGTCGTCGTCGTCGTCATACTAGAAAACCAAGTGGCAGCCAAGTTTGAGTATGTACGAGCGAGTAATTTTCTATATATAACATTACATATCTATATACAATATACTCGTACAATATATGATGTGTGTGTATATAAGTATATTTTGTTGAATACAAATGCGTGTGTGTTTGAGTTGCATTAAAAATGCGCGCTTGCGTTTGAAAAACAACGCAAAAAATACAAAAATGCTCCGCCTACCAAAGTATGTCTGTCCAATCTTCCATCCATCCGTCGAACTGTCTGTCTGACTGTCCTGCCTGCTATGACTGTCCATGATGCGTGTTGAGTGAGTGAAAAACTGCAATTGCAATGGTTGATGCTACATGCCTCCTGCATCATGTTGAAGCTTCTACTCCTACTGCATATGTTAGTAGGCATTTTGGTTCGGGTTCCGGAGGTGCTCACGTGTTTAACTCATAGGCCCCTTCCGCCCTCGTCGAATGTCCGCTGCTAATGGGAAAATGCACTTTTTCGTGATGTCGCGACACAATGTGAACATTTTTTCGCGCATATCGCGACTGAGAATGAGATTGAAATAGAGTTTGAGTCCGAGTTTGAGTTAAAGCCTGAGATGATATGGTAATGGTAAAGGGGACTGATGATGTTCGTTTTGTTGTAGCTTTAGCATTGTTGCAACTACTTTGTCAATTCGTTGGGCATTGAATATCATTTGTCGTCGTTGTTGAAGTCCTCAATTGTTGTTCTTGTTGTTGTTGTTGTTGTTATTTTATCTTTGTCTATGAAACATTTTGTTTGTGGAGTCGTCGCCAAAGCCAACCAACTTCGTTTCCGCTTTTTATACTCGATCGAACAATAACAAAGTCATATTAATTTTTATGCCTTGCATGCTACCATGAGAGAAGCTTCCTCTTCCGCCGTGCTAAGACCTTTTTGTTATTTGAAAATTTATACTGCATTGCCAGGAGCAGCAACATCAGAATACATTGGCCGTTTGTTTGCTGGACTTGCAAGTTGCAACATATTTACCTAAAAAAAAAAAAACAAAAATAACATAAAAAATGGTTAAAAAACTAATAGAAGGTATCAGGTTGCTTAATAGTTTATTAAGCATAGATGCACCATGTGTAGCAATACAGTTGCATGTTGCTTATGCATTTTTTAATTGCATTTAATGCATTTTATAAATATTAATTGCAAATTTTTATCGTAGCCATGTGGTTATGTGCAATTCAAAGGTCTTAGTTTATGGTATAACTAGATACCCGGGCAAACGTTGTCCTCAATCTCCTTCCTAAAAAATTAATGGATGCTGATTGGCTGACATGATAAGATATTTGTCAAATGCGACTTGATTGATTTTAATGCTTACACACCTCACTCTTTTCGATTTTATAATATGTTTTGACTGTTCGTTTGGGTTTTTTAGAATTTAGTCTACATCTTTCTACACCTTCCTCATGAATCACTCATTGCATTGATGAAAACAGTATGAAAATCCGTTCAATAGTTTTTGAGTTCTTCGCGTTTAGACAGACAGATGTGGCAGGGGAATTTATTTTATATTATACGATAGAAGATAAAATCAACATGCTTCTAGTACATTTTTTTTAATGCTACCATTAAATATTTTAATATTTAAATTCGATTTTTTTAAAGTTTTTAAAATAGAATTTCATTAGTGAATATTATGGAAGCTTAAATGATTACACCATGTGCCTTCTGAACTTTAGTGCTTACAAAATTGGCTACGATTCTCCCAAACCCTGGGGGACCAGCAAATACGGGCTCTGCTAGGGTCGGTGAGTTAATCTATACTGCTTTATGGGGCTCCGATCTGGGCTGGGGCACTTGCAACCAAGGTTTAGGAATAAAGAGTGCTCACAGGGTTGCTAACGTAAGGATTTGCAGAGCCTATTGGATAATTGATGGATGCTGTGGTGAGTATACTTGAAGGCAGATTTCTAATAGATCTGGAAGCTCTGGCTGTTGAGGATAAAAACTTCGGGCATGCTGTGGATCCATACTATGGTCTATGCTTAGATATCGTGGAAGAGTTGTAGCCCCTTGCCCATTGAGTGCCCTTGATTTCAAGCAGAGTGACTTAGAATGCCTGTGTGCCTTGGATCTGCCTGCAGCTCATAAGAGATTGTAAGGTGTATGATACTTTCAACTGAGGACTGGGCATTCTTTTCTGCAGAAATTACTAACATTAGAATGTATGAGGGAATAAGACTACTACTATTCTTTCTTACGAAGGAATACTTTGGTGATACTGTAGCTAATAAAGGGGATTTGAGGCGATATAGAGTTTTTTTAGTGGGTAGGCTAATCAAATCCCGTGTAACTTGTGGCATAGGAAAGTTTACTACCTCCTTGACAATTAAGTAGATAATTGAATCAGAGAAGTTGATACAATCATAGATTGTTTAAATATAAAGACAAAAGTTTTAAATTTAGTTTGTTTAAACTCAAAATTTCGAACATCTTCTTGTACTTAATTTGAAAAAAAACAAACAAGGAAACTTAACAAGATATCAAGGAAGACAAGATAACAGTCCACACCTACTATGTATGTAAAACCTATCAAGTCAAGTTCTTTAACTCAATTTCAATTAAATATTGCTGCCAACACATGACACAACAAGGAGCAACAATAGCAAAAGGTTGTTGTTAATAATTACACGCTCAATGATAAAAGTCAAATGACGCAAAAGGACAAAACCAGGATAAAAACAACAACAACAATAGCAACAGCAACACGAACACCAACAAGAACAACAGTAACATGACCTTATGTAAATATGTAAGTTAGTATCAAGTAAGAAGAACCAAGTCAAGTTAGTCAGTCAGTCAGTCAGTCAGTTAGTCAATTCAAGTTGAGGAGTAAAATAGCAAAAACTAGTAAAAGAAAAATAGAAAATACAAAACATAACAAAAAATGCAAATAACGTGTGTAATGACAGTAAACTAACAAATGAACGAACGAAATAACGAACGGAGGAAAGTACAATATAAAGCTAGGGACATGCACATACTAGTACTGTTTCGTAAGGTGTGTCCTTTGTGGCATTTTGAAATATCTCAGGAGACGATGACAATAGTGTGGACAATCAACAAACAAGAAAGAAGAAGTAGAAATAGAAATAGTAGAAGAAGAATGAGAAGAAGTAACACACAAGTTGAAGATGTGTGTAAAAAAAAAAAAAACACAAAAAAGAAATGTGGTGTAATTAAAGTAGAGCAGCTTAAAGGGCATTAAAAAGGACATAAAAGACAAAGAGATGAACAACAAGTCATTTGCTTGCGTTGTTGACCATTTTAGTTGTTGTCATTATTATTTTAGTGACGCCAAGTCACATTGGCGTCGTCTTCTACCATATACAATACAGGTATGTCTGTACTTTTGTATGTATGGACAATAAATGATAAGGACAATGAAATCCTTGTGGCATAAAACTTAAAATATTTACTTAGAATACTGACTATTTGCATGTTTGCCGACATACATACATATGTGTAAATTGCGGGTGTGAAGGCATTCACCTTGTTTATAAGCCAAGGTGTGGTCTTTGTTTTCTTCGTTGAATCCTTTGGGTAAGGACCCCTTTACGTTTGCCTTTTCATTTTCTGTGTGTTAATTTGGTCACCAAGTGTTGTCAACAACACATAAAATGAACAAAATTCAATTAAAAGAATGTAAAGCTTTCTCTTTCTTATTATATTCTTCTATGAATATGTGCGCTTTTCTGAAAGTGTGTGTGTGTGTTTGTGTGTGTGTGTGTTCTATGTTTAACCAGAAATATGTCTCTTAAGTCATCATCAGGTTGAACACACCTTGTCGGTATCACAACAATCGTCAAGAATAACTTAATGGCTTACTTAGTCTAAAGTCCAATTATCATTTTTGAGGTCAAGAAATTGCGTCATCCTTATTAACATGCACAAAAATTATTAAGACACGCACACGTATTCATACAAATTATATACTACACATGCATAGTAAGTACGTTTTTTTTTATTTAAATAAATTTTGTTTATGCATAATTATGAATTAGAATGAATTATATTATCTTTTTTTTTTTGTTTTTGTAAAATAACCCCAAGTCTATTATTTATGGATATTCATGACCGAAGCGACATGCATAACATTAAGATAATTTTCTTCAAGATTCTTGATGATTGAAATGTTTTTGATATATCAACATATGGTTAGAGTTACTAGTCACAATCTTTGTTATGTTAAAACTTATTTTGTGTTGCTTCGTAAATTAAAATTATTTTAAAAAATACTAAAAAAAAACCATTTGACTATGGGAAAGCAAAAATCAAGTGACATTCAAAAAATCATATTAAATTACAAGAAAAAGGGAAATCTTTGCTTGAAATTGAAAAAATTGTAGGTCGGTGTGACAACACGATAAAAAAATAAATAAAATGTGACAAATATGCCACACATCGTCGGGTTGAAGATTTCCCGAGAACTGGATGTTTAGAGCGGCTTACGAATACTCAAGTTAAAGCGATAGTAAGAGCCTCAAGTGCAGTCAAATTGTCAAAAAATACTACCCAGACATCAACTCCAACTTCTTGGGTACATTCTCTTCAGTGATGACAGCAAAGTTGAAATATTTGGTCTGAAGAGGACACTAATAATATGGCGTTAAACCAATGAACATCAGTTTGGAGAACTGACTTCTGAAAATATGCCACAGTACACATATATGGTACATCCTTCGCTATATCCAAAGATCACGATTTTATTGTCGAGTTTTTTTTTGAAATTTTTAAACTAGTGGAACGAATCAGATGTACAAAGAACTGAAATGACTGAGAACAGTGAAAACTGAATGGATCGTGTAAAAATCAAAACTATCCTATGTTCAAGCCGGAAACCAACCACATACTTTCACAAAATTTCAATGCAATCAGATGAACGGTATGGCAGCATATGAGATACAAACAATTTAAAACACAAATTTTGATATGTCAGATTTTGTTGATGACTCACAATGTAAAAAGAAATGTTTGATAATAATTGATTTAAAAATATGTCTTCCAACTTTATATGCCTAATTTGATACATCAATTCCAGTAATTCGATCTGCACCAAACTTCATAGGAACATTCTCCAGACTATGCTAGAATTTCCCTGAAAATTTTAACAAAATCGGTCTAGCGGCTTGGGAGTCCTTAGGCAACAGACATACTTACATACATACATGGTTTGAATTTTATGAATATTCAAAAAATATATAAATAAATAGATGAATTTCTTGCATTATTACTTATAACTGTTGATATGCTTTTATGGCAAAATATACAATGAATTTTATATTTTAAAAAAATAGAATTATTTACTAAAGTACAATCAATATAAATGTTCTAAATATGTATGAATTATTTTTCTCAAAATTATCTAAATGTTATGAAATCGAAAGTTTATGTATGTATTTTCATTGTAATCTAATAAACTGAACTTAACTGGTACCTTTGAACAAAAAACTAATTCCATATACTTATAAAGTTTTAATTATTATCAAGGTAAAACAAAATTTATTGCAATTTGATTGCATTTGTTGTTTTCTTCTGCTCATTGTTGTTATTCTTTTTCTCATTGTTATTGCATTTTGGTAGACAGACAACAACAAATGCAATTTAAAAGTTGCCTAAAAACAGAAATTTAAGTTTATTGCCACGAAAATTGCATACACTGTTGCAATTGTAAGCAAGAGAGAACCACCATGTGACTTCACCTGTTTTAATCACCATCACCATTACTCCAACTTCTTTAAATGATGATAATGATAATGGCGATAATGATGAGAAATGAAGCAATAAAATCGAAAGAAACCAATGAAAGAAATCAGGTTTTGAGTTGTAATTGCGTTTTGTCTGGTTGAATGTCTACACCATGAAAAGTAAACAACAACAATAAGAACTTAAATGAAATAATGAAGGAGAGACGTGTGTATAATAAGTATGCAACAACATTTTTACAACAAAAGTCAATAAAAGCAAAACACAGACATAACAGACAAAAGATTCGAGGCATCAAAAATTCATGAGAATGAGTAAGACAATGAGTAGACAAAGGGCAAAAGATGTTAAAAAGGGTCAAAAGAATAACATGAAGAAGACAAAGAAGAGATGACAACAAAGACATGGGGAAAGAAGAGGAGTCATTGTTGCAATAAAAAAGTTTCGACATATGCCGAAAAACACACACATTTGCCAATCAGTTAGTCAAATTCTTTACCCCCAAAAATTTCTACTAAAACATATTATTGCAAGTACATACAAGTATGCAGATACTTTTTCCCATGTATGCATTCATTCATTCATTCATTCACATGTATTCATTCAATAGACCATTTAACCCTTCAATCAGTCAAAAAATGCATTTCACAAACGAAAATGCAATCATTGTTGTTGTTCTTGCCAATGGTTGTTTGTTTGTTTGTTGTTATTGTTTCTATTACTTCTCTTCATTTGTTTTTATGTTGCAGTCTTCATTGAACTCATTCTTAGCCTGAATGTTAAATGTCTATTTGCATATGCGTGGCTACTATTGTAGATACGAGTACATATATATATATACATTTGAGCCAAGGTAAAGAAAAACAAGCCAAGTTGCATATAAATTAAAAAGTTTTTCTTTTAGCATTTTGGTAAAATTTTTTTTTTTGCATTTTTTTTTGTTTGTTTTATACCAACAATTTTCGCTAAGTTCATTAAATTTGATTTCTATTGATTGTTTAAAAGAGAAACCTACAATTATTATAAACATAATATTGAACACTATAAGTTTTTTTATATTTGGCCATTCAAGTTTCGTTTAAGGAAATCTATTTTACTTTCTCAATTATCACCACTCTTTGAGTTTTGGCGCTGCCTTCCGGAAGCTACATTGCATTAGTAGTAGTTAGATGGCTCTCGGCATACTGTCCTGCTTATATACACATAAGTACTATAATAAATGCTATTATAGTTTTATGCATACTGATATTTTTCGTACAATGCCCCGCAAATGAGTCCTCAAGTACTTATAAGCAAAAGTTTACATTACTTTTAATATATTATTACTTACTTACAGAATTGATATATTAAACAATAAAGCGTATTAAAAAAATAGATATAAAAGAACAAAAATTACTTAGATATTTATATAAATTAAAACTTAAGCTAAGATAAAAATTATACATTATTATCAGGTTATGAGTAATGCGTTATTAGTGTCAAACAGCCACCAGTATTTGATCTTATTTCTTGTACGAATCCTTGCATCTTTATTTGCTATAGATTGGTCGACTTTGACTTGAGATGTTTCTAAAGCCTCAACGTTAATACCTTTTGTATTTGCTTTTCTGAATCTATGATAAAATATTGGAATAGCTGAGTTATCTTGAATTATTAAATTTTTGTCCAAAAACAAAAAGGCCTCTGGGGGTGCAAATCCGCTTTGTAATGTACGAGTATTTTTAATATATTCCTCATTTGTGTAATATGAAGCTAGAAATGAATTATTATTGAAGCAATCTAAGCTTTTTTGTATATGATTTCTTATTAATTTTATTATGAAGTTGTCCACTCTCTTAACTTTGTGTTTGAGTAATATTTCGTATAGTCACTTTGTGGAGTTCTATGCAAAGAGGTGCACACTCTGAGACATTTTCTTTCGAAAACTAGTTTTCTTTCCATAGATGCTGGTGAAATATTGAACCAAATTGGATAACCATACGTCAAAATAGGGCGTATTAACGCTTGATATATTAAAACTTTCAACTTGCTATTTATGTACTTTGAGTAGAAAAGTGCTTTATTAGCGAAAAACGCATTATTTGCTTTGGTAAGCTTCTTGTTAACATGATTTTGGAAGTATAAGAATCTACGTAGATTATTATTACATTTGTTGACTGGAGGTCTGAATAAAATTGTTTTACATTTTTCAATATTTATTTTAAGTTTCCAGTTTTTAGCACGTCACGAAACCTTTCATTACTGAAGTCAGCAACATAACCAATGTCAGCTCATACCGCTACAGTGGTCTCGAACACAAAAATTGTATCAACTGCCGATTAGAAAGGCTTCTCCGCTGTGCTGAAGAAAAGCAAGTAGGGCCAGCGTCCTGCTAAGAACATCGTGAGTGTTTCTTTCAAGGCTGATCAAAGACGTTCTCTGAACTAGTTGAAGAACTTGCTCATTGGCTCCAAGTACCCTTGCTGCTATTTGACATGCTTTCGTTGTGTACCACATTCATTCGTCTTCGAATTGGTCATACAAGTCCATTTTGTCACTTAAGCAGTCATTTGGAAAAATCTACGATGCATCTTTTGGACCAATACTTCCTTTCATCTTTAAAGTATTAGAAATGTTATTTCATTAATCTTTATTACTGTTTCCAAGAACAAAATAGGTAAGATATTCTGCTTCTTTTAAATTGTAACCTCATAACTTTAATTCATTATAGAAAATGCTTAGAGTCGGAGACCTAGAAGCTAATGCCCTAATGATTATAAAATAAAATAAAATATTTTTTATTAAAATTAACTATATGAATAATATATAATACATATTTCTGAAATGATTATAAAATAAAATATTTATTTATTTTATTTATTAAAATTAACTATAGGAATAATATATCTGTGAAATGTATTATGATGTCGACTGAACACAGCCTACCGTGTAGGTTAAAAAATGCACGAGATGATTAAGAAGCGATGTCACGTAATAGTGAAGTAAAGCTACTCTCTGCGGGGGAAAAGTTGTGGTGAACATAGACGTATGTGAATAGAAGGTTGATCTTTAAGGGCAATAGAAGAGTGCCTTCAATCTTAGAGAGAGAAGTCTTTGCTGCCTATTCTGAAATACATAAATTAATACCGGAGTAGGTATACTGTCCTGGGGATGAGGAGGGAGGTTTAGTGGATTCCTATCTACCTCAAACACAAAAAAAAGAAAAATTTTGTTTATGAAACAAAAAAAAAGGTGTGTTTTTTTCTGAAAAAAAAGAGTCTTTAAAAAGGATTTGCAAATTTAACTTTTATCATACTACTTACTTTTTTTTTTTTTTAATAACTATTGACCAAACAAATATATTGACCAAAACAATCTATTGACCAAAAAAATTATTATATTGACATAACTAATCTACTTATGAAAATAATCTATTGACTGAAATAATAAGTAAGTATATTAACAAATCTAATATATTGACAAAAATTATCTATTGACCGAAATAATAAGTATATTGACAAAATTTATCTATTGACCAAACTAATCTATTGACCAATACTATTTATTGACCTAACCAATCTATTGACTAAACTAAACTATTGACCAAAATAATCTATTGACCAAAATAATCTATTGACCTAACTAATCTATTCAATAATAAATTCAGGTATTAAACAGAATTTATCTTAAAACTTCATCTTATTTATGTAAGTAATTATGTTTTCCTTTAGTAAAAGAATATTTTTTTTTTTTTTAAATTTTAATAAATAATTAAAAAAAATGTCAATAAATTCATTATCATCATTGACATTGATTATTAAATGTTCAATGAACTCAAATGAACCAAATATTATATGTAAAACAAAATAGTTTACAGTTCACTTAAGTACATAAATGTAAAAATAATAAATAATAAAATAAATAAATAAATAAAATAAATAATAATGAAAAGTGAAAACATTTATTTATAAATATAAAAATAAATAGCAATGAGGAAACAAAAAGAAAAATCAACAATTTATTGTAAATTAACCAAAATTGCAATGAACTAATAAAAAATTAAATTAAAATGCGTCTGTCGTCTGCATGAGGACACGTGTCATTCCAACCCATATTTAAACACCCTATCAACTCATTAGCTGTTGGCACCTAACTGACCCATTGATGGAAGAGTAATGTGACCGTAAATGAGAAGGGCTTATAATGAGAACAATAATAACTACAATATAACAACAACAACAACAATGCAACTATAGTAATAATAAAAACCGGCAAGGACAACTAAAACAAATGAACTGAAGATGCAGTAAGCAAACCAAATAAAATGAACAACCAAATGATTGCATGAATGAATGAATAAATGAATGAATGAATGAGTGTATGAATAAAATGAACTGAACTGACCCCATTCCAAGGCTGTTTGGTGGCACCGACATCGACACCGACACCGACACCGACACCGATTACCGAGACACCGATATGACGCTTCATTAACTGTTTCAATGCGTATGTATTTACCATATTGCGAGTTCGAGAGTGTGAGTGTCTGTTTATATAAACATGAAGCATTTTGCTTACTACGCCATTCCACTACTACTTCCATTCAGTTCATTTATATACGAGTATAATATTACTCATTGGACCAATGCCACGCTTACTCACACATTTATTCATTCACTCACTTACTTACTCACTCACTTAGATCCTTTCCCCCTTCCTCTCTTCCCCTTCGCATTACTGTATTAAACTGGAAAGCGCTCAAGGTCAAACCATAATCGGTTGATAATGAAAATTATTTGTATTCTCATTCATTCGAACTCACAGCACAAGCTTGTGAATCACATGTTTCCCTTCTCATACGTACTTACTTTCATGAACAATATACATACATTTTTTTAATTTATTTTTTCGACAATTTTTATTTTACCAATTTTTTTTTCTTACTTATTTGTTTGTATCATTTCTCATCATTGTTTCTGTTGTTGTTGTGTAAATATTATTGCCCAAAAAGTAATAAAAATACGCGAAAAAATCACGTCGCCCAAAAGTATGCAACATATAATTAAAAATCAATGACATACATTTAAAACAACAACAACAATAACAGCAGCAAAAAACAAATGATAAAGGATTGAGTAGTGGAAAGGAAAGGAAAGGAAAGGAAAGGAAAGGAAAGGAAAGGAAAGGAAAGGAAAGGAAAGGAAAGGAAAGGAAAGGAAAGGAAAGGAAAGGAAAGGAAAGGAAAGGAAAGGAAAGGAAAGGAAAGGAAAGGAAAGGAGAAGAGAGAATAATATATATAAAAAAAAAAAAAAAATAATCAAAAAATAAAAAATCACAAAATGCCGGCAACAACCTGATTTTCATATTAAGTGAACGCGCATGTTGCCAATGATTTCCTTTCTTTTATTTTATTTTGTTTGCAATTTTTTTTTTTTACCATTTTTTCCGCTTATTTTTTATTATATCTTTTTTCAGAATTTTTTTTATATTTTTTATATAATTTTTTTTCATTTATTTTTTCCACATGCAGCACAACTAAAGCAATAAAAACATAATATGTATAAAAATAAAAAACAAATCAACGAAAAATACAAGTGAGAATCGACAAAAATGTACAAAAAAAACACACAAAAAAAAGGACAATAAAACAGGCACATACACGAAAAAAAGAAGGAGCACATATGAGCAAGGGCATGATAACTATACACACACACACACACACACTTGCCCATATGTGTATGTATAATTGTGTGGGTGCTTGGCTTTAGTAGTGACTGTCGAATGCCGGCAAAATAAAAATTATAAAAAATAAAAGAAAGAAATTAAACACGGAATATGACGAGTTTATACTTTCATACATATAGAAATATAGGTAGTGTATGTGTGTGTGTGTGTATATATGCATGGGAATGTGTGTGTTTGTATGCTTTTTGGTTTTTCACTTTTCTTATTGTATTGTAATGAAAGTAGCATGATGATGTCTGTTGTCGCCTCTGACTGCATTTCAGTATTTTTCGGTAATTCATCACAATAAAAAATTAAACACTTGCACTTGTTTATCTCTTTTATCTTATTTTTTTTTTTTTGATTATTATTGAGCTTTCATCAATATATTCAGGTTTCATTCTCCAAAGAGATTTTATCATGTGAGCCCAATAATTTATGTGAAGAAAGTTGGTTGGCTTTGAATGATGTTAATGCGAGTATAGTTTTTCTTTTAATTTATTTTACTTCTTATTTTAAATATTTAATTGGTGGATACAAAATATTTAACATAATAGAAGTTATTTTTATAGACATTTTAAAGAGTTGATGGGTATCAGAGAATTAATAAGAAACCCAGCCAGTGATTCAAACTCATTGCGTCTGTGCAATAACAAGAATTTTGGGTGCCAGAGGGAAAAGTCTCGAGATTGTTATACCTCACGATATTGGTTAAAAACTGACGTTACTATTTTACTCTATAAACCGCTGATGATGATACACAATAATCTATAGATGCCTTCAGTTTGGCAGAAAATCAATAGACACACTAGTGGAAACAACGATCGACTGATCCCTTACAAAAATCCACTTGCTGCTGAACTGCGGAACCATAATTGTCGTAGACGTCTTCAGAGACTTTACCCTGCTGATCTCCATCGTTGTCGCAACAGCCACCTTATATGACAATCTTTAAATTTCAATTTTTAGTGTTGTCAGGTAGCTGCAATTGATTGTTAGACGAGATACCCGGGCAGTCATTATCCTATTGTAAGTTTTGAAAAACTGGCAGCAAATTAGCAACAGCACGGAAAAATGTGCTGCTGCTGTACTGTGGAATTCCCTTTTTTTTAAAGTAATTTTAACTTTTGCTTTGCTGTGCACAAAATAACAGTACAGTACTTATGTTTAAGCCCTGTCCTATTGAACTATAGTATAACCAAAATTTAAAGAGAGACAAAGACGACATGATTTATTTAAAAATATGTCTCTACTATGCTCACTCGAAAATCTTGCTAATTTCGATTTTTGTTTTTTTTTAGGATTTTCCAATTTTTTTTTTAAAACCACTCCTTGAACTGAACAAAACAAAAACGGAATTATTCAAATCAGTTGCTTTAGCAGGACACAAACTAAATAATTGATTTTTATATACATATAAACATAAGAGGTCAGAGATAATAAAAGGATAATTAGTGTGTTGAAAGGTAATCCTACAATTGGACAATAATACAAGATATATAACTGAAAACTAGGTATAAGAATTCAGTATACAAGACATACGTTGAACTGATCATTTCAGGGGAAAAAAAATGAAAAAAAATATAGATCTATGTGACTTAATATTTATTAGAAAAGTAATATTTTTCTATGCAGGCACTTTCGTAAAAAATTTTTTACATTTTCAACAGAAGTCGCATAAGCTATAAGAACAAAAGAAATTTAGATTAGTGAGAATTTCAGAAAGGTGAGAATAATAAGAAACCGAAAAGCTTTAATAATAATTGAAATACTAAAAACTAATAAAATAATACAAAATTTAAAAACAATTAATAGAATAAGAATTAATAATGAAATTAAAATATTTTTAAATATTTGGATTAAAGAAAAAAAAAAAGAAGTAACGAATATAAAAAATAATAATACTAGTAAAATTAAGTAGACATAAGAAGGGATAAAGAGAGAGGACGGATAAATTATAACAAATTTGACTTAATATTTACTACAAAATTATAATTTTTTATAATGTCGGACTATTCTTAACTGACTGGCAAAAAGGCCAACATTTCTGCAGGTACATTTGTAAATAATTTTTTACATTTGAAGCAGAAGACGTACAGATTTTCTTCATTTCTATATACGGACGGGTCGTCTGCTAACGGCCATTCAAGTTTTGCCTTGGTCACAGAGTGGGGTCCGATATATTCCGGCAAGTGGCCAAATGGGTCAAATATTTTCGATGCCGTTAATGATGGAATTATACCATGCTGTACGAACAGTAAGTCTTATGCCTGAGCCTATAGTGATAGCATCAGATGCATTGCTATGTTTGAGGGAAATAGACAACCTTTTTTTGTTTCATTTACCCCCTCCGGAATTCGCAAAATGGTAGTAAGCTTCTTCACTAAGATTAGGTTAATGTGGGTCCCTAGTCATGTGGGGATAAGGGGAAATGAGCTTGCCGATCGATGGGCGAAAAACACGAGAAAAAAACACGAGCGCATGTTAATGTCGTTTTCAATTTGAACATTATAAATTGTTGACAGAAGTTAATTTTTAAGATGAATATATTAATGAACTATTAAGACAGATAGTAAAAAGATTATTAGAATGTACGTATTTTTATGAAAGAGTGTCGCTAATATTAGTAAAATTCAACATTTTATTAGCGATCATAAAAGTGTTGTTGCATTTGTAAGAACTCCGTATACAAGACATACGTGGACTGACTATTTCAGGACAATCTTCAAAAAAGAAAAAATAGATTTTGTATACAATGTCGGACTATTCTTTACTGACTGGCAAAAAGGCCAACATTTCTGCAGCCACTTTTGTAAATAATTTTTTACATTTTAAGCAGAAGACATACAGATTTTCTATTCAATTCAGTATACAAGACATACATGAACTGACTATTTCAGGGCAATTTTCAAAAAAAAAAAAAATAGATCTCTTCAACTTAATATTTTGTATAAAATGTCGGACTATTCTTTACTGACTGGCAAAAAGGCCAACATTTCTGTAGGTACATTTGTAAATATTTTTTTAAATTTGAGCAGAAGACGTACAGATTTTCTATTCAATTCAGTATACAAGACATACGTGAACTGACTATTTCAGGGCAAGTTTCCAAAAAATAGATCATTGCGACTTCATATTTTTTATAAAATGTCGGACTATACAATACTGACTGGCAAAAAGGCCAATATTTCTGCAGCCACTTTTGTAAATAATTTTTTACATTTGAAGCAGAAGACGTACCGTTTTTCTTCATTTTTATATACGGACGGGTCGTCTGCTAACGGCCATTCAAGTTTTGCCTTGGTCACAGAGTGGGGTCCGATATATTCCGGCAAGTGGCCAAATGGGTCAAATATTTTCGATGCCGTTAATGATGGAATTATACCATGCTGTACGAACAGTAAGTCTTATGCCTGGGCCTATAGTGATAGAATCAGATGCATTGCTATGTTTAAGGGAAATAGACAACCCTTTGTCTGTTTCATTTACTACCTCCGAAATTCGAAAAATGTTAGTAAGCTTCTTCACTAAGATTAGGTTAATGTGGGTCCCTAGTCATGTGGGGATAAGGGGGAATGAGCTTGCCGACCGATTGGCGAAAAACACGAGAAAAAAACATGAGGAAAAAAACACGAAAGCATGCTCGTTGCTCGTCGGCCAAGACATCTTAGAATTTCGTAGTAGTACGGCTGGGAAAGTAGTTAATTTTTTAAATTTAAAACAGAAGACGTACAGATTTTTTACAGATTAAGCAGTCGCAAAATGAAGAGAGATTCAATTGATTGCTTAATGAAAGAAATAAATATTATTTGATAAATAATATTAAAAAAAGTGAACGTATGAAGTAATAAAGACAGACAAATAGAAATACATATATTAATGTGTGATAAATTTGACTTATTATTTATTCAGATAAAAAAGTAAAATTTTATATTTTTAAAAACACAAAAATATTTTTAATGTATTTGCATTTCGAAGAAAAATAAATAACGATGAGCCCATTAGCGTTGATAAAAAATAATATTTAAAAAAAAAAAATAAAATAGACATAGAAAGTGATAAAGAGTGACAAAAACAACATGTGATAAATTTGACTTAATGTTTAATCACAAGTAGTCTTTGGCAACTTAGCTAGCATTTTAGCATCCTTCTTGATCAGAAGCTTTTTTGCAACTAATATTAATGTATGGAAAGCCGTTCCTTTTATAGCACGAGCTCCTAACAATTCTTAACGCAACAACCTTACAGTTATTAAAAAACATAAAATATATATTATGTATATCATATACATAAATACCCTACCATCTTACTAGTAGGCTTCACCTAGGGGAATGAATCAAGCTCCAACAAGTGAACGTAGACTCTCAATTAGTCGCAATGGTTACTTTGAAATGCTTTCCACCCAAAAAGTAAACCTAGTATCAACTCCAGTGATCTAAATCCTGCTGTCCTGCTTTGCTACTCCCAAGTGGACAAAAGTCGCCAGAGTCGTGGATTGTGCAATGCATGTAACCAAAGCCGACCCAGAGCAACACTACAGCAAGCTCAACCGTTGTTTTCAAAGAAACGGTGAACACGGTAAATAAAATAAATTCACCAATCTAGTGCAAGCAAGTAGCACTAAATCAGCAACAGCAGCACTTGGTGAAAATCAACAACTATATAACGGGAAAGCAAAAAACAAACCTGCAGTGCAGACAGTCATTGTCCGCTACAATCAAATACAAAAAAAAAAGAAAACTTATCCCGCAGAAAAGCTATTGTACTAAAAAAACCATTTTTGTATGGAAATAGATTTGCACTAATTGCAAGTGAGGAATTCCCCATTCAGATTGATGAAGAAACCCAGATTAAAGCTCTTTTTCTTGCTATATTTAAATATGGCACACAGGGTTTAAACTCACAGGTAGCAACAAAGACAAATATGAGCCAAATTAATGTTTTTTTTAACTATCTGTTTGCAAAAAATTATTTAAAACCACGAGTGGTCACCGAGGGGGGAGGTGGCTAAAAAAATGTAAAAAATGGGTCACGTAATATGGTTACGTTCCCTAAGCGCAATTATTACACCTATCAACATAAAAGCAGCAAAGGACTGATAGTACTAATTAAAGCTATTGAATCCACAGTTGACTGTAAAGACATAAAAAATGATCTGGAAGGAAAAGGTTTTGTAGTCAAAGTGGTTATTAATATAATCAATAAATATAAGATACCATAACAGCGTTTATTTAAAGTTCAATTGGCACCGAACTCGAAGTGTATAATCTCCAATACCTACTTCATCGTAGGGTGACAGTAGAGGAACATCACAAACGAGCTAATCCTACGCAATGTACAAACTACCACGAATTCGGTCATACCAAGACTTAATGTACCCTACGCTCAGTTTGTGTAGCATTTGGAGTCTTTTAAGGTATACATTGACCATACAAATATTTGCACAAATGTTACGAAAAGAGAGAAAGCGCAAGCCATTTGTGTCGTCGATGGCGCTGATTTTGCGTTTGTACAATTGTTGGTTTGATTTTCTTCAAATCTCTTCTTCTTAATTTTTGCATTTGTGTGAGTATTTATATGTGGATGATGAAATTATCGCATTCTTGCGATATTTTTGTAGTAAATAGACGTGTGTGTACCGTGTGCGTCTCAAAAAGAATTAAAAAAATCAAAACTACGAACGAATTGTTTGTGCAACCAACGATACAAATCACAACAGCAACTATTTGTGCAAATATTTGTATCTAGCCCAGTAAAATTAGCATTTTACCGCGAAATAATTAGGGGGGGAAAGTTGAATTTTTGCATGAGCCTTTGTTTTGTGGTTCTAAACAAAACCCCATAAGTCCCTATCGATACAAGTGCCTCTGCAAATGTTTGATGGGGAGGGGGAAGGTGAAAAAAAACGCATTTTTCTCGTAAACGTTAAGTGTTATCGAAAAGAAATGCGAGACAATATTGTAGCTTAGGAAATTACCTGCAAACAAATTTGGATCGTATGACTTACGGTTTTTGAGATATAGCGCAAAGAGTGGGAAGCAAAATTGGCAAACGGGCGTTACTTCTCACATTCTGGTTATGTAAGAGGCAAATGGCTGGATAGAAAATTATGAAAAAAATCGCGGGTGTTCCTTAGATTATTAGCATAAGATCCCCAAAGTCAGTTTAGTAAAATCTATAGTATATGAGAAAATAAAAACCAGGGCTACCTGCATTTACTTATTTATTTATTTATATAGAACTAAAATTATAACTACAAATTATAATTTAGTTATTAATATGAGCAATAGCGATAAAGGCCTTCAGCTCAGGGGGAAAGTTAGGAAGGATTGGAGGAAAAAATTAGAAAAGTGCAGGACCAGACTTGAGCGGGAATCGAACCCGTGACTCTAGGATGTCAGCTTGGCGCACTAACCATTGAGCCAACGAGCCAGTCATCTGCATTTACTTATTATGCACGTTGTGTTCAAAATAATTATAAGTTTGCTATGATGTTTGTAACATACAGAAGGAGATATAGGAGACACCATAAAGTATATTTATTCTTGATCAGCGCGACGATAATAGTTGATTGAGCCATTTCCGTCTTTCCGTATGTCCGTCTGTCTCTCTGTCCGTCAATTCAGTTTTTGAGCTAGAGAGCTGAAATTTTGCAAAGAGCTTTCTTTTCACCATACGCAGTACATTTATCGGAATCAGCCGAATCGGACCATTAGGGGTTGGGGTGGGGTGTATCTCCCATACAAACCTGGATCCAAATTAAAGTTCTTATTAGAAAAACTTTTTGGTTTTTCTTACTATCGTTTTGAAATGTGGAAACAATAAGTTTCCGACTCATATCCACCAACCATCAAAATTTTAAGACCATCGGACCACTAGGGGGTGTACCCCCCATACAAACCTGGATCCAAATTAAAGTTCTTATTAGAAAAACTTTTTTGTTTTTTTATTATCGACTTGAAAATTGGACACTATAAGTGTCTGACCCATATCCACCAACCATATAAGCCCGTGGACCACTAGGAGGGGCGTGAAGAGTATTACAACTTCGGCATAGTTAAAGTTAGTCTTTTTTTTATAGTGGCACTGTCCTGCTGATGGTCTGAACGTAAGTATTGTCCGAAATGTACTGTGTATGGTGCACATTTCAGCTTTTTAGCTCAAAAACTGAGGGACTAGTTTGCATACATACAGTCAGACATTCAGACGGTGAAACAGACAGACGGACATACGGACATGGCTAATTCAACTCTTCTTGTCGCGCTGATCAAGAATATACGTACGTATATACTTTATGGGGTCTCCGATGTCTCTTTCTGTATGTTTCAAACTTCATGACAAACTTATAATACTATTCACTGCACCATTCTCAATTCTGCATCAATATCAAGTCGTCGATCTGATTTTGATTTGCATCACATTTTTCAACAACAGCCCCTGAATGACGTCACATTTCTTTGTGGTTGTTGTCGATTTTGATCAACATCAGTGCCGCATCACCATTGATTTGAATCATGCCCCAGTGTGAAAAGGCTATTAAAATAACTCATTCACATTCACTTCACTGATTCACTGGATTTTTCTATACCTACAACTACATACAATTTAAGTTAATTTGTTAATCACGATGAATGTAGATTTTTATACATTTTACTATTCAATTTTCCGTTCAAAATTTATAATTTAAGATACCTTATCATCTTTTATAGATACGAGTACATCATTCTCAATTGATATATTCATTCATGCATTCATTTTGGTAAAATTTTGTACAGATTCTTTACACTGTTTTCAACTTCTCCCATTCTCTGTTGTCTTTACTCTTCTCTTCTCTGTTTTTCATTGCTTTGCTTTCCTTTACTACTATTGTGTTGTATATTGTACGAGTATCTGCCACAACCATGTGTTGCTTCACTATTCATGCATGCAACGCCGTAAAGTATGTAAGTATTAAAAAAAGGAAAAAAAAAAGAAAAGAAAACTGTAGCAAGAATATAAAAAAATTTAAAAAAAAAGGAAGACAAAAATTTGAGAAATAAAAAATGGTACGCTTGGCGCCAATTTTATTTTTGTGTGCTTGGCTCCTTGCCTTTGTCATTATCCCTTGCTATTCTTTTTTCCATTTTTCGTTTTTTTTTTTTTATTTTTTATTTTTGAGTACTCATTGGTGCAGTGCTCGCTTATGGACTGTGGACTATGGACTATGGACACTGTTGTCTGTCTGATAGTGTATGTAGTCTGGTTGTCAGTGTCCTTAACTTGCACTTGTGCTCCTCTATTTTTGTTGGTCACTTTTTGCCGGCATCTCGTGAAATTATACTTTATTTACATTGGTTTTTTTGTATCATTTTTTTGTGTATTTATTTTTTGTTTTAATATTTTTTTTTATTTATTTTTGTTTACGAAATAATCCCGGTCAAACTCATTATACTTACTATATATATGAGCATCAGCCCACACATATTCTCTCATATAGTAAGTATAGATACCCAGCACCCAATATGTAGTACATAAACAGGCGCGAAATTCCAACAACAAGGACATCAAGTAGTAGTATGGTATGGCAAGGACAGCATCATCCTCAGAACCTCGTGAGTGCACAACAAAAGCGGCGCATTTAAAAATAATTCGTAAAATAATGCGCTTGCTTATATCATGAATGAATATGCCTTCGTATTTGTATCTGTGTGTATCTCTGTATTTGTATCCGCATCTGTGTATGAGTTGTGACCAAAAAAAAAAAAAAAAAAAAAAAATAGTCAAAAAAAAAGAAGAATTTTAAACTGTATAAATATGACGCGAACCGGTTTGCGTCACTTACTACTTGCCGGCACACACGTGGTTGGACTCAATTATATGCACAATCAGCTGCAATTGTTGACGATTTATTTTTGCATTTTTCCTTTTCCACTTTTTGCTTTTCATTATTTTTTCCCAATTTTTGTTACTTTTTGTAGTTCATTTCATGTGTTTTTTTCTCTTTTTTTTATTTTTGTAATAAATATTTTCACGCTTTCGAGGTAACATGGCACGGACTGAGTCTATGACTGAGGAGGCCTGTTTGCCTGTTTACCAATTTATTTTACTGTCTGCTTTTACTCTCTGTTTGTCTGTTCTTTGTCGATATGTGTCTGTCTGTTTGTCTGTCTGTCTGTCTGTTCATTCATTATTGGTTTGTCTCGTCGTTGTCTGAGTTCATTGAATTCATGGACAAATTTTCGGTTGCAATTATTTGCTGTTATTATTGTATTATTATTTCTGTTGTTATATTTGTTATTGTTGCTGTTGACCCAATTATGAATTATTGACACCAAAAAATAAATTTCATTAAATAATAATAATTTTTATTGTATTTATTTTTTTATTTTTCCATTCATTTAGATGATATTTTATTATTATTGTATTTAATATTGATTTTCTACAATTTGTTCTCATTGAAATAAAAGAAATTGTATGGAGGTCAGAAAGTTTATTCAATTTTAATTATTTATTAAAGCCTTTTAATATATAAAAACTAAGTATTATATTGTTATGAAAAATCAAATCGTAGCAATCAGTAAGTGCTGCCAATGTGCTGATCGCTATGATGCTTGGATCATGATGATCAGAGAGAGAGGGACAGAATAAGACAAGGAAGAAGACGAAATGATGGCAATGATGATCTAATCTAATAGATGAAAGCGATGATTAATGATATAAGAAATCAACTAAAACTTTTTAAGTTAGAAGGAACCCTCACTTTTTTGTATTAATAATTTTTTTTATTTTCTACTGTCGTCAGATGACAATCAGCGAATTTTATCATAAGTTGTTAGTCACCTAAGCAGGTTTGGTTGGTTTATCACTCAATCTAGAATGCGAAATGGAAGGTCTAGGGGATGTTGCCTTTTGAGTCTTAGGGTTTGTCCGCTGTTATTCAAAAAGTTGATTGCCAGATGATTGACATGAGCCTTCAACCTAATGAAGTGTCTGTTGCTGGGGTTGACAATTTCTTCTTTCATCATTAGCGTCTGCAAATCTTGGTATATAATCGAGTGCCGGACAAACCACTGCACACCTACAATCCTCCATAGTAGCTTCAATTAAATCCTCCAAAGGGTTTCTAGGTGTGAGTTGGATGACATGTCCCAAAGCTGTATACCGTAAGTCTATACTGATTTCAGTATGGCCTTGTACAGTAACAGCTTACTTCACAGGTTGAGCTTCGAGTTTGACCTGAGGAGCCAATTTATTCTTCAAAGTTTTAAGTCCAATTGCAGTCGTTTCGTCATAATGTGAGGTTGCCAGGTGAGAAGCCTGTCCCAAATATTTCACAGTGTCGCTTCTTGGAATGGCTTTACAGTTGATGGATTTTTCTGCATTGTCACAGATGTTCCACCTCTACAGCTAAGGCTGTGTTATCTACTTATGTCGCTGTTGAGAGTTTCTCGTCTCTCTAGATCGGGAGTTCATTCCTCAATTGAATGAATAAATTAAAGGAAAAGTCTGTACTCCTACCATTACTGAACTTTTGTGAACGTAAAAATCTTCTAACAGTTTAATAGTTTTTAGTTGAATCAGCGCTGAGTATGAATTGACTGTTCTGATATCGTTCTTCATAGGCCAGTGGTGTTCTTAATAGTTGTTTCTAGTGTCGACTGAAGCAGAATTTTTATCCGAAACCGAACTTTCGGTCAGTCTCTGGTTATATCTTATGTGTGATAGTCCGTCGAAGTAAAGAAATTTAACTATTTCTTAAATCATTTACAATTGGCTTATCTTACTTATCTTTTCTTTTGATCAACTTTCTCATTGTCAATATTACATTCTTAGTCGTATTTTGATAGTCAAAGTCTTCCTTTTTCATATATTTTTTTACCATCTTTCCTAAAATTCTAAAGAAATGTCTGTAAAAACGTTGGTGTACTTCCTTACAATACTTCTTCAAACAAACTCCAAGTGTTTGTGATTAAACAAATTTAAAAATCTAAGAAATTTTTGTGAAAATTCAAACAATTTTTCTAATTAATATCAACACCTAAAATAGTCTTTGGATTCTATAAAATATTTATAAATACATAAAATATATTTTAATGAATTTTGTAAAATTTCTTGTAAAACAAAATCAATCTTTTATGTAACGAAGGACATTTAATATTTATTAAAGTAAGAAGCTTTGGGAGATGTTAAAAAGTCATTTAATATAAATATTCCTTGTAAATTATTTTAGTTTAAACTTTGACATATTGAAAATATTGAAAAAAAAAAAAGGAAAAATCCTTAAAGGAAGTAAGAATACTGTAAAATTCCAAAACTTTTAAGACTTAAAAAACAAAAGAAAATGAATAAAGTAAGGATAAAAGAAAAATTTCCATAAAAGCACAAAAACTTTGTCAATAATTCACTTGCAGTAGAGCATAGCGTAGCCATGTCCTATGTGATATGATACGATGGTAATCTTAAAGAACTCACAAAGATTGAATGTATGCATGTTGGATGCAGGACAAACGAACAATGGGCAGAAAACAGGACATAAATTCTTAGCAAAGGACAACAGGCCAAACGAAATTGTGTAAAATCATGCCATAAGATACAAATAGCCCAAAGGGAGCCTAGTCTGCCTGAATGAATGACTAACTGACTGACTGATAGAGTAAACGAAGCAACGCACGTAAGGCAAATTACGCAAGGCGCTGCAATAACTAGAAAGTTAAAAGGATACAATATAAAGGATACTGTATGCTTACAAACATACATAGATATTTTGTAGTCTGAGAAAGAGGGTTCAGTGATTGAAAGAACGAACGAACGAACAAACGAACGGCCAGTTAAGCGACTAGTTTCACCTTTTGTTTGTCACACTTCCGCTTGAATACGCACAGGATAATGTGTAATAAGAGAGTATAGAATGTAAATGTCCTGACTAGCCAAGGACAAGACAATTTACATAGAAAACTATTCAAAGTGTTTATGAATTTAGTGTTGTTACTGGCATAATTATTGCCATGTGGCCGCATCGATTGAGCTCTTCTACTTCAATACTATGATGTCCTTTGCGTGTTGGCAATTCTTGCTTTTCGTTGTGCCTAATGAGCAGCCGAGGAAAACGCATATTAAGCTTATCATTTTGCTTGCATCTCTTATATGTCTCCATATGTGGTTGGTTATACTATGTGAGATCTCTAAGCAAAGATAACAACTCATTACACCTCATAGAGATATTCAAATGAATGAATGAATGAATGAATGAAGGAAGGAAGGAAATGAAGTCTCATTCAACAATCTCACTAAACTGCAAATATCCTTTTACTTTGTTTTCCTTTCTATTGTATACGCTGTAATTTTTGGTGGTTTTTAAGTCAAATTTCAAATTTAAACATTAAATCAAAGAACAAAAGACTTTGTGTCTCCCACTTTATTGGGTCATGCGTGATTTTGTAAGTTTTCCAATGTTTTTTTTGTGGGTTCACTCAATGTTCGAAAAGTTCATTGTTATTTCTTGAGGCAAAAACTTGCTTTTTGTTTATACAAAATTTTGTATATGGATATTGTCATCGTTAAGATTGAGATCTTTATGAAGTCATTCTCTTGATACTCATGTACTACACACATAAGTATAAGTGTATCCGTGTGGATTACTTATTGTCCTTATTGAAGTTGGTTAGTGAATGAAAACTGATTTTCAGCGCTCCAAATTATTCCTGTTTCAACAAAAAGGACGTGATTTTCCTTTAACCATCATTAAATTTTCTATGTGCGAGTAATAAAAATCGAATCTCCTTTTCTTTGCTTGTATTATATTGTAGGATATTGGTCCATATAAAGAAAACCATAATTTATGAAATGAGTTTATTTTCTTTATTAGTAAAGTCATGTAATTTAAGGTTTATCAAAAGTTGATTTTATGTCAAAGTTATTTAAAGAGAATATTTAGAATAGATAATAGTTTGGATTTGCAGATCGGTTTAACAACTAAATCTATCAACTAAATGTCTATCAAACGAATGAAAAAACAGTAATATTTAAGAACGAAAGCCTTTTGAATACTGATAGAAGGTTAGGCTTCAATAGAAATCTTGATAAGCAACGTGCATGCTTTGGGCCATCAGCCTATTTGTGTAGTGATCCAATTAGACTCCCGTCACCATCCGAAGCTTTATCTTGTAAACGTTTAGAAGCTCGGAGGCCCGTTTCAGCCAAAGTATTCTAGCGACAGTCAGGCTCATTCGCCCACCACATCTCTCATTCTGCTAGCAGCTGAGTGCTGCCAAGCTTG
This sequence comes from Amiota mariae, assembly GCA_035041805.1. NCBI lineage: Eukaryota > Metazoa > Arthropoda > Insecta > Diptera > Drosophilidae > Amiota > Amiota mariae. Next base: position 580,647 of record JAWNKV010000003.1, read on the forward strand.
GTTAAGAGCAGCCACTGTACTACAGATAGTTTAATGGCAGCCTGACAATCAATGCTTCGGTATGCTTCGGTATGCTTCTTGGGGTACCCCCATATTGTGTGTTTTGCCAGACTGCTTAGATCGCTGCACCAGTCTGAGAGATGGTATGAAAGTTGAGCTGTTAGCTCTTCTGAAAAGATGCCAGCCCCCGTATCCTCTTCCATTTTAGAGCCACCTGTATAGATTGAAAGCTCATCTTACCTGATGCTGTTACCCTGCTTCCAATCATCTCTCTCCGGTTGACTTTGTATTTAAAATGTCCATTTCAGTTCCGGCACACAGTAGTCATATTCTCTCTTATCATCTAGTAAGCCTACTTTTTGTAGGATGGTGCTGTGGCCCGCACGCAGTGCTTAAGAAAATGCAGTTGCCGGAGTCTGATTGAGCTTCTTGCAGTTGTGTACTTGAGATAAGTCCCTACAGGTTAGAAGGTTCATTAATACCAATTTATTCATGCATAAAATTCCAGCATAATAAACACAAGAAAAATAACATTTAATTATTTAATAACTAAAATAAAAAACAAAAAGACTCAAAATAAAAACAAGAAGAAAACTCAAATATTATTTTTAAATAAATAAGCTTAAATTAAACTACATAAAACAAAACGAGAAACAATAGAACAAAAACCATTAGGTAAGTAAATTTTAATACCAAGAAAGAAGAAATGCGGGACGAAAGAAAGAAAAGTGATTCTACAAAGAATAAGTTTCAATGAATTATTTAGTTTAAACTTTATGAAAAATCAAAAATATGCCAATTATTTTTGAAATATCAACATTTCCAATGCAAAAGATCGATTCTATTAGATACGAATAATTACTTAAAGGCAAAAATGTCAAAGATTAAAAATAAGTGATTTACTATAATTTAAATTTAAAACATTTCTTATCTTTCCTAAATATTCTTTTTTTTTTATATTTTATTGGTGTTTGAATGGGTTCAGTTTTTGCAATATTTTCTCCAACATTTAATTTTTTCAATGATACATTTTTGTTCTCTTTTTTTTTAATTTTATTTTTTTAACGATATTTCAACATAATAAAGAACTATTTGACTATTTTCTAATTATTGCTTATATTTTTTTTCAATTATCGACTTTTAAACACTAGAAAGTACTATGGATTTCACAATTAAATGCCATTGTATTTATTAGGGATCCGTACACAAAGGGTGAAAACGGGACCCTATTACTAAGGCTACACTGTCCGTCCGTCCGTCACAGAGTTCTATCTCATGAACCGTAATAGATAGAAAATTGAAATTTTCACAAAGTGTGTATTTCTATTGCCGATATAACGACAAATAATAAAAGTCGGAAACTCTCAATAAAGGACTAATAACATTTATAATAGCTAATGTTGCAAGCAATGCTTTGTAACTTAAAGCAGTTGGTTATTATTTATGTTATTTCTGTATATAATGTTCACTATTTTTCAAATACTTATGTTATTTTATCTTCAAAAACATTTGGAGGTTCTGAACCCTTTGTGTGCGATTCCGACTCACATTTGACTTGATTTTTTTTTCATTCTGAAGTCACTCTATTTTCCCAACAATGATCCTTTAGATAACTTAAGCAGTGTAATTCACATATATTTGATTTATTTCTTAACCTTTCTTAAACCTAAGGATATTATTTTTATTTATACAAATCCTAAAAGGTTTTTACTTCACTTTTAGATACAGAAATAATCTATTTAAAGAAACCTCTTACAAGAATCTTAACAATTTCATTTTCCTGACAATTTAAAACTTTAAATTCACCATTACTAATCAATTAACTCTTTTGACTTCAATTTGACCAGTTGTATAAACCCTAAGGCATTGGCTTAATATCAATTAAGACTAACCAAAAAGTATCCATGGAGTGAGTCCTTCTTTGCTGTTTCAATGTTGCTCCTCCTTTACATTGAAACAATAAAATTAAAGAAACAAATTCGAATCCTTAAAACTGAAAAACAAAATGCCTTAAATACAGTTTGACCTTATTTTGAAGACGCACAACTAATTAGACACATGCCATACACACACACACACACAAACACACACACACACACACACACACACATATACATAGACTTACTTATATCTAAAAAGAAGAAGAAGAAAAGGTCAACTATAAACTGACCAAAGGACGAAGGACTATAACAAGCGACATGTGTTCAGTTATAATACTTCAACCACCTTTAAATCAAATGTAAGGTGTGTGTGGCCTTTTGCGTGCAAAGATTTCTGCTTACCTTACGCAATATTCTGACATAAATTCTATGAGAAAGACAAATACAAATAGAAAAAAATGGTAAAAATGGTCCAAAAACTGAACTGATCTGAATGAACTTTACATCTATAAAGGTTTGAGATGGAATGAGCTTGATGATGGTCATGTTGACTTAACCTTAACTGCTAATTTGCTTAAGAAATGAAAATCTATTTAGCAAAAACAAATAATTCAATGCAATCCTTGTGTGAAAAATTTGTCTTTTATATGGACAATATAATAAGTTATAAGCTTAATTTAAAGCTACATATGGGGAACAGTATGAGGACTCCTTATAATTAACATTCATCAACGCCTATTAATTAGTTTCTGACTACCATCATATATCATCAATGTATATCTCATTGTAAACTCTCCAATTTTGATCCATTGATATTAGAATATTTATACAACAAAGCGTCTGTTTGTCATTACATAAGGTTTTCACCAATAGACCAAGTGATCCATAAGGAGTGTTTAAGAAAACATAAAAATCGAAAAACAACAGAGGAACAGGCGAAAAATCTAAAAAATTGGAAAAGAGTAAATTATGTAAGTGAGATGCATATAAATCTTAGAGAAATATTTTAAAATCAATCAAGTCGCCTGTTTTGTTATGCAAAGTAAATATATCAAAACATAGCAGTGGTCATCATAGCAGGTCTTGCTCGTACAAATAAGGTCCTGTTATGTTGATTCACTTGATGTGGTTTCAGTTGCTTTTTATGCTTTGTTCAGTGATATCTTAGTTTACATTATGGCAACAACAATGCAAGCAGTAACAGTAACATCAACAATAACAACAACACCACGAACATCATCCGTATCAATCACAACAACAATTTCATTATCAACAACAATAGCAGTATCAACTACATTATAAGCAACATCAACACCAATAACAATAATAACAACATATTAACAACTGTTCTGTTTTCCTTATGCAAAATAAACTGTGAATTTTAAAGTAATTACACAGCTCGACGAAATTAAGCTATGTTTTCCTCCTTCCAATAATTATGTTACTTTTTTAAATATCTGGGTATATTACATCAATTAGCATCTTTGTTTTTTTTTCAGAATATCGAGATTTTGTATACTCTTCACGCAGAAGGAGACATCGGAGACCCGATAAATTATATATATATTATTGATCAGCGCGACGAGATGAATTGATATAGCTATGTCCGTCCGTCTGTCTGTCAGTCTGTATGAATGCAAACTAGTCCTTATTAGAAAAGCTTTTTTGTGTTTCGTACTATCAGCTTAAAATTTGGACATTATAAGATTCTGACCCATATTCACCAACCAAGAAAATTTCAAGAACCTCGGATCATCCCCCATACAAACTTGGATCCAAATTCAGTTTCTTATTTAAAACACTTTTTTGTTTTTTGTACTATCGACTTGAAATTTGGACATTATAAGTGTCTGGCCTATGTCCACCAACCTTATTAATTTCAAGACCCACGAACCACTAAGAGGGGCGTGAAGAGTATTACAACTTCGGCATAGCCAAAGTTAGACTTTTTTATATTTTTATTGATGACTTGCATATTTTAGAATTTTTTTAAAAATTTTCATGGTAAAACAAAATTTAATGAATTATGATTTTTTTCTTATAAAATCCAATAATATTAGTTAAAAATAATAATAAAGAGACTACGTAAATCAAAAAGAGTAATTGTATCTTTTTCTACTTCCTTTAGAACTCCTGTTCAATCTTTCTCTATTATGCCTTCTATTCGGTTTATCTCTCTTCATCATTCGGCAGTAATCTGCCATCATTTTTGCGTCCCACCTTCCTTGGTATCTATTCTCCATAACCTTAATTTCTTGGTGGAAGCGCTCACCTTGTTCAACACTTGCGACACCAAGATTCTCAGGAAGAAAGTCAATATGAGAATGCAGAATATGTAACTAAATACTCTTATTGCAACCCAAAAACCCGAAAAAATATTTAAACATTAATGTCATAAAATTATCTATACAATAAAGCCAATTTAATTGATATTAAAAATATTTTTTTTAATTTTATTTTAATTTAAAGTTGTATAACTCTAAAAAAATCAGCCAAGTGTGAGTCGGACTCGCACACGGAGGGTTCCGTACCGTCGTACAAGATTTTTTGCTTAAAATATTAAATTATGTGGATATTTAACAGCCTAAAAGTATACTACAATTAACAGCGAAAAAGTATACTACAAACAAAAAAAATTGTTAAACAAAAGATTAAATTAAAGAACAATGCTTCTAAAAATATGTATGTTTAGTATTTGTCGTTCTACACACAAGTGAATTACACACTCTGTGAATATTTCAACTCTCTACCTATTACGGTTCATGAGATAGAGCAGGAGACGGACGGACGGACATTGTAAGCTTAGTCATAGGGTCCCGTTAGCTCCCTATGGGTACGGAACCCTAAAAGACATTTTTTCAGAAAATTGACGTAATGGATTTTTTTTGTATTATTTTTTTTTATCTATCAGAATTGGTAATTAGTTTTTTAAGGAGGAAACCATCGTCGACCTGTGTTATTGATTTAGTTTTTGTGTTTAATAATTTTGCATTCAAAGGACCACGAAAAAGCACGTGACTACACATTTAATCGAATACCGCAATCTTAAAGATCAGGATTCGACTTGATCTGCAACATCGCGTCTCATCAGGCCAGCCACACATTTTTTGGGACGGAGAGGCACGACAACGTCTGCTTGGGTTTCTATTATATAATATTTTAAACTTTGAATTTGCATTTCTATGTATTGTTTTTAAAACAAAATATCTTAAATCATCGATTCCAATCAAATCCGACCAAACTATGGAATAGAAACAATCGATTTCTTTTAGTCTGATCATTAATATCGGTTACCAGATGTCCCGGCTCGCGTTGCTACGCCCTCGCATCAAATGAAAATAACATGTTTAAGCTGTTTTTTTTTTTTTAATTTTATATTAATGCTTATGGATATCCGAAAAAGGAAGACAGTCGAGAATGATCAAAAACTTGGCAGCACTGACTTTGGTCATGTGGTTAACATTTGATCATAAGTATCTTTAATACAGTTTACTGCTTTGCTTTTAGAAAATAAAGCAAATGATGGAAATTTTTTGATCGATCCTCATCAAACTTTACTCAAACAATCTCCTGATTATCCTAGAGTTTCCTAGAAAATTTCATCAAAATCAGTTCAGTGGTTTAAGAGTCCATAGGCAACAGACATACATACATACATAGTTCCACTTTTATATTGTAGAGAACAAAAATGTCCATTGCCTCTGGCCATAGACTTCCATTTATTGTCTCGGCTTCAATCAATTGACTTTTGTCCATTGATATCAGATAATCTACTCTAAGCTATTGACTTCAGAACTATCGCCTTTTATATTCCTTTTAATTTCTTGTCATCACTTATCCTACATGTCACAGTACTTTTGCTAATTGTTTATTTTCATTTCAAACAAAAGAGTTTGTTGACTTGAAATTATGCAAATTTAAAGCAATTAAAATGAGAAAAACTACTTGTTAATTGACTTAAGCGCACGAAAATTTACTCAAACTACAAAATGAAAAGCGAAAAGCGAAAAAAAGAGGACATTATAGTCACAGTAAAGGAAATGTACATATGGTTGTGTGAGTGAGCCAACTGTCAACAGAATCACACACACCCATTAACATATTCAAACTCACATGAAAAGAAAGTTGAACTAAGCTGAGCTAATTAAATTAGGCAGCGACGATAAAATTAATTTATTTTTTCCATGCAATCAACATTTTTCGCATTTCTTTTTTATTTTGGAAATTCTTTTCTTTATTTATTTTTCTAATTAATATTATTTTTTTTTTTATATTAAATCTTAATTCCTTTTTTTTCTGCTTTAACTATTTTTTAATTTTTTTTTTTGAGCAACTGAACTTTGGCCTTTCGTAAAATGTACAAAAACAAAATAAACAAGTTATGTATTTTCAAAAGATTTTTTCTCTAAAGTATAAAAATCAAAGCTGCTTCTTTCACTTGTGTACACGTACATATGTAGGATGCAGGACCTGCAGGAGTTGCAAGAACTGCTTACGTCATACTTGTAATTCGTTGAAAAAAAAGCGGCATCATTCATTATGAAGTCGAGTGCATGCAGGCACACACACACACATGCACACAGAAAAACACATATGAGTGTGTGTGTGTTTGTGTTTGTTTGAGAAAAGTCCTTTTGAGTTCTTTTATTTGGACATGAGTTTTGTAGACTTCTACATGCATGCTTGCATGCATATATATGCCTGTTTATTATGAAACCATCAATCATTAGTAGTCCATAGAACTCACTTGCTCCTCCTTCTGCCTTCATGTACCTGACCCGTTACCATTCCTGATTCCCAGCCAAGTGCCTTTCGTGGTGGCTAATTCGAAGGATTCACTCATACTAAAACATAAAATCACATGTAGACAATTGTTGTTGTGAGCAAATTCAATTGAAAAATTTTGAAAATAAAAATAAATAAATTTATTCATATTTTTATATGCGTTGAAATGTGATTTCTAATTCATAAATACAAACAAACAAATATACTCAAACACAAGTAAGTCGCTTCAGGCTCTCATTGTGCGTAAGTATGTGTGAGTGTGAATGTGTGTATGTGGTCACTCTTCATATTTAGCTTCTGCTGCTGCTGCTGCATTTTCATTTTGTTTATTTGTTTTTGTTTCTAAAGTTGATTTCTATTTGGACTTTATGAAACTTTTGTTTCTTTGCGTTTCCTTTATGAGTTTTCTATTGAGTGAGTTTATTTCCTCGTTCGCTTACCTTCCCTTGCAATCATTCACTTGCTTTCTTTCTAATTAATATTATCATCTTACAAATGATGATAGGGTGCTTTGTAGGCTGCTAGAAAATCAGCCACACTTGGTCTTTCAATGATATTTTGATATTCAAGTAGTTATTTGTAATGTTTCGCTCGTTCTTTCGATGATGTTGATGAAAATGATGGTGATGATTGTGATTATGAATGATAATCATTTTCTTTGAATACATTTTATAAGAGTAATTTTTTTTTTTTTTTTAACTTTCATCAAAGATATGCATACAAAGAACATTTTTTCAATTGAACAGATTCAGAAATTGTGCAAAAGAGCAATTCAATACCATATATCATAAAGTACTTATTTCTTAAAACAAATTGGTGAAATTTAATTACTTTAAATGCAAAATTATTTATTCATAAATGTAAAATTGGATGTCCGAGGTCGATAAACTCCGACAACGTTTGAACGATCACCATAACAGTTGGCACATATATATATTTTCTCATGGAGAAGGTTTTTATGCTATCGACTTTGTTGTAACTCGACACTAGATGGCGCTGAAGAGATCACCTTCTACACCGTTTAACCGATCGTCATGAAAATCGGTATACGTAGGTATTATTATTTTCACACTATATATTTTACTATAACTCGCCACTAGATGTCTCGCAGACATCACCTTTTACACAGTTGAACCGATAAAGTTACTTACTATTTTAAATATTTGATAGCACGCTGTCATATTGACAACTTACTAAATAATTATTGAATCGATTACGTTTCACTAGTTCAAGACAAAGAACTGATTTAATGTTGGCGGCATACAATTATGACAATAAAATTTAAGTTCAAAAACTTATACTTGATTATTAAAAAATCACTCTCTAAAAAGGATGAAACGAGAAAATATATTCGTCTAAAATTGTTATAAGCTTTGATAAGTTAGATTAAGTATTGTAATTTTAGCATTACGTTTAAATTAGTTTATTATGTATAACAGAACAAAATGTAACAAAAATGTTTTTTTTTAAACAACAAATGTGACACACATGCACAATGGATGGAAATTGGTGGAATGTCAAAAACTTGGAATACACTTAAATTGGGGGAGTGAGATAATAATCACACTTTGTCATTGCCGCCTCGACTAGGCTTATTGTAACTATATGTATAAACTATTCAATATTTATCGTCTATTAAATAAATACGTAATATATTTGAATGCCTTTAATACATATTCATAGTGATGTTCAGAGGATAGCCGTGTGACTTCACATATCCCATAACCAGCGGACGATGAAGACACTTGCAACGATACCTCATTTGTCAAATTATGATAAGTAGTTTAGAAGTTACGAGGGAACAGATGAACATCCAAACATACATTCCGGACAAAAACATAACCCTACTTTTTGCTTCGCCGGGTTTAAATAACGAACTAACATCGTGCCGGGGACTTAGCAATGCGCGCTGGGCATAGCGTTGTATAATATATCTTTCCTAAAATAAGTTCCCATGGCTCTGCAATTACAGATTATTTTTCCACATTTTTAGGAAATTTTATAAGATAATAGTTTTATTATGAAGGTCGTGCCTGAGAGTTGACAATAGACGATCATTAACAGATCATTAAGAGAGTCATGTATATGAAATGAATTCTCTTAAAAATTATCTAAGAAATCCTGCATTGCTCATTAGACAGGTTGCTCATATTGTTTAATTTCACTTTGAAATTTTCTTTCATTATGTATTTTATAAACTACCCTGTATGCCTAATAAATCACAACCAATACAACTTCCATGTCATCGGTCAATCAGTCATCTCATCTAAATCTCAACTTTAAAAACAATAATTTAGCAAAAGTAAAGGAAACATAGCCTTGGTCAATCATTAAGAAAATGAATTGAAAAACTAAAAATGACTTCAAAATTAGAATCAAATGAGTATCTGAACACCCACATCACCATCATCATCATCACCATCATCATCATCATCTGAGTCAAGCAAATGATCAATTGGCATCCATAAGACAAAGTTTAAGTTAAATTGCAAATGAACTTAGGGTTGGTTGCCTTAACTTCGACTTCTACTTCTGTTGGTGATGTTGATGCTGGTGATGATGATGATGATGATGATGGCAAGTAAGTGAGGTACATTATGCGTTTCCTTTATTTTAAATTTCTATTAAACAAGTAATGAGAGAAGGAACAAAATGAGAAAAAAAAAATAATAATAATAAAAGAATGAATCAAAATCTAAAGTTTGAAGTTCAGTTGGTCATTGAAATGTCCAGAAATGTTCTGTACAAGAAAGTCTATATGCATTATAGAAGCAATGGCAGTTATCGAAGGACCGAACGAATGTTTCCGCTTGTTTTGTACTGACGTACGTCAAGGAAGTGCCATAAAGGAATCTACTCGTACATACTTACTTGTTCTCAGAGATATTGTTCAAAGGATTAAAATAAAGTAAAAATACAAAATAAAAGCGAGCAAAGCAAAAACAGAAGTGGACCGTGCATGCATGTGTTGGGGTGCGTATGTATTTGTGTATCTATGTGTGCGCCCGCAGCGAACGGATGAACGGGCGAACGACCAAGGAAGGTTCATGTAATCAAAGAAATTAGCGCCACGTTGCGTTGTTCACATTTTACTTCAACTTGAGGCCGGACGGACTCAGTCCGTTTGCTCGAAGTCAAATTTATAAAAAAAGGGTTGCATCTATCCATATGTGTGTATGTGTGTGTGTTTCTGTGTTTGTATGAGGTACTCGTGTCCAGTTTAACTGCTACAGCTACAGCTACTGATGCTGTCTAATCTACTACTACTACTCCTTATAAGGTTTTTGCTTGCCTGCTGCTTGGTCAGTTACTTGGTCTTGTTGCTGCTTAATCGACAACTCAAATTCAACGCAGCGTAAACGTAACGAATCTTTTTATGAATGTCCTTCTCCGTCCCTGTGTTTTTAAATCGAATGGATGAATGGACCCCTTCATATGCTAATTTGATGCTTTAAGTATATTTATTCTTGGTCTTAAACAGTTTGACTTTTAATTTGTATTGCTTTTCTTTATTAGAATTGAATCCTGAATGCACAGCAAGAAACTGACAATTAAAGCTCAATTTTTTTAATTAGAAAAGAGTGATTTTAGTCATGAAAATAGCATTTTAAATAAAATAAAATAAAATAAAATAAAATAAAAGCAAAGAATTATATCAAAAAAGAAACATCAGAAGCTTTCACCATTCAATCACAAAACTAAAAAGTAGAAGATGTCAGTAATTTGAAGAACAAATTCAATTGATAAATTGATTTTCATAGAATTTCTTTAAGGTTTTTATGCATTACAAAAAGTTTGAAAGGACAAAACATGCTTTAAATAAATGTGATGACTTGCATCAAGAAAATTGTAGAGCTTCTCATCAGAACATGTCCTCTTACACATACGAGTATATAATTTTTGATTGTCATTTTCCAATTTCTATACTTTACAATTTTTTGGGGGTTGAATTTCAAATGTTTTGTAAATGACAATTATGGTTCACAGCAATTAGCTTTAAGTCAGCTTCATAAACTTGATCATTTTGCTAAAAAGAAGAAAGATTCTTTCCAAAGAATCGCTATACATCATAGGTTTGTGTATAGGGAGACTATGTGCTTTGATCTGATCTTTAAAAATGTGCAACATAGAACCAGTTATTTTGTTCTTTTGGGCTGCCTTAATTAAAAATTGTAGATTTACAGCCATGAGTTTGTATAGAGACAATCCAAGGAATGAAACGAACTTTATACAAATTTATAAAGAATGAAAACAGAGCTGTGATGATACTGAGTAGTCAAGAACACAATTTATTAATAATATCTTTAATTCATTACAAATATTGATGAATATACGAAACTTTATTCATACTTTGAGGGATGAATTCCCCTACCAAATATTTCAATGTTTGTGTATTGACTAACAAATGTCCTTCACTTATCCATTTGGTTTTTGTCAAGCATAAATAAATTGTGTAGCTTAAAGCTTTTTACCCATGATCATAAGATCACTTCATGCAATAAAAAGCTTTTATTAATAATTTTCTATAAAGCAAAAGTATACAAATCCTTTATTCTAAAAGGGAGAAATTGCAAAACTAATTGGACATTGATATCAAACCAATCTACTATTTTTTTCATTACTAAGTAAATAGTAAACTCATATAGTGCGACAATTGACAATTTTCGCCACTCACATTGAAGTCAACCAAGCATTAAAGCGAAACAAATGAAATCCAGAAACAAAGCTTTGCCTTTACTCAAAAATACAAAACAAAATACTTAATAAAATAAAAACAAAGTTAAGTATACAAAGGTGAAATCTAGTTGAATGTTTTTATTTTTTATTTTATTATTGAATAAATTTATAATAAAATTGTAGAATATATTTAAATTCAAAAAAAAAAAAAAAAAAATAAATAAATAAATATATATATATAAATATATATATGAAACAAGCGACAGTTGCTTTGCATATAAGTGACGCCTACACTTCAATTGCTGCCTATCAAAGGATATGACTTTGCATTGAGTGACGCACTTAATGTGTTCCAATTTACATTTGTAAAAAATATAAAAATACTATATGCGTAAATGTAAAAAAATAATATTCATATTTTCAAATATACGAGTACAATAATAGTATGAAAAATGTTAGTGTCTTTATTTTAAGATCTGAATGAGTTGTAATAAAAAATTTTCCTTTGTAATAATTGTAGTTATGTATATATTATGGAATTGGAATGAGGTATTACACATGGGTAAGGGCAACTATTCACATCTAAAGTAGAAAGGATAGTTGCAGCTTCAAGAATGTGGCAGGGCGGAGCATAAGACCGAGTTGGTATTTATGGATGATGGAAGCATTCTCAGTGAGAGTTGGAAGTCACATATTTGCGTTGAAGCATTTCATCAAATACTTGGGCATATTTGTGCTTTAAGCTACAGCTAAAAGAATCACAAAAACTGATTAGGATTCTCCCAAATCTAGGGGGATCCAGAGAGCAAACACGAGTTCTACAGGGATAGGTGAGTACATTTTTTTGAGGGTCCGATCTGGGCTGGGGCATTTGCATTCAAGTCCTACCTTCCTACTCACAGGGCTGTTAACCTGAGGACTTGTAGAGTCTATTGGACAGTTGCAAATGATGTGGCGTGTGTAGAGTTGGAAGCTCTGGCTGGTTAAATGGATAAATACTTCGCCCGAGCATCTTCTCAGAGAAAAATCAGTGAATAGGTAAGGGCCAGATATCTAAATACATGGTAACACAGGTGGAATAGTGCAAAGCCACAGAGGATTCACAAGCTTATCTCAAATATTGCAGATTGGCTTAAGAGTCGTTCCGAGGATATAGACTTTAAATTTATTCAATTCCCAACTGACCGTGGATGCTAGAGACAATATCTTCATAGGTTTGAACACGTTGTGGATCCATTCTTTGGACTATGCCTAGATTTCATGGAGGAAAAGTAGCACCTTGCCCATTGAGTGCCCTCATCAAGGCGCTCGAATGTAGGAGGCGAGTAATGGGCGCCTGCTAAATTAAGTCTGAATGCTTTGGCGGTACCATAGAGATTAAACGGGATTTAAGGCGTTAGGGAGTATTTTTGTCGGTATGCTAAGCAATCTGACTTAACTTATGGCACAGGCCAAGTATTTTTGGAAGATTTCTAGCTTCTTAATTGCATAAGAAACAAAAAAAAAAAAAACTATTCTACTAAGAGGAAAGGATGATGGAAACCGAGCTGTTAACTTTGTTAAGACGGTTGATTTGCAAAATGTTATGCAAAAGGTTACATACAGGGTTTTCTAAACTAGTAATGTTCTAATTGATATATGATTTTTGTCATTTTAATATTCTTTAAATTCGTCTCGCCTTAGTCCACTTGGGAACTTGAAGCTAGTGACCAATAATAAATATATTAAATTCAGAATAAAATAATTAAAGAAAAAATAGAATATTTCTGCAAAAATCAAACAAGCATAAAGAGGATAACAACGAAATGAAGAAGTTTATAGTACTTGTATGAACAAACAAATGAGTGACCACGATAGTGGAAGGAAGAATGAAGTCTAGAGGCATAGGTAACTAACTCTTCTTGATGTTGATGATGTTGATATGTTGTTGTTTATAAGAGACTGAAGCCTCAAGTAAAATAAAATTCTTTTGTTAAATGTTGTCCGTAGTTCACGAGAAAGCAATGCATGTGTTTATTCTTGCGTGTACTATGTGTGCGGCCAACCATTAAAGGATTATAATGCGAGCCTCCTCATGTGGTCTACTTTTGTGCGTGCGTGCATGCGTGGGTGCGTAAGAGAGTGAGTTAGTGAGTGAGTGAGTAAATGTATGCGTAAGTATTTATGTGAGGTTGTCATTTGCTTATGTGTGCCTTTGTTTTTTATATTATATTTTCTTCGTCGTATGCTTTTTCAAACGACTCGCGTTCATTCCTGGTCATAACATACGAGTAACATGTCCTCAACTTATTAATAATTTCCAAGATGCGTAATTATTGATTTTTCATTAACACTTTATTATCATACAAATATAAAATATATCTAAACTTATATGTATACTTCGCGTTTGCTCATCATACTATAAAGAAGATGTTGTCATTTACTTCAGTTCTGTTAACGAAATAATGTTCTTTCCCACCTTCTCATATTTTTATGGATGTCATGTGTTGGTGTCGTCGTCATCGTCGTCGCCATAATCATCGCCTTTGTTGTAATTAGATTGTTATTAATAATAATATATTGTAAAGGAAAAATAACATGAAGCATATTTTACAGCTCAACGCCTTTTGTTAACACGTTTGAGTGCAGGTGCAAAGAAAGTCCTTAAAGCAAGAGGAAAGGGTTGTTTGGGGCTTGACATGAGTGTTTACTCGTATATAAAGGATAATGATGAATCTTTAAGATAGATTTATATGTTAATAATAAATATTGAAAGTTGATGAATTATATGTGTATATGATGTAAGAATTATGAATATATTAAATATATTGAACAGGAAAATCAATAATATCAAGAAAAATATTCAATTCTATGAATTAAAGGCAAATATTTGAACTAAAAATTGTGTGGAAGATACTGAGAGAGAAAGAGCTTTAGGAACAGAACCAATCACTGAGAACCAAATTGCAAGCGGAAATTCCTACATAATAGTGTGGAACTATCTCCATTCTGTACTAAACCCAAACTTCTTTGATCGCATCATCCTAGTTTTATGATATGAATGAATGTGGTTCCAAAATAAAAGATCAACCGCTTAACTATTGCTGCTGAAGTATACAAAAAGAGTGTTAGAATTCAAATAAAAAAACTTATTCAATATTCTTTTTTTTTCTAATTTTTATTTTATACTTCAAAATACTTGACATCAATATATGAAAAATCATAAAAAGGAGTTACAAGAGGCCTTTAGAATTCAAAAAAAAAAAAATTTCTACACTACTAAAAATACTTGTAGATGAGAATCAAAAAAAAAAAAAAAAAAAAAAATCATAGATACCAATTATTTGTGTAACAAATAATAAAGAAAATAGAGAAATAAAAAATAAATATAATAACAAGTAAAGGGAAACTCAATTAAATTAAATGCAAAAAAGAAATTCAGTACTTAAACGAATATGATAAGTGAGTGAGGGAGTGAGCGAATACTCCAACGTCATCAGCACTTGGCTAATAACAACAACAGAACAACAACAAGAAAATAAAGAACCAAAGGACCAACATACATAAATGAGAAGTGGACCAACATTTGGTGGACTAAACGAATTTCTAGAAAAAAAGTAGGGGAACCAAAGCAAAAAACGCACTTGTGACTCTGATTGCAGGCTCTCTAAACATCATGTGTGTAGATACTCATATGCAAGACTGTATGAGTTTGACTATAAAGTGCAGTCGAAAATAAAAAAAAAAAAAAAGGAAGAAAAATATAAATTTGCAACTTATTTTTTTCGCAAATTCTAACGCGCACTCAAAGTCGCAAAGAGGCAAAGAATGAGCAAGTGAGCCAAGCGAAACGAAACAAAATGAAAGTCCAAAGGAAGCAAAAATTGCACTCAAATTGCAATGGAAATGCAAACAAAAAAAAAAAAAAATATTGGATAACCCTAGGCAAATGAGTAGTAGTACAAGTAGTAGGTGGTTCATCATCAGTCAAAACATTTCAGAACTGCAGCTGACCAAAAATACACTTTACTTAGTTAAAGGCAAAGGAAGAAAGAGTTTGATGATTTAGAGATAAGAAGAAATGGTATGAGATATGAGAGGAGAGGATAGGCGCAGGTAGCGAACAAACTGAAAAAGATAAAGGATAAGTGGATGTGCATGTGCATAGTACGAGTATGTTGCGCGGGTATTAAGTGCAATTTGGTGAAGTTATTCTTTGCTCTTTAGTTTCCCTACATTTTGTACACTGTGCCTACATCATGTAGTGTTAGATCCCTTAAAGTATCATATAAATGATGAATTGGTCTAAACATTCAACTCACTATCACTTGATTAAAGGAAATATGAACTTTTTTTTTGAATTTATGCCCATTTTAGGGAATCTTCTTCTTCAAAAAAAAAAAAAAATAATAAAAAATTGTTTTCCATAAAATATTTTACAAAGGTTGATCATAAATAAAGTTTTCATTAGTTTAATAACAATATAATAATATTGTTTTTACACAAAAATTATATTAATATTAAGATATGCGAATATCTGCGATTGCAAACATTAATGCGAATATGAGCCTCAGAAAAAATACATAATATAAGGTGTGAGTAAATAATATTAAGTAAATGAATCAAAATCATATTTATTTCTTATCGTTTTTATTGGAAAATCTTTTGTAACTTAAGCAAGTCTTGCATTTATATCTGTAATCAGCCTTCACTTTAAGATTTCGTATTAAAAATAATCAACTTCTCAGTAGAAATTTGCTAATACAGGACTTGATAGATGTGTGGGGAGCGTTGAAATTGGCTTGGCGCCAGATCTAAAATCTAAATATTCGCATTCGCATTCGCGAATATGGACGGAAGATATTCGCATTTGCGATTGTGTAAAAATTGATATTTTTGATTGATTTGTAAAGTGAATTAAACAGAATAGATTTGTAACTATATCATTTATTGTTAGATATATTTTGTGATTAAGGAAAAAAGGGGAAAAACCTTTGAAATGTTTTTTTCATAAGAAATTTTGTATTAACTTTTTGAATATTTACATAATTTTTTAATACATTTATTAACATCCTCAAACTATCATAAACTGGAAACTGAAGAAATATTCTTCTCAGTTTAATTTATTTTTTTTATTAACATTTTTCTGAGATAGAACATTTACATTAATAGGATCTAATAGAGAGGTTGGCAGGATGAGATCTTGTCAACTGTCTCGCCACTCTGACTCATCTTATTCTGCGTCGCTTTCAGAGGCGTCTGGCTAGTCTATTTGTATGATTTTTTACCAGCTCCATATATTTCTCGGCCTGGCGATTCCAATTTACTGGATTTTTGGATCGTTCTCAAGGTCCGCCGTTCGCATGAACCACGGAACTACAGAAATCATACGCAATGACTTGGCCTGCAGTACTCTGACCTTTGAGATATTTAATATTCTTTGTTATATCTTATATATAAAAATGAGTGTTTTAATTTGTTCATATGCTATGCGTTGCCATACCGTTCGTCTGATTGCATTGAAATTTTGTGAATGTGTGTGGTTGGTTATCGGCTTGAACATAGGTTAAATTTGGTTCCGATATGTGGTATGTTCAAACAACCTCAACCCCTAAAAGTATTCTATACAAATATATAGAATATAGTGATGCTGAGAAAGAAAACAATCCGTGCGTAGCATGTCGGATACGTTAGTATTTAATAAATTCTTTTAAATATTTATACTTAAGAAACATAATAGAAATTGATTAAATTAATTAAATTTAATAAACAATAAAATATTCATAATATAAATTTCAAGTTTTTTTTTTTTATTAATATTACAGGGTATTCATTTTTTGTTTCACTGCGACTATAGTATTTTCTATTTTCCTTTAATTTTCCGTATATTTTTTGTGTTGGTTTTACTTTTTTTTTGAGTGTCATGTAGTCTATGAGCAACTTGGCTGCCTTTGGCGGATCATCTAGTTGCATGCTGCATTGACCACATAGTCGTCAACGTCATCTATAAAGCTTTAGTATGAGACCAGATAGACAAATAAAACAACAAACAGACAGGCAATCGAACAGAAGGATAGATAGACAGACAGACATTCGGAAAGCTGGACGGACAGACAGACAAAATACTTTGTGCTTGTTAGCCTAAAACCTCATCCATCTCGCCGGCTTTAGGTTTCTACCTCGCGAACTTATTGCAATCATCATCACCATCACCATCACCATCACCATAACCATCATCATCAGACTGCAATGAGCGCAATGATGAAATCCGTTGCATTTTTCTATATCCGCATGTGTGTGGGAGTATTTTTTTCGATACTTTTTTTTTTGTTTTTTGAAGGATGCAGTAACGAAGAAGGGTTAGACATTCATAGAAATGTCTGACGACTGCACTGAACCTTTATGTAGATTTTGTAAAAAAGGACTTGATTATTTATTGATTTTATTTGCGAATTTTGTTTGTGTTTTTTTTTTTTAATTTTTGTTTTTATTTTTTAAGAGGTGAAATTTAGTAGCTAAATTTTGTCGGTTGGATTTTGTTATGAGAACTTGATATGTTACATCGTCTCTACTATTTTTTTGCTCCTTTTTTTTTTAGGAATTACTCTTGCGTAGGTGTGGCGCTGATTTTTTTAGAGAATTTAGTTTTTGATTTTTATTTTTGAATAAAATTTGTTAGGATATTTTTTAGATTTTTGTAAATACAAAGGATGTCAGTGTTGAAATGTTTTTAAACTTTTTACAGAATGAAATTAAGGACAAAAGTTAGGGATCCCAGAGTAATCTATTTAGTCCAATGCTTTCGCATTATTTTTATTTTAAGTTAGAGGATGGCCAACTTTTATTTAGGAAAAATCTGATCATGATCAAGTTGTAAGACCTGGTGGGCAAAAAGTATTGATGAAATACAACAAAGTATCTGGAAATGAAAATAGTTGATCATTTGGCTACATTTGACTTCATCCACGCATTGCAAGTTTCTTTTCTTCCATAGATTTCGAGTTAGACCCTTCAAATGTATGTTTTTTGCATGCTCTTCATTTAAAGTAATTAGGGGAATATACAGGGTGGTGCAATAGAACGTGCATTTATTAAGTATAGGCTAAAAAAATAATTACAAAAGGTATAGTTGAAATAAAAGATAGGATGATTAGGTACTTAAATGTGGTTTATTTTTTAAAAATAACATCATCTAAATGACGACCCTCTCGAAGACGGCACTCCTCTAAAAGCAATCGCAATCGTTGTTTCAATAACGACAATTTTGTCGGTTTACGAATCCATTCAAATGGAAATGAGCCTCGTCAAAAAAAAGTATGTTGTGAAAAGTAGAAAATAGACTAAGCATTTCTTCAGCCGAAGTCGGACTCTCTTAATTCCTGTGTTAACTGGAGCTTATAAGGATGAAGTAAACTTCATCGCGAAAAAAGATGACGCAATATGCAAGTTCTATTGCGCCACCCTGTATTAGTACAGTATTTCACCATTATTAAATGAAGTTTCCTATTTTTCTATCTGTTTTCATTAATAGAAAAATATATATATACATAAATGGTTCTTCAAAATGTCCATATTATTTAGCACTAATGCCAAAATTATCATGAATATATTTTATGAGATATTTCGAAGTTTCATAAATTACAATCATCTTCCATGGGCATGATCAATTATAAGTAGATTCGTAATCGACTATTTTGTTATTCCTTTTCAAAATAATATAAAATTTACCATAGGATAACAGTTTTTGATTTGTAATCCTAATGATTATGTATTTTATGACAGATCATAAAAGAGTCGCCAGGTACCTGGAATTGATCAAAAAGATGAATATATTATTTAACTATAAAAACAGATTATTAGTAATTATGTTTTTTACCACTGATCATGAAAGAGTTGGCAAGTATCTGCAATTGATGATTATTAAATATGAATTGAGGATAATTAGTTTTTTGTAAAAATCAATTAATTTTTACCACAAATGCTTTATTCCTCATTAGTAAATATGAATTTTATTACCGATCATAAAAGTGTTG